>CM041041.1:20000-620000 GCA_023078785.2 Hyles euphorbiae
CTGTTTTGGATTGTTGCAATTTCGAACGCGTCCCGTTGATCCCGATACGTGGACCCCACGCTCGCTGGGATCTGGAGACCCCAAAACTGTTTGTTTATGCGGGAACCCTTAAAAGTCGATAAATAATTCGAAAATTCATACTATTGTGTCTAAAAATTTAATTTTGCTCTAGAAATTTAGATTTTTTGTGTAACCCGTGTCCTGCCGCTCGGTGGCACACGAAGGGTGTGGCTATCCTAATTTTGTATTGTTATTTATATTTAAATTTACTAAATTTGTTTTCAAATATCAGTTTTTTGGCCCCCCTTGAAATTTTTTGCTCCCGGTCGTTCCAGATTATTACACCATTAGACGCGTCTTGTCGAGCCCGACACGTGGATACCACGCATGCTGGGTCTGGACGCACTAAAACTGCAAAATTTCCCCCTCCCACCCACCCAATAGCTGCATTTGGTATATCACCTCGGTACACATTTTATAAATAAATTTCGGGAAAAAATAATATCGTTTAATTTTGATTCTACATAATTTTAGAAGCTCAAACACAAAATTGAAAAATTTAAATAATTGGAATTTATATAATTAAAACACGTTAACTTTTATAACATAAATTAAAATTACTGGAGAACTCCTTCACATTCAAAGTGTAACATTGTATTGCAGATATTGTTAAAATATACTGCGACTCTATTCTAGGACATAAACTTAAGTTTGAACTGTTGTTGACTACATTGTGGTCAATATACACCTGCAAAAATTACATTGACATTCTTACCGATTATTGACTGAAGTAAATGAGTTGTGTAACTACACTTCAATAAAAATAAGACCTTGGATATTGACTCCCAATACGACCTGAAACAAAAACAACAAAAATTATTATTAGTTATAAGAACTGAAGTGAAACAAAGAACATATTTCTTTGAATCTACACAAAAATACTGACTTTAACAGGCCTTTTACACCTGTTAACAATTTTATATTTAAAGTGTTGACGCATCCCCTTGACAATCAACTAAACTCCTATCAAAATGTTCGGCTGCGGATACAGAACTCCTGCAAAAGACATCAGCAGTAAGCCGCCAAAACAAAATAAAACTCCCGATAACAAAAGTCCGAAGGGGCCAACTGGGACTACTGTCGCGCAGGCACGGCGCAGCATAGAATCCCAACTTGAACGAGTGGAGGAAACTGGCGGCGCCGGGCCTGTGAGGCAGAGGTCCCGGGCGAACCCAACGGAGAATAAATCTATAGGTACTAAAGCAACAATAGCTGGAAGCTCGTTTGACAAGTCCCCAAAAAGGGACACTCAATATTTAAATAGGACATCTGAAGCAAAAGCCTGTCTAGTAAAACTTAGGCTTCAGATAAACAATAGTAGAAATCTCAAGACAGAGATAAAGAATGAGGTCATAGAAGCCGCAGAAAGATTATATAAGCTAGTAAGAGAAGCAGAAGAAGATAGAATTTACAGAGAAGAAACAGCGAAAGGCTTATCAAACGAGCAGAAAGGGAGCGACAAAGCTGAACCAACAGAAACAGAGACGCAAATAGGAGAAAGTAATAACATTATTAAGAAACTAGAAGAACATAGCAAGTTGTTAAATGAAAATAGAGAAGAAATGATAAAACTCAATGAAGAAATGAAAAGGCATAGGGAAGAGATACTAAATAAAGGAAGTTACGCAAGTGTATTGTCTGGTCCACCGAAGAATATACCAAGAGAGTCAACTACAACCTTGCACTCAATTGTAGTAACTTCGGTGGACCAGGCCGAAACGAGCGAAGAGGTATTTGAAAGGATCAGGAAAACAATTAATGCTAAGGAAGAGGGACTAAAAGTGGATAGGATAAGAAAAGCAAAAGATAGAAAGGTAATAATAGGATGTAGAACAAAGGAAGAACTCGGAAAAATAAAGGAAAAAATACGGAAAGCCGAAGGTAAACTTAATATGGAGGACGTAAAAAACAAACAGCCATTGGTAGTACTTAAATATGTACTCAACATTCACTCCGATGAAGATGTTATAAAAGCACTCACAGCCCAAAACGCAAATCTATTCGAGGGCTTAAGTGAACCTGAGAAGGAGATGACCGTAAAATTCCGCAGAAGGACGAGGAATCCACACATCTGCCATGTTGTCCTGCAAGTACCGACGAAGGCCTGGAAGATTCTGACGGAGGCTGCGCTGGTACACATTGATATACAACGGGTCAGAGTGGAGGACCAATCCCCCCTCGTGCAATGCTCGCGCTGTCTCGGCTTTGGCCACGGGAAACGATTCTGCCGGGAACAAGCGGACGCATGCAGTCACTGCGGCGGTCCTCACCACAGGTCAGATTGTTCTGACTGGGTGGCGCAGATACCGCCAACGTGCTGCAACTGCGTCCGCGTGAAACTGAGCGGAACCGACCACAACGCGTTTAGCGCAGAATGCCCCGTTAGGAAGAAGTGGGAAAATCTGGCGAGATCCACTGTGGCATACTGCTAAAGTGGATCCCAGAGTCCCAGATCAGACAAATATAGTCGAAAAACTGGGACCCCACGGAATCCCAACGGGGATTGCCAACGCCGAGAGCACTGGGCGAGGTGGCGCGGGAGTTGACATCGTGGGGGAAGACGTCGCCACTTTGTGTATTGAGCGCGGTCTCCGGGTACTCACTGACGGCCAAATCCCAACCTTGAACATCAGTGGGAAACTATATCGTGGGTATATGGTATAAACTGCCTGCGCAAAGGACATCTTGGACCTGGAGGATGAATTAGGAATCAATGACATATATCAAAATGTTAAAAATATTGTATTTGAACATTGTAATAAAACACAAGGTAATATAATCAAAAATAATATAATATCAATAAATCCATTGGAAATAAAAACGAAAAATTAAAAATAATTACTTAAAAAGTAAAATAAATAAAATACATTATATATAAATAAAAATAAATAAATAAATAATGTATCTGTTAAAAAATTTAAAAGGTAACAAATAAACTTACCTTTAGAAATAAAAGAATTCACCATGATGAAATCCACCAGGAAAAGGAGAACCAATGCGCAGTGGGAGTCCGGAAAATAACAACCGTCTACGAGTGCCTGCAAGCAAACCAGGAAAATGCGAGAACCCAACTCATCAGATAAATAAATAAATATAATATTTCCCATGTAAACATCGCATACAAAGCAATAAGATGATAATAAAGAGTCGTAAGTAAAATAATTTACTAAAATACATAATATAAGATTATGTAGGAATAGTAAATAGTAAATATAAGGATGTATATTAAATAGATATGATAAGATATGGTGTAAGAAATAGATAAAATCAGTAAATAGATTTAGATAAGAAAATATATATATGTGCATACACTGTGTAACAATAAACGGAAAAATAGGAAATGTACAAAATAAATAAATAAATAAACATACCCTACATTATAAAAAATGGATAAATATACAGATGTGTATATAAATTATAGCATAGATAACAAGATACAAGTATCAGATAATATTTTCACTCAAAAGAGAAGTGAAACAAAATATCCCTTGCCTCATAATGCTAAGTACTTTGTAAAACGGCCTTGACTTTGTCAGGGGAGAAGAGTGGGCAAGGAGCCCACAAAAAAAAAAAAAAAAAAAAAAAAAAAACCTAACCTAACCTAACCTAACCTAACCTAACCTAACCTAACCTAACCTAACCTAACCTAACCTAACCTAACCTAACCTAACCTAACCTAACCTAACCTAACCTAACCTAACCTAACCTAACCTAACCTAACCTAACCTAACCTAACCTAACCTAACCTAACCTAACCTAACCTAACCTAACCTAACCTAACCTAACCTAACCTAACCTAACCTAACCTAACCTTTTTTTTTTTTTTTTTTTTTTTTTTTTTTTTTTTTTTTTCTCGCGGGGAAAATCCCTTTACGGACCATCCCACCCCCGAAGGGGCGAGGGTGTGTCGGACTCACCGGCGCCTTCCGAGCCCAGCGAGATGTTGTGCCGCCCGTGGATGTGGACGGGCGGCCGCTGGGTCGGGTCCCTACCACAATACGCGCCGAAATACCGACTAAAAACCCCGCGTCGGCCACCATCGGTGCACTTGAGAGACGGCCCCGGGATACCGATGAACGGACGCGCCAGGACCGCCTCTTTGTGCACCGCCGCTTAGCGACGCGGCAAATGACGCGTGTTGCGTCACGTCTCGGGGGCCGCCAAGGTAGGGACGGCGGCCCCGTGTGGCCTCTGCGGCGCCGGGTTAGTTGTTGTCCCGGCGCCTCCTACGTCTCCTGTGGCGACGAGCGGGATCGGTCTGCTCCCGATCCCGCTCAGCGCTCTCCTTCTGCGACATGACACGTTCGCAGAAGGAGAGCATGGCTCGCCACGAACTCCGGCTGCCGACCATGGCGGCGACCACGGCCGGCAGCGAGAGGTCGCGTCCAACGACCGCAGTGAGAGCGCTGCGCTCCTCGTCCCAGGCTGGGCACTCCTCCAGCGTGTGCTGGGCCGTGTCCTCACGGCAGTTGCCACAATGGTGGCACACGGCGGACTCCTCCGCTCCGGCTATGCGACACAGGTACGCACCGAAGCAGCCGTGCCCGGTGAGCACCTGCGTCAGCCGGAAAGTCGGCGCGCCGTGGCGCCTGTCCAGCCACTGCTCGAGGACAGGTCGCACTGCCGCGACGGTCCTCGTACCAGCACTAGGGCTCTCCAGCCTGGAACGCCACTCCTCCACAGCGGACCTGCGGGGGGAGGCCAACATGGCCTCGACCTCCCTGGGGACCAACCTCTGCCCACGCCCGGACGCCTCCTCTCGTTGGAAAAAAGCTGACGAGAGGATCTTGGCGTCCAGCACCCAGGGCAGAGTTCCCGCCAATACGCAGGCCGCCTCGTGCGAGACCGTGCGGTAGCCCCTGATTATTCGCTGCGCCACCATGCGCTGCGGACGATGCAGCAGGCGGACGCAACGATCGCCCAGGGACCCGGCCCAAACGGGACACCCGTAGAGGGCCATGGACCGCACGACTCCAGCATAAAGGTTTCGGCAAGGGATGCCAGGACCATCAGTGTTGGGCAGCAGGCGCCCCAGTGCGCCCGCCGCCCTCACCAGCTTCGGCGACAACTCCGCAAAATGCGCGCGGAAATCCCATCGACTGTCGAGGACGAGACCGAGGTATTTCATCCTCGAGCCGACGGGAATCCGCACGCTCTCCACTGTGATGTGGGCCCCTGGCGGAGGCCCACACCGAACCTAACCTAACCTAACCTAACCTAACCTAACCTAACCTAACCTAACCTAACCTAACCTAACCTAACCTAACCTAACCTAACCTAACCTAACCTAACCTAACCTAACCTAACCTAACCTAACCTAACCTAACCTAACCTAACCTAACCTAACCTAACCTAACCTAACCTAACCTAACCTAACCTAACCTAACCTAACCTAACCTAACCTAACCAATACAGGGACAAAAACCTGCTGCACGCAGCGGGCTGCTACTGATATACCGGCACCTGTAAAAGAAAAGGTTTTATTACTAGTATTAAGTATTGACAGTTAGTGAGCCCTTTACACTCACTAACATAGGATTAGCGATATCGACTTCCTGCAAGCTGTATACACTTGCAGGAAATTTTTAAAACACAATTGACGCATTCCCCTAATATCACCTCTGGTCCCACAAAAATGTTTGGGTTTCGTACTCCTGCCAAAGAAAACAGGGCTGCAAGCAAAACACCCGAGAAAGCACTAAGCCCAATGGATATCTCTGGGACAAAGGTTGCGCAGGCGCGGCTGAGCCTGGAGGCGCAAATGGAGAAGCCGGAAGGAACCGGAACAGCCGGGCCTGCGAGGCCCAAACCAAGAGGTCTCCTTGCAGAGACAAAGGGGCAAACCAAAAGAGCAACTCCAACAGTCTCGCCTCCTGGGAATGCCGGGGGCATGAGTCGAGTTGCCGAAGCAAAAGCTTGCCTGATAAAGATCAAGCTGCAAATAAACAACAGTCGAAACCTAAAGACGGAAATAAAAAACGACGTACTGGAGGCCACAGAAAAGATGTATAGAATGGTTACAGAGAGTGAAGCGGAAAGAAAACGAGAACAGAGAAAGGAAAAAGGAGACCTGATCCAAAGCCCGGAGCCAGCCAACAAAACAGAAGGAACAAAAGAGGAAAGGACAAAACATGAACAGCTAATCAAGAAGATGGACGAACATATGGATATGTTAGAAAAAAATAGAATAGAATTAAATAAACTAAAGGAGGAAATGGAATTAAATAGGGAAGAGATGAGACAAGGTAGGAGTTACGCAGCAGTCGTAACGGGCTCCAAGGGCGAAGAACAAACACCTACAGCCATGCACTCCATCGCCATAACAGCGACAGATGAAGAGGCGTCAGGCGATGAGGTGTTTGAGAAAATAAGACTGACCCTCAACGCCAGAGAGGAGGGCATGAAGATAGATAGGATTCGTAAAGCGAAAGATAGAAAGATTATAGTAGGATGCAGGTCGAAAGAGGAAATAGGAAGGATAAAGGAAAAGATTAGGACAGCAGGAAAGGGACTAAAAACGGAGGATGTTTATAACAAGGAGCCTATGATCCTGCTTAGGGATGTCCTATCGTATAATAAGGATGAGGACGTGGTGCGAGCACTACTCACCCAGAACAAGGGCCTGCTGAGGGACGTGTGCGGGGATGGCACGTGCCTGAAGGTTAAATTCAGGAGACGGGCAAGGAACCCGCACGCGTCTCACATCGCGGTCCAAGTTCCGCCCGTCGTGTGGAAGCGGCTCACACAAGCGGGGTCGGTCCACATAGACGTGCAACGGGTGCGCGTTGAGGATCAGTCCCCACTGATACAGTGCTCCCGCTGCCTGGGCTACGGGCATGGTAAGCGGTTCTGCCGGGAACAGGTTGACGCGTGCAGTCACTGCGGGGGTGCTCACCACCGGTCGGAGTGCGCCGACTGGCTGGCGAGGGCGCCCCCGTCGTGCTGCAATTGCGAGAAAGCCAAGCTGGGCGGAACCGGGCACAATGCCTTTAGCCCAGAGTGCCCTGTGAGGAGGAAATGGGATATCCTGGCGAGATCCGCCGTAGCATATTGCTAAGGTGGATCCCAGGAAACCAGATCAGACTTCATCCCCAGCGAGCGCGGAACCGACATCCGTGGCGCAAGCCAACCTCCAGAGGAAACAACTAGCTACGCTGGAGTTTCTTCTGGAGGCCGAACGGCGGAAGGTCGACTTCGCGCTACTCCAGGAGCCCTACGTGGGGGGCCGAGGTAGAATGAGAGACCACCGGGGGGTGAGGATCTTCCAGGGAGATAACGGGCATGGGGCCGTGGTCAAGTCGGCCATTGCAGTGTTTAATGACGACTTGACCGTGACCCAATTCCCGACCCTCACCACAACCAACATCACGGTGGTGAAGATCCTCACCGGGGCCCGCGACATAGCGGTCATCTCGTTCTACTTCGAACCCGACAAACCCATAGGGCCATACCTGGAACAACTGGGGAATATAGTTGAAAAACTGGGATCCCGTGAAATCCTCATAGGGGGCGACACCAACGCCAAAAGCGTTTGGTGGGGCAGCGGGGACACCGACTCCAGGGGGGAGGCAGTGGCAGGCATGCTGGAGGAATGTGGACTTCAGGTGCTCAACGACGGCCTGCAACCGACCTTTGAGACGGTCAGAGGAGGAAGGCTCCTCACGAGCCATATAGATGTAACGGCGTGCACAGAGGACCTTCTCGACCTGGTGGAGGACTGGAGAGTGGATACCACGATGGCGAGCTCCGACCACAACAGTATAGTCCTAAAAATAAATAAAACTAAAATAAAATACATTACGCAAACATCTAAGACAACGAGAAAATACAACACAAATAAAGCGAAATGGAACCAATTTAAAAATAAATTAGAGGAAAATATAGTAGAAAACCAAATAACAGAAGCTGAAATAAACAAAATTAAAAATAAAGTAGAAATAGACAAAATGGTAAACAAATATACAGAAATGATCTTGGAAACATGTAAGGAGACTATACCAATCATAAAAAGAAAAAACAATATAAACTTACCATGGTGGTCCAAGGAGCTCGCCAGACTGAAGAAAGAAGTCACCACCAGGAAGAGAAGAATCCGATGCGCAGCGCCGGTCCGGAGATCCAAGGTCGTCGCTGAGTACCTGAAATCAAAAGAAAAATATGAATTAGAAGCCAAGAAGGCGCAAATACAAAGCTGGAAAGAGTTCTGCAAGGTACAGAACAAAGAAAATATCTGGGAGGGGATGTATAGATGCATTGGAAAAGTGAGTAAGAAGCATGAAGACCTGCCGCTGCAAAGTGGAGGACGGATCCTCAGTGCGAAAGAATCCGCGGACTTGCTGGCGGTAACATTCTACCCAGAGGACAATCCGCTGTCAGACAACTCAGAACACCAGAGGATCAGAGAAGCAGCCGCTCGAGTAAATGACGTAGTCAATGCTGAGACCCATGACCCACCATTTACAATCGAAGAACTACATGCGGCCACAAACAGCTTCAACCCGAAGAAGGCACCAGGAGCCGACGGGCTGACAGCGGATATTTGTAAAAGAGCCATAGACAGTCAACCGGGATTGTTCCTATCACTGGCAAATAAGTGCCTAGAGCTTGGCCACTTCCCGACCACCTGGAAGGAGGCTACGGTCATCATCCTCCGTAAGCCTGCCAAGGAGGACTACACACAAACAAAGTCCTACAGACCCATAGGCCTTTTGCCAGTGATGGGAAAAATACTGGAAAAGATGGTAGTGGGTCGAGTGAGGTGGCATCTTCACCCGCGGACGAGCCTCCGACAGTTTGGATTTATGCCGCAGCGGAGCACCGAGGACTCCCTCTATGTCTTAATGAAACATATTAGAGAAAATATAGAGGATAAGAAAATTGTGGTTCTTATATCATTGGACATAGAGGGAGCCTTCGACAGTGCGTGGTGGCCGGCCATAAAGGTCAGACTGGCGGAGGAGGACTGTCCAGTCAACGTCCGAAGGGTGATAGATAGCTACCTCGAGAGCAGGAAAGTCAGAGTGAGGTACGCTGGGGAGGAATCGGAGAGATGGACCTCCAAGGGATGTGTCCAAGGCTCCATTGGAGGTCCAACTTTCTGGAACCTGCTCCTCGACCCACTGTTATCCGGACTGGAGGGGATGGGGTGTTATTGCCAGGCGTTCGCGGACGACGTGGTGCTCGTATTTCACGGCGACAAGATGGCCGGAATACAACGCCAGGCCAATGAAACCCTCGCCTTTGTGAGGGACTGGGGAATCCGAAATAAGTTGAAATTCGCTCCGCATAAAACCAAAGCAATGGTCCTGACGCGAAAACTAAAGTACGATTCTCCAATCCTCCACATGGGTGGGGTGGACATTGGCCTGGAAAAACAAATTAAGATTCTGGGGGTAACTATCGACGGTGGACTCACATTCAAGGCCCACGTAACCGAGGTGTGTGGGAAGGCACTCGCATTCTACAACCGGCTTTCTAGGGCGGCGAGACTGCAGTGGGGCTTGGGGCCAGAGGTGATAAAATTGCTTTATACGGCCGTAGTGGAACCGACAATTTTATATGCCGCGAGTGCGTGGGCTCCAGCCGCGCGAAAGCTCGGCGTTAGAAAGCAGCTCGCTGTTGTGCAGCGGGGATTCGCGCAAAAGCTTACGAAGGCCTACAGGACGGTCTCACTAAACTCGGCCCTACTGCTCGCAGGGATATTGCCCCTTGACATTCGCGTCAGGGAAAATGCTTCCCTGTACGAAGTCAAGAGGGGCTATTCCCTGCGAGTGGTGGGAGACCGGGAGGTGGAACGTCCTGTGGCCTTCGGAAGCCTTGATCATCCAGCGCGAAGGGGTGCGGTGCATTACCAGTGCGTGGTGGACGGTGCAGAGGTGAACCAGATTGTCAATGCCGGAGTGACCTTTTTCACAGATGGCAGTAAGATTAATGGAAAGGTCGGAGCGGCAATTTCCATTTGGGAAAGTGCCGCGGAAAAGAAGGCCATCAAAATGAAGCTGGAGCCCTTCTGCACCGTCTACCAAGCCGAGCTGTTGGCTCTCCATAGGGCCGTGGAAGAAGCGGTGAAATGTGGAAAGGCACAGTGCAGCATCCTGAGTGACTCGAGAGCGGCGTTAGAGACGGTAGCGAGTGGTGTTTCCCTGCATCCCCTGGCGTTTGAGGTCAATAAGAACTTATGTCTCGCAAAAGATCGCGGTAGAGCAATACAATTATATTGGGTAAAAGCTCACGCAGGGTTGCAGGGAAATGAACGCGCAGACGAGCTCGCAAAGGATGCTGCACTGAAGCTGAAGACGCGGCCCCACTACGACAGGTGTCCCGTTTCATTCGTCAAACGACAAATCCGTAAGGAATCGATTGATGAGTGGAACGGGCGCTACGTGGAGGGGGAAACCGCGTCTACCACAAAGCTCTTCTTCCCCGACGCTGTGGAGGCGAACAGGCTGGTGAGGAAGATCGCGATCGACTCGATCACGACGCAGGTGTTCACTGGGCATGGCGGGTTCTCTGAGTACCTGAACCGATTCAAGTGCAAGGAGAGCCCGGCATGCATCTGTGACCCTGCGGTGAGCGAGTCGATCGTGCACGCCATCGTGGAGTGCCCTGTATTCCTAAAAGACAGATTCGATCTAGAACAGGAATTAGAAACAGAAATAAGTGTAAATAATTTAAGTAGTATAATAAAAAATAATGATATTAGGCCTAAATTTTTAGAATATTGTAAAAAAGTAGCAAATAGATTAATAATTAGGAATAAGTAGCAATAAGTAGTCTAAAATATATAATATAAGATTATATCATTTTAGAACATAAGAACATAGCAATAAGTAGATTTAGGCAAAATTTTTATGTACATAGTAATAAGAGTACAAAATTATGTGGAAATAAATAAAGAAAAACAAAAAAAAAAAAAATAAATTAGCTAGGCCATAAGCAGGATCTCCCAAAGAAGGAGTTAGGAACACCTTAAACTCCCAAAGAAGGAGCTAGAATAGACAGGAGTAAGTATTCACACAGAGAGCGATACAAAAAGTCTCTAGCGCCAGTTAGGGGAAGCAGCGGGGCTAAACGCCCCAAAAAAAAAAAAAAAAAAAAAAAACCTAACCTAACCTAACCTAACCTAACCTAACCTAACCTAACCTAACCTAACCTAACCTAACCTAACCTAACCTAACCTAACCTAACCTAACCTAACCTAACCTAACCTAACCTAACCTAACCTAACCTAACCTAACCTAACCGAGTCGCAACGCACCCACGGTCGCGAACGCAGCGGAAATCGAGCGCTCCGTAATCAAAAATCGAGTTTAAGTGGTAAAAGTGCTTATTTTCCGACGAAAATTGGTGTGATTGTGTATTACAGTGAACAGTGACGTATTGTGGAAAAACCGTGAAAAAACCTCAAGAAATAGAGAAGTTATTCAAATTAAACAGTAACATAACCTATAAAAAACACGTGTCGGACACAAAAACGGAAACGCTGCCGAAACGCGATCGATGACGCCCACTTTTTCAAGTGTCAAAAGGTGCGTACTAACGACCTCTACAAGTGACCAAAATTTTGGATTTTTCCCATGTGTAGTTTTTGAGAAATCGAAAAAATCAAATTTCGAACACGTGGTCGAAAAAAGCCAAAACTAACATTTTGCAAAATCTCAGTGCCAATAACCATCGGCGGCCTAGAGCAGAGGAGAATCCTGAAAGAAAATCAAAAAAATTCCAAAAGACTAAAACACTATTTGAAAAAGTGTGTTTAAAATTTCAAATACTTATTTCAAACTTAAATTAAAAATCAAAACGATCGACGACATATTATTATTAAAATATAAATAAATAGCGCAGTTATCCCTTACACACGGACAAAAACAAAATTTGAAAAATCATAAATATTCAGGAAGATAAAAAATAAAAACTAAGTGAGAACCGGAACTAAAATTAAGAAAAAATTTAAAAAGTGTGTATTTCAAAAAATACAACCCCTGCAAACCCGGGAAAAGTGCTAAACTCATTTTTTAAGCGTTTTTTAACCCCCCACAAAATTTCACCCCGATCGGACTTAAAATAAAAAAGTCAATTTTAAAATCACTTCCCTCGGGAATATCCAGGAAGTTTACAGGTACGAAGTCTGTCTCGAAGCAAAACCTGGAAGAAGACATCAACCCGCATCCAGAGACACCAGTATCGACAGGATCGGACACCGGGAAGACCTGAAATCAACATTTACATGTAAACATAAGGTTAAAAATTTATTAATATTTTGTAGAATCTTTAAATTAACATAGAATCTGAATTTGTACCCTAAATTTAATCAAAAAATAAGTACTAGATAGCCTAGATATTCAAAAATTTATATTCCAAAACCTATTAAAAAAATATTAAGAAACGATAAAGCTAGCACAAATAAACTGAACTAAAGTCGTGAAAAGAAATAATTCCAATAGAACTTGACCTACTTTCAATAAAACAAAAGATATAAATTGAAATAGTTCAATTTATTTGGAGTTGGAAAATTTATAACATACAAGTGTAGAAATTATTGAGTCACGTGCCAAAATAGTTGGACACAAATTGGAAAACATTTGAACTTACAACTGACTAAGTAATCACCCAGTAAATTGCCATATATTGTAATATATCAACACTTAACAAATAGGGAATAGTATTTAGTAATAATTTTGATGTATTGTAAATGTATTTAGTGTGAATCCCACTGTGGTGTCCAATCCCACATTAGACTTGTCACACCTGTTTACCATTGGAGTATCACCAGTACATTCCAGCAACACCCCCGCTCCACCCATAAATTTTTCAGTCTCACCCACTTTTTTCAAAATTGTCCCATAGCCCCCCCCCGGCCTTCCCCCACCCTTATTCCGGAATAGTGCCTATTAGCCTCCCCACGAAACCTAGCCCCCCCCCCCCTCCCCTACCCCCACCCCAAAAATTTACCTCACCCCCCCCAATCCTATCTCGGCCAATATAGGTCGTAGACCCACCGAGTTTGGTATCTTCGGAATCGTCTCGGTGAGGGCTACAAATTGACCCCGCCAGAAATCCCAAATTCCCCAAAAAAATTACCCCCCCCAAAAAATATTTACCCTCAAAAAAATTATTTCATACCTAGCCTCCCCACGAAACCTTCCTCCCCCCCCCCGTCCCTACCCCCACTCCAAAAATTTACCTCACCCCCCCCAAACCCATCTCCCTGGATATAAGAGTTAGACCCGCCGAGTTTGGTATCCCTGGAACCGGCTCGGTGCGGGCTACATTTTGGCCCCAATAGAAATCCCAAATTCCCTCAAAAAATTACCCCCTCCCAAAATATTTTACCCTCAAAAATTACCTCATATTTAGCCTACCCACGAAACCTTCCTCCCCCCCCTCCCTTTCCCCCACACAGAAAATTTACCTCACCCCCCCCAAACCTATCTCCCTGGATACAAGGCGTAGACCTACCGAGTTTGGTATCATTAGAACCGGCTCGGAGGGCTCTGCGATTTGGCTCCGGTGGTCTTCCCGAAATCCCTGTTCCTATCCTGGAAATAGTAAAATTTAGCCTACTCAGTCATCTTTTAACACTAATATCGCGTGTTTGGTATCGTGGCAATCGGCACGACGAGCCTGATAAGTGAGCGCAGTCGAAAACTCGATTGCCATAGATGCAAACAAAATATTGACTATTAAGAAAGTAGGAAAATTTTACTTACCGTTAAGTATTTGGACGGGGGAATATCACTGTCGACAGTGCTGGGCTCTACCCGCAAACCTGAAAACAATATTAGATTAGTTTTAAATTAGCTTAAGATTAGACCTAAGAAAATTGTTGACACAGATTAGGATAAACTATATTATCCTAAAATTGTACATATATTTACTTACCTAAACTGCACCTGAGACGATACGTTGGGCTGCAGCGAGCTGCTTCAGGTATAGACACCCTAAAAACAAAACTGAAAATTTTAAAACTTTTAAAAATTTTTATTATCTTAACCGTAGTGAGCCTTTACACTCACTAACAAACATACGTGTATTGACCTCCTGCAGGCCCTCTACACCTGCAGGATTTTAAACAAATTGACGCGTTCCCCTAAATTACTTACCGCTTCTGGTCCCAAGCAACATGTTCGGCTTCCGCACACCTGCCAAGGATCAAAGAGAGAAAAGTAAATCCCCAGAGAAGAGCCAGAGCCCGATGGAAATCACTGGGACGAAGGTCGCGCAGGCGCGGCAGAGCCTGGAATCCCAGATGGAGAAACCAGAAGGGATGGGATCTGCCGGGTCTGCGAGGCCAAAGCCCAGGGGTATTCCATCGGAGATAAAGGGGATTGGGAAGAAACCAATACCGTCAGTCTCTTCACCCGAAAAGCCTGCAAGCATGAGTAGGACAACAGAGGCAAAGTCCTGCCTAATGAAGATTAAATTGCAAATAAATAACAGTCGCAATTTAAAAACCGAAATAAAAACCGACGTGTTAGAGGCAACAGAAAGGCTATATAGACTGGTTATTGAGGGTGAAGGGGAGAGAAAGAAGGAGCAAAGGAAAGAAAAAAGGGACACGACGGAGAGCCCTGATCATGCTAAAAACGTAGGAATAGAGGGAAAGGACTGGACAGGACAGGAGCAATTGATTAAAAAAATAGAGGAGCATAGCGAAATGTTGGAAAGGAATAAAGAAGAGATGCAAAAACTAAAAGACGAAATAAAATTGCATAGAGAGGAAATGAAGGATGGGAAAAGCTATGCTGCAGCGGTGATGGAGCCCAAAAAGGGGGCACAGGCAAGAAAGGAAATGCACTCCATCGTGGTAACCGCAGAGGACGAAAAGGCATCTGGGGAGGAGGTATTTGAAAAAATACGGACCACCCTAAATGCCAGAGAAGAGGGAATGAAAATAGATAGGATGAGAAAGGCGAGAGACAGGAAAGTAATCGTGGGGTGCAAATCAAAGGAGGAGATTGGAAGGATAAAGGACAGATTAAGGAAAGTTGGAAAGGGCCTAAACATAGAGGAGGTACAAAATAAGGAGCCGATGGTCCTGTTAAAAGATGTCCTCGCGTATAACACAGACGAGGAGATAGTGCGAGCACTCATCAGCCAAAATAAGGACCTGTTAGGGGACTTTAGTGGCGACGAAAAAAGCCTAAGGGTCAAGTTCAGGAGGAGGGCAAGAAACCCTCACGCATCTCACGTGGCAGTACAAGTGCCACCGTCGGTGTGGAAGTGCCTCACAGAGGCCGGAGCGGTCCACATCGACGTACAAAGAGTGAGAGTCGAAGATCAATCCCCTCTGATACAGTGTTCACGCTGTCTGGGCTATGGGCACGGTAAACGGTTCTGCCGGGAGCAGGCGGACGTGTGTAGCCACTGCGGGGGCGCCCACCACAGGTCAGAATGTGCTGACTGGTTGGCCAGGGTACCCCCGTCGTGCTGTAATTGCACGAAAGCCAAGCTGGGCGGAGCCGGGCACAATGCCTTTAGCTCAGAGTGCCCTGTGAGGAGGAAGTGGGATGTCCTGGCGAGATCCGCAGTAGCATATTGCTAAGGTGGATCCCAGGAACCCAGGTCAGACCATTACCCCAGTAGACGCGAGGCCGGCAACCGTGGCGCAAGCCAACCTCCAGAGGAAACAACTAGCCACGCTGGAGTTTCTTCTGGAGGCCGAGCAGCGGAAGGTCGACTTCGCGTTACTCCAGGAGCCGTACGTGGGGGGTCAAGGTAGAGTGAGGGACCACCGGGGGGTGAGGATCTTCCAGGGAGACAACGGGCGTGGGGCCGTGGTCAAGTCAGCCATTGCAGTGTTCAATGACGACTTGACTGTGACCCAATGCCCGTCCCTGACCACCACTAACATCACGGTGGTGAAGATCCTAACCGGGACCCGAGAACTAGTGGTCATCTCATTCTACTTTGAACCCGATAAACCCATAGGGCCATACCTGGAGCAACTGGGGGACATAGTTGGAAAACTGGGATCCCGCAGAATCCTCATAGGGGGCGACACCAACGCCAAAAGCGTTTGGTGGGGCAGCGGGGACACTGACAGCAGAGGGGAAGATATGGCAGGGATGCTAGAAGAGCATGGATTTCAGGTGCTCAACGACGGCTTCCGGCCAACTTTTGAGACCGTGAGGGGAGGTAGGACTCTCACGAGTCACATAGACATAACCGCATGCACTACGGATATCCTGAACCTGGTGGAAGACTGGAAGGTCGACGGCTCAATGGCGAGCTCAGACCATAATGCTATTATATTTAAAATAAATAAAATAAAAATTAAAAATGTTAAAGAGGAGATGAAATCTACAAGAAAATATAATACAAGAAAAGCAAATTGGGATTACTTCAATGAAAAACTGGAACAGTTTATAATAGAAAAAGAAATTAACCTGAATATAATAAATAGTATAAATAATAAAATCGATCTGGATAAATTAGTAGAAAATTACATAGAAATCATCATAAAAACCTGTAAGAAAACCATACCTGAAATAAAAAATAAAAATAAATTTAACTTACCTTGGTGGACGAAGGAGCTCGCCAAACTGAAGCAGGAGGTCACCACCAGGAAACGGAGAATCCGATGTGCAGCGCCCGTAAGAAGATCAAAAGTCGTCGATGAGTACCTGAAATCAAAAGAAAAATATGAATCCGAAGCAAAAGCAGCACAAATAAAAAGCTGGAAGGATTTTTGTAAAACGCAGAACAAAGAAAATATATGGCAAGGCGTTTACAGATGCATCGGCAAAGTATCTAAAAGATACGAAGACCTGCCACTGACTCTCGCTGGACAGACCCTTAGTGCTAAAGAATCTGCTGAGCTCCTGGCAGTGACATTCTACCCGGAGGACAAGGAAGCTGAAGATAACTCAGAACACCAGAGTATAAGAGAAACAGCCGCACGAGTAAATGACGAAGTCAATGCTGAGACCCATGACCCACCATTTACGATCGAAGAACTATACGCGGCTGCAGACAGCTTCAACTACAAGAAAGCCCCTGGAGCAGATGGCCTAACGGCCGATATCTGTAAGAAAGCTATCGACAAGCATCCGGAGTTATACCTATCACTGGCAAACAAATGTCTGGAACTTGGCCACTTCCCTGGGATCTGGAAGGAGGCGACAGTTGTTATCCTTAGGAAGCCGGCCAAGGAGGACTACACTAATGTGAAGTCCTACAGACCAATTGGGCTTTTGCCAGTGATGGGTAAAATTCTGGAGAAGATGGTAGTGGGTCGAGTGAGGTGGCATCTACACCCGAGGACAAGCCCCCGACAGTTTGGCTTTATGCCCCAGAGGAGCACCGAGGACTCCCTCTATGTCCTAATGAAATACATAAGAGAAAAAATAAAAGATAAAAAACTCGTCGTTATAATATCATTGGACATAGAGGGAGCCTTTGATAGCGCCTGGTGGCCGGCTATTAGAGTCAGGCTGTCGGAGGAAGGATGTCCAATTAACATCAGACGGGTGATAGATAGCTACCTCGAGAGCAGGAAAGTAAAGCTTCGCTACGCAGGAGAGGAGCACGAAAGGTGGACCTCCAAAGGATGCGTTCAGGGCTCCATTGGAGGTCCGACCTTTTGGAACCTGCTCCTCGACCCACTGCTGTCAGAGCTCGATAGAAGGGGCAGTTACTGCCAGGCGTTCGCGGACGATGTAGTGCTCGCATTCGAAGGCGACGAAATGGCCAAGATTCAAAGCCAGGCCAACGAAACTCTCGCCTATGTGAGGGATTGGGGAATCAGAAATAAGCTGAAATTCGCGCCTCAAAAAACCAAAGCGATGGTACTGACGCGGAGGCTTAAGTATGATTCCCCAATCCTTCACATGGGTGGAGTTGACATTGGCCTGGAAAAACAAATTAAGATCCTCGGGGTCATCATAGATAGCGGGCTGACATTCAGGGCACACGTCACCGAGACATGCAGAAAGGCAATAGCTTTTTACAACAAGCTCTCCCGGGCGGCGAAGCTTCAGTGGGGCTTGGGGCCGGAAGTAGTAAAATTATTGTACACGGCTGTAGTCGAGCCGATAATTTTATATGCGGCAAGCGTCTGGGCTCCGGCCGCACAGAGGCTTGGTGTTAGGAAGCAGCTCGCTGTGGTACAACGGGGCTTTGCGCAAAAGCTTGCGAAGGCGTACAGGACGGTCTCACTAAACTCGGCCCTACTGCTCGCGGGTGTACTCCCTCTTGACATCCGTGCCAGGGAAAATGCTTCCCTGTACGAGGTCAGGAGGGGTTATTCCCAGCGGGTAGTGGGAGACCGGGAGGTGGAGCGTCCTGTGGCCTTCGGAAGACTCAATCATCCAGCGCAAAGGGGTGCGGTACGTTACCGATGCCTGGGGGACGGTGCAGAGGTCGACCAGCTGGCTGATATAGGCCTTAGCATTTTTACAGATGGAAGCAAGATCCGGGGCAAGGTCGGAGCGGCGGTCTCCATATGGGAGAGCGCCACCGAGAAAAAATGCATCAAGCTAAAGCTGGAAGACTTCTGCACGGTCTACCAGGCAGAATTGTTGGCCCTGCACAGGGCCGTGGAAGAAGCGGTGAAAAGTGGGAGACCTCGGTGCAGCATCCTGAGCGACTCGAGGGCAGTGCTGGAGACTATCGCCAGTGGTGTTTCCCTGCATCCCCTGGCGTTCGAGGTGAATAACAGCTTGCACATGGCATCCGAACGCGGCCAAATAATAAATTTATTTTGGTTAAAAGCTCACGCAGGATTGCAGGGAAACGAGCGGGCAGACGAGCTCGCGAAGGATGCTGCGCTGAGGCTCAAGACGCGGCCCCATTACGACAGATGTCCCGTTTCGTTCGTCAAAAGACAAATCCGCAAGGAGTCAGTTGACGAGTGGAACGGGCGCTACGTGACGGGAGAAACCGCGTCAACCACTAAACTCTTCTTCCCCGACGCTGTGGAGGCCCATCAACTGGTGCGTAAAGTTGCGATTGACCCGATCACGACACAGGTGTTCACGGGGCACGGCGGATTCTCTGAGTACTTGAATCGTTTCAAGTGCAAGGAGAGCCCGGCGTGCATATGTGACCCTGGCGTGAGCGAGTCTATCGTGCACGCACTAGTGGATTGCCCGGTGCACATGTTGGAACGATTTAAAATAGAAAACGAACTGGATGTGGATATCTGTGTAAATAATTTTAAAGTAATAATAAGAGATAAGGATAAAAGGGTCAAATTCATAGAATATTGTAAGAAAATAGCTTTAAATGTAATAAGACGAAATAAGTAAAAAATAAGTTAGGCTAAGTATGTAATTTAAGAATTATGTATAATTAGCAACTAAGAAACTAGATGTAAATAGAATTTAGTCCCTAAGATAGACATAAGATAGATATAAGATAGACATAAGATAGATATAAGACATGTAACCAGTAAAATATATAAAAGATAAAAAAATAAAATAAAAAGCACCCCTTAGATAAGACTGTACATAGGCCATAAGTAGGACCTCCCTACGAAGGAGATAGGCAATAAGGAGGATCTCCCAAAGAAGGAGATAGGATTAGTTAGGAGTAAGTATGGACATATAGAGAGTACGAAATGACTCTGACTCTAGTTAGGGGAAGCAGCGGGGCTAAACGCCCCACAAAAAAAAAAAAAAAAAAAAAAAAAAAACCTAACCTAACCTAACCTAACCTAACCTAACCTAACCTAACCTAACCTAACCTAACCTAACCTAACCTAACCTAACCTAACCTAACCTAACCTAACCTAACCTAACCTAACCTAACCTAACCTAACCTAACCTAACCTAACCTAACCTAACCTTTTTTTTTTTTTTTTTTTTTTTTTTTTTTCTCGCGGGGAAAATCCCTTTACGGACCATCCCACCCCCGAAGGGGCGAGGGTGTGTCGGACTCACCGGTGCGCCTTCCGGCCCAGCGAGACGTGGAGCTGGGTCGGGTCCCTATCGTAATTTGCGCACCGAAATACCGACTAAAAACCCCGCGTTGGCCACCATCGGTGCACTTTGGAGACGGCCCCGGGATACTGCTGAACAGACGCGCCAGGACCGCCTCCTTGTGCACTGCCGCTACGAGCGACGCGGCTTCAAACGCCTTTGGCGTTACGTCTCGGGGGCCGCCAGGATAGGGAAGGCGGCCCCGTGTGGCCTCTGCGGCGCCGGGTTAGTTGGCGTCCCGGCGCCTAGTTCGTCGTCTGCGGTGACGACGAGCGGGATCGTTCTGCTCCCGATCCCGCTCGGCGCTCTCCTTCTGCAACATGACGCGTTCGCAGAAGGAGAGCATTGCTCGCCACGACCTCTGGCTGCCGACCATGGCGGCGACCACGGCCGGCAGCGAGAGGTCTCCACCCAAAACCGCAGTGAGAGCGCTGCGCTCCTCGTCCCAGGCTGGGCATTCCTCCAGTGTGTGCTGGGCCGTGTCCTCGCGGCAGTTGCCACAGTGGTGGCACACGGCGGACTCCTCAGCTCCGGCTACTCGACACAAGTACGCACCGAAGCAACCGTGCCCGGTGAGCACCTGCGTCAGCCGGAATGTCGGCGCACCGTGGCGCCTCTCCAGCCACTGTTGGAGGACAGGTCGCACTGCCGCGACGGTCCTCGTACCAGCACTTGGGCTCTCCAGCCTGGAACGCCACTCCTCCACGGCGGTCCTGCGGAGGGAGACCAGCATGGCCTCGACCTCTCGGGACACCAGTCTCTGCCCGCGCTGGGACGCCTCCTCTTGTCCAAAGAAAACTGACGAGAGGGTCTTAGCGTCCAGCTCCCAGGGCAGAGTTCCCGCTAGAACGCAGGCCGCCTCGTGCGAGACCGTGCGGTAACCCCTGACGATTCGCTGCGCCACCATGCGCTGCGGACGGTGCAGCAGGCGGACGCAACGAGGGTTCAGGGACTCGGCCCAAACGGGACTCCCGTAGAGGGCCATGGACCGCACGACTCCAGCATACAAGTTTCGGCAAGGGATGCCAGGACCATCGGTGTTGGGCAGCAGGCGCCCCAGTGCGCCCAACCTAACCTAACCTAACCTAACCTAACCTAACCTAACCTAACCTAACCTAACCTAACCTAACCTAACCTAACCTAACCTAACCTAACCTAACCTAACCTAACCTAACCTAACCTAACCTAACCTAACCTAACCTAACCTAACCTAACCTAACCTGACATATAGTTTTAAATACAGATTTCAATAGCCTGGTTATCCCTTCTTAAAGCCAAAAAAAAAAAGAATTTTCGAAAAATACTAAATAACAACGAAGATAATCTAAAAACAATAATTTCAAAACTCGCGTAAAATTGAACCAAAAAATAAAAGTGACGATAAATTCGGAAATATAAACCTCCCAAACTTGGGAAAAGTGCTAAAACTATTTTTAGGAGTCCCCCAAACATATCCAAAAACTTCCATCGAAATCGGACCAAACCCAAAAAAAAAAAAAAAAAAAAAAAAAAAAAAAAAAGTCGATTTTGGAAATCACTTTTTCTGGGAATATCCCGGACGCATCTGGATACGAAGTCTGTCTGAAGGAGCAGGAAGAAAGCAGACCATCCCCTGGATCCAACGACACCCCGATCACCAGAATCCGGCACCGGGAAGAGGACGAAATCGACAAGGAAGACAACACATAAGGTCAAAGATTGAAATATTTTGTATAGTTTTTTGAAAGCATATAGTACCTAAATTATTTATCTAAATTTGAATACCAAAATTGTAGTAGATAGTCTAATTAATCTAGAAACCATAACTCAAAACCTATTGAAAGTATATACAGAAATAAAAAAGTTATAACAAATAAACAAACGCAAAGTCGGAAATTGTAAGAATTCCATATAAAATTGACCTACATTACCAGATATAAACAAATTAAATTGAAATACTTTGTTGAAAACACGACTTTGAAAGTATAGAAATTATTGTAAAACTTTGTATAGAAAATAACTTGATGTTAATTGGTAAACATTGTAAGAGTTCCTGGAAATTTCAAATTGGATGTTGAAGAATGGTAATATCTAATATTTGATTGTTGATGTAAATGGTACTATTGTTAACTCTAACATTAACAATTAAATTAAATTAAATTATTTCTCGAAATTAATATTAACTTCTAGAATAAGACCTCGGGCTGGCCTGAGACCAAAATTATATCCCACACTTGGGCATCTCATACTCAGTACAACTAAGGTATAATAATACCCAAATATTGCCAAGTCCCGCCATCATATATAGGCCACACCCCCAAAAATTTCTAAGTCCCGCCCATTTTTTGAAAATTGTTCCCCACCCCCTCCCACACCTTCCCCCACCCTTAATCCAAAACATAGTCCAATAGCCTCCCCACGAAACCTTCCCCCCCCGCCCCGCCGCTACCCCCACCCCAAAAATTTTACCTCACCCCCCCTAAACCTATCTCCGTCCCTATCCAACGTAGACCCACCGAGTTTGGTATCACTGGAACCGGCTCGGTGCAGGCTACAATCCTGCCCCAACAGAATCCCTAAATTCCCCTCCCACATCCCCCCACCCCCAAAAATATTTTGGAACCTCCCAATAGCCTCCCCACGAAACCTGCCCCCCCCCGCCCCGCCGCTACCCCCACCCAAAAAATTTTACCTCACCCCCCCTAAACCTATCTCCGTCCCTATCCAACGTAGACCCACCGAGTTTGGTATCACTGGAACCGGCTCGGTGCAGGCTACAATCCTGCCGCAACAGAATCCCTAAATTCCCCTCCCACATCCCCCCACCCCCAAAAATATTTTGGAACCTCCCAATAGCCTCCCCACGAAACCTGCCCCCCCCCCCGCCGCTACCCCCACCCCAAAAATTTTACCTCACCCCCCCTAAACCTATCTCCGTCCCTATCCAACGTAGACCCACTGAGTTTGGTATCATTGGAACCGGCTCGGTGCAGGCTACAATCCTGCCCCAACAGAATCCCTAAATTCCCCCCCCACATCCCCCCACCCTCAAAAATATTTGTGAACCTCGCAATAGCCTCCCCACGAAACCTCCCCCCCCCTGCCCCACCCTAAAAATTTTACCTCACCCCCCCGAAACCTATCTCCGTCCCTATCAAACGTAGACCCACCGAGTTTGGTATCATTGGAACCGGCTCGGTGCAGGCTACAATCCTGCCCCAACAGAATCCCCGAAATCCTTACCTGAAATCCCCCATACCCAAAAATAAATTTTAAATCCCCCTTATTACACTATTTGGCCACAACTTGACTAGCTCATTTGTACAAAAAAGGGAATTTTTCCCTTTAAACCGTTTACATTGACTGATTGGCGCTGACTTGCATCATTGCAATAATACTTAGATTTAATTAGGCTAGTTATACACTTTATACTTATTTACAAATATAACACTGACATAGTTTATTTATCTCGACTCTACATTTTAAATAGTGTATATTGTGAATTGTGACTTGGCGTTTCTCCCCTTACTACAATGAGTAACCCCACCTCAAAACAACTGACAAAGTACCCTCCAAACAGGAGAAGTTTAAGTGGGGAACAAAAATGTACGTCTTGGCTTCAGGAAGCTATGCAATACGGGAAGAAGGCCAAAGCGGCCCTAAACGAAGCCAAGAATTTAAAAGGAGACCTAAAAGTGATAAATTTTGAAATGATTGACAAGTTGACTTCGTTGGTTGGTGATATGGAAAAACATTTTGAACAAACAGGAGGTGGCGAAAAAACGAATAAGATAGGAAAAACAGTTGACTTTATATCTGAGACAGTTAATATAAATAAGGAAATTTTACAAAGTATTGGACAAAATTTGGAACAAAAATTTAAAGAATTGGAGAGTAAATTGATAGAAAGAATAGAAGAGGGAGTAGAAGTTATTAACACGACCACCACCATGGCAAAGGAACACCAAACGGAGGAAACATGCGAGCGAGTAAAACAGGAGGTGGATAAAAGTACCATTCATATGGAGAACTTTGTTGACGGCTCGTTCGATGCATTCATTGAAAGAATAGACGCGCAGACAGAATCGATTGTTAATCAGGTGAAAGAAAAAGTGGAGGTCCTACAATCTAGCATTACATCTGCGCATGAGGACAGAGAGATAGTGGGAGAAATAAGAAAGATAAAAACTGCAGTGGAGAGTCTCCAGACACGGGACACCGTTCCTGGACCTTCGCCCGCTTACGCAGATGCAGTGAGGCAACCAAAAACACCATGGGAACATAAGCCTACACATTCTCTCATTATCTCATCCACTGACCACAAGGATACGTCAGGAGATGTTATCGAGCACGTCAAAGGAGCGCTGGACGCTAAGAAAAGCGGAATTCGGGTGGAGAAGCTGAGGAAAATACGGGATGGGAAGATTATCCTCAGCTGCTCCACCAGAACGGAGCTGGATAAGATAGAGGCTAAGCTAAAAAAGAGTGCGAATATCGCCTTCGAGGAGGCGAAAAATAAAAGCCCGTTGGTAATACTTAAAAATGTGCTGACTTACAACACAAACGACGAAATTAAGGCCGCCTTACTGAAGCAAAACGACAACCTACTGGGGGATCTGGCGACCGACATAAGCCAAGCTGAGGTCATGTATAGACGCAAGGCCCGAAACCAACATGAGTGCCACCTGGTGCTCAAAGTGACGCCCGCGCTATACCAGAGGCTACTGTCGGTCGGCAGAGTATATATAGACCTTCAACGCGTCCGTGTAGAAGATCAGTCACCTTTGGTGCAATGCACTAAATGCCTCGCATATGGACACGGGCGCAAAATATGCACAGATACCGTAGAACTCTGCTATTACTGCGGAGGCCCCCACCGAAAAGCAGAGTGTGAACAATTCTTGGCGGCCCAAACACCGACGTGCAAAAATTGTGTAAAAGCAAAGTTAAATGATACCGCTCACAGCGTCTACAGCGATCAGTGTCCTGTTCGTAAAAAGTGGGATGCACTAGCGAGGACAGCTGTAGCCTACTGCTGAGGTCGCCATTGGCGACCCACAGGACAAACATATATACGAACCAAGTACATCTGACGATCACATACACTTTATAATAGGGCACAAAACAAAACTTAAACATCAAAACACTGGAAAAATAGACAACAAAAACTTGGACAGTAAAATATTAAGAAAAAAGTGCTTACAAAAAATTACAACACTTACACACACGAATATAATTGCAAATCCAATGATTTGGACGTATTTTCATTTGAAAGGAAACAAATCAAAGTGCAAGTTGGTCAATGTCAGCGGTTTGATTAGCTCTAGGCATAAACAAAAATATGATGGGTATTAAAACTATGCTTGATCTATATTTTGATATAAATATACAAAAAGCATACTAAGAATATAGTATAGTAAAAGATATATGTAACGCTGAACAAAAAAATGCAATAAAATACTGTCAGTGAAAAGTGTTGTACTGAGAAACTGTATTAGAATTGTTAAGTAATATATATAAGTGTATAATTAAGATAGTGTAGACCGTGCATGTAAAATACACGTACATATACTATGAAATGTAAAAATTAAGTAGCTATAAGATACTAAAAAACTAAAACAGAAAAAAAAAAAACACAAAAAATACAAAAAAGAGAAAGAAAAAAAATAAAGAATACAAAAAAAATATATATAAAAGAAAAAACAAAAAAGTATAAAAACTAAAAAATATGTGCTAAAAAATGAAAAATAACAAAGAAAATTAAAAGAAAAAGGCAAAAATACATGATAATCTATATATGTAAGGTAGTTAACTAGTAATTAGTATGGTAAGAAAACAAATTGTTATAATATAAGTTAATGTGTATATGTGATCACTAAATTTAGAAAGAAATAATTTAGACAAGACACTGTTAAGAATAAGATAACATTGTAATTATAAAATATAAAATGAAGTAAGAAAGGTGTAACAATATGAAAACACCAATAAAAACATGTTAAGAATGGTACTGAAAGAAATATGCAATTATGTAAAGATGCTCATCTGAAATAAATCAATGCTGTGAAAGCATTCACACACCAAAGGTCCCTGACAGATATTGGGGGAGAAAACGCGGTCTGGACACAGCTCCAGACAATAAAAAAAAAAAAAAAAAAAAAAAAAAAACCTAACCTAACCTAACCTAACCTAACCTAACCTAACCTAACCTAACCTAACCTAACCTAACCTAACCTAACCTAACCTAACCTAACCTAACCTAACCTAACCTAACCTAACCTAACCTAACCTAACCTAACCTAACTCAGTCGCAGCGCGAACGCCGTCCCGCGCGCATCACATTTGTGCCGCTCCGCGTTCAAAAATTCGCAAAAATAGGATATATTAGTGAAACAGTGAAGTGTTATATATCAAAATGTGCGCGCTGCGACGCCGCGTGTGACACAGAAAAAATTTTCAAAATCAAGCCAAAATTGGAAAAGTTATCAAAGAAAAACTTTCAGTGAAAAAACTAACCTGTGATTCAAGTGACTGTATCTCGGTAAAACGATCTTTTACCCCTAGTTTTCGAACTGCTATTCGACGCCTTATACCCTCCCCCTTCCCTGTGCAAATTTTCATAATTTTCCCGCGAGTACTTTCAAAGATATCAGACTGTGAAGTGCGCCATACCCGGATTTTCAAAGTTAAAGACAGTTTTTCCTTCATATCTTCCTCCACCTTCCACCTATATCCAATCCTGGACCCTACATCGATAGCCCCAGGTCAGGACTACACCCTAGAGCAAAGAGTACCATTCTATACCACATAACCTGCAAATGAGCGGTGCTTTCACCTCTGAAATTCCAACTTCGACTTCGGAGGGCTCTCCTGCTCCCAGGAGTTGAGAACTTGAGTCTGTCTTTGATCCATAAGAAGCGCCGTTCCTTCACCTATCCGCAGACACCAAGATTATCACCATCGGACAACGGGAAGTACCTACAATCAGCCAGGATACAAAGTGAGTTTTGCACGAAATATTCAAACAGTGATTACACAGTGACCTTTGGACTTAGAAACCTGGAAATAGTGCTAAAACCATTTTTTGGGAATCTTTATCCGACATATCCAAGAACCAGCCAAATCCATCCAGAGACCAAAAAGTCAATTTCAGAATCGCAGAAAGAAGGTCATATCTGATCAGCATACAGGTACGAAGTCTGTCTGACAGCATAATCTGGTAGAGGGCAACCTCCCGATTCTATCGACACCACTCACGACCTGATCGGAGCAATAGTGGCTGATTGAGCGGTGCTTTCACCCCTGAAATCCCCAACTCGACTTCGGAGGGCTCTCCTGCTCTCAGGAGTTGAGACCTTGAGCCAGTTCCCGCACCAGAAGAAGCGCCATTTCATCACGAATCAGTGGACACCAATATCATCACCATAGGACAACGGGAAGTGCCTCGGATCCACCAGGATATACAGTGAGTTTTGTACAGAATATTTACTAAGTAATTACTCCGTGACCTTCAGACCCAGAAACTTGGAACCTGTCCAGGGGTCATTTTCTGAAGACCCTCAGCCTACACACCAAGAAACAGCCAGATCCACCCATAGACAAAAAAGTCATTTTCAGAATCGCCGGAAGAAGGTCATATCTAGCCAGCATACAGGTACGAAGTCTGTCTGACAGAATAATCTGGTAGAGGGCAACCTCCCGATTACAACGACACCACTCACGACCTGATCGGAGCAATAGCGGCTGAACGAGCGAGGTTTTCCCATCCAATATCCATATTCATCATATTCACAGATCTATTTTTATCTCATTTACAGTATTCATAATCATTCACAATATTCACAAGCTAGACTTTTTCATTGGCCGGACTTCCGGCCAACTACGATTTATTGCATCACCCATTGGCCCTTCCTTCCCACCAATTAATATTTATTGTCCATATCATTGGCCACTTAGTTGGCCAATGACTATTTATTGATCATTTCATTGGTTTAATTGACCAACCTATCAATATTTATTGATCATCTCATTGGCCCTCTGCCCAAATAGACTCCACCCACATTGGGTAAACTCCTCCCACTTTGCCACATAACTCCACCCACTTTTGTTGGCTCCTCCCCCTTTTTCCGTCTTAGCCCCGCCCACTCCAAGTTAAGTCCCGCCCCCTTTTACCTTGGCTCCTCCCACTTTTTCCCGGACTTAACCATTTCAGCATCCTCTACCCCCCGCTGCCCTTCTCACGAAACATCACTCCAACGTCACCCCACGAAACCCCCCCCCCTCCCCCCACATTCCTTTCCTCACCCCCCCTAATCCTATCTCCGCCGCTATCGGACCTAGACCACCCGAGCTTGGGTTCCTTGGAACCGGCTTGGGAAGGCCTAGCGTTTGGCCCCGGCGGAATTACGAAATTCCCCCCCCCCCACCCTCCCACACCTATTTTAATTTTCCCATAGCCCAATCTTCGTCCCACGAGACCCTCCCCCCCCCCCCCCCCCACTTTCCTCACCTCACCCCCCCTAATCCTATCTCCGCCGTTTCCGGTCCTAGACCCCCCGAGTTTGGGTTCGTTAGAACCGGCTCGGGAAGGCCTAGCGATCTGCTCCGGCGGAATTCCCGAATTCCCCCCCTCCACCCCCCTACACCCATTTCAAACTTTCCCATAGCCCAATCGTCTTCCCACGAGACCTCCTCCCCCCCCCCCCCCTCCCACATACCTTACCTCACCCCCCCTAATCCTATCTCCGCCGTTTCCGGTCCTAGACCCCCCGAGTTTGGGTTCGTTAGAACCGGCTCGGGAAGGCCTAGCGATTGGCCCCGGCGGAATTCCCGAATTCCCCTCCTAAAAACACCCACACCCCAAAAACCAAGAATTCGCTACCACCTGCAACATGGGAGAATGGAAGGCTCCGGCACATGTTGACTTAAAGTATAAAGAATGCAACTACCCTGTGGGCTTCCCCGAGCTGCCCTACAAGATGGAGGACTTCCCACAAGATCGCTTCAAAGTCTCCCATACAGTAGGCGAATATGCCGAAACACTATTCGCACTCATGAGTGAAAAGAGCATCACAAATAAGAGTAAAAACTTGGTGAGATGTATCGCCCGAGAATTGAGAGAACTGGCGCTTATCCTGGAAAATGACATAGACTTTCCCCGCATATTCACCGAGGAACAAACAGAAACACCCACCGAACCAACAGCATCCACCGAACCAACCAGACCCGACGACACCAACAATCACAACCTAAAGGCAGACATATTACAGTGCGTCAAGGAGGAACTTGCCAATCACCTCTCCGCAGTAAATACCATCAAAGAGGAACTCATCGCCATCCAGAGAGAACAGGTTAAGTCCACATACGCTGCAGTCACCTCCGCCACCGCATCCGTTACCGCTCACCTAACCGCGAACAATCACCGGGCCATCAGCTTACCCACACCTGCCAAAACCACACCCCGTCCCTCTCCCCCCCCATCGCGCCCCGCCATCATTGTTACCCCAACTGCAGCGACAAACACCAAGGAGGAGGCCGTCACCGCCTTCAAAAAGGCCATCTCATTCCGGCACACAAACTACGCGCCAGCCAGGGTGCAAACAATCTCCAAGGGGAAGTTGAGGGTCGAGTTTGACTCCGCGGAGCAACGAGATGACGCCCTCAGTCGCTTGCGGACGGCTCAAGGCGTCACCGCCGAGCCCGCCCGCCGGCTCAGCCCTTTGATAATTCTGAAGGGCGTCTCTTGTGACACTCCCGCGGAGGAGCTCCCCTCCATCCTGCGCACCCAAAACCCCGAGATAGAACCACTCATCAAAAGCGACACTGACCTCTGCCTGCGCTTCAAGCGCAGCAATCGGAACCCTGCGCTTTACAATGCGGTCCTGCAGGCGAGCCCGAGCGTCTGGCGCCGGATGACAGATATGGGGCGGGTCTGCGTGGACTACATGCGGGTCCACGCGGAGGACTTCTCCCCGTTCCTTCAGTGTTTCCGGTGCCTACAGTTCGGGCACACCAAAGCAAAATGCACCGCTACCTGCATCGCCTGTGCCCACTGCGCCTCCTCTCAACACACCATGGATGACTGCCCCGTGAAGGAGGACAAATCTAAATCCAAATGCACCAACTGCATCAACCACAATACGCGGTTCGGCTCCACTCTCGACACTGCTCATCGAGCTACATCTCCCGCATGTCCGCGCTTGATGTCCATGAGGGACAGGATAGGGCAGAGAGTCGACTACGGCTCTTAGCTCCGCCCTATCCCATCAGCCTCCAACATAACTGCACCAGCGTCGAAACCAACCGCGCCTGCCTGCGATGACCCAATTGGCTACATCTTCGACTTTAGTCATAAGATCCAACTTTAGACTTGTCAAAACTTAAAAGATACGTTTTTAAATTGTAAATATCTTAATCACTAATTATTTTTGTATCACTTCATATATCACATTTGCTAATGTTTACAACCTTGCCTTCTTTACTTTTACCATTTCTCTTTATTGTTAATTAACTGAAAACTTATATTGTACCTTAGTTTTAAGATGAATAAACTGAAACAAAATTAACTCTGCGACCACACATACAACTCACCACACGCACTCACACCTCACACTCCCTCACTTGACCAGGGGTCCGACGAGGGGCGGACGGAAGGGTTGCTACGCGGAAGTCCTGCCCCTCCGGAAGATCCCCCTACACCTACACTACCCCGGCGGAGGGCGGGTTGTCGTATCAAATAGCGAGACCTTACCCCTCCGCCGGTCCCTACACCCCACACTATCAATCACGACACTATACAGCGACTCTAATCACTCCCCAACAACCAGAACACAGGCTGAAAAAAAAAAAAAAAAAAAAAAAAACCTAACCTAACCTAACCTAACCTAACCTAACCTTTTTTTTTTTTTTTTTTTTTTTTTTTTTTTTTTTTTTTTTTTTTTTTTCTCGCGGGGAAAATCCCTTTACGGACCATCCCACCCCGAAGGGGCGGGGGTGTGTCGGACTCACCGGTGCGCCTTCCGGCCCAGCGAGACGTGGAGCTGGGTCGGGTCCCTATCATAATTTGCGCACCGAAATACCGACTAAAAACCCCGCGTTGGCCACCATCGGTGCACTTTGGAGACGGCCCCGGGATACTGCTGAACAGACGCGCCAGGACCGCCTCCTTGTGCACTGCCGCTTAGAGCGACGCGGCTTCAAACGCCTTTGGCGTTACGTCTCGGGGGCCGCCAGGATAGGGAAGGCGGCCCCGTGTGGCCTCTGCGGCGCCGGGTTAGTTGGCGTCCCGGCGCCTAGTTCGTCGTCTGCGGTGACGACGAGCGGGATCGTTCTGCTCCCGATCCCGCTCGGCGCTCTCCTTCTGCAACATGACGCGTTCGCAGAAGGAGAGCATTGCTCGCCACGACCTCTGGCTGCCGACCATGGCGGCGACCACGGCCGGCAGCGAGAGGTCTCCACCCAAAACCGCAGTGAGAGCGCTGCGCTCCTCGCCCCAGGCTGGGCATTCCTCCAGTGTGTGCTGGGCCGTGTCCTCGCGGCAGTTGCCACAGTGGTGGCACACGGCGGACTCCTCGGCTCCGGCTACACGACACAAGTACGCACCGAAGCAGCCGTGCCCGGTGAGCACCTGCGTCAGCCGGAATGTCGGCGCACCGTGGCGCCTCTCCAGCCACTGTTGGAGGACAGGTCGCACTGCCGCGACGGTCCTCGTACCAGCACTTGGGCTCTCCAGCCTGGAACGCCAACCTAACCTAACCTAACCTAACCTAACCTAACCTAACCTTTTTTTTTTTTTTTTTTTTTTTTTTTTTTTTTTCTCGCGGGGAAAATCCCTTTACGGACCATCCCACCCCCGAAGGGGCGAGGGTGTGTCGGACTCACCGGTGCGCCTTCCGGCTTAACCTAACCTAACCTAACCTAACCTAACCTAACCTAATCTAACCTAACCTAACCTAACCTAACCGTTAAACAATATTTACCTCTGATTCTAGTTGATAAGTCCTATTATTTCTATTGTATAACTTCACAAAATACCTACAAATGGTTTAATATAACACCAACCTATTGGATATCTTTATATAAGACTCCCAGACAAAATCAGTAATTACATAACGTAATTGGATCCTCCATTGGATTAATGTACCATTGTGAAATAAAAGAATTGTGAAAAACTTATTTTAACATAACACTGTATATAGTCTAAGCAAAACTAACTCTTCGACCACACACAATATACACCCCACTAACACACACATACATTCCTTACTATACCAAGGGGGACCGACGAGGGGTAGACGAAAGCATTGCTATGCCGTAGTCTTGCTCCTCTGGAAGATCCCCCTACACCTACACATAAAGCCGGCAAGGGGAAGATCGTCGTATCAAATAGCGAGTCCCTATCCCCTTGCCGGCTATTTTCTCACCCCACATAACCAGACATGACACGAGCAGCGATACAATTTACACCCCCAAACAATAAAACACAGGAGAAAAAAAAAAAAAAAAAAAAAAAAAAAAAAAAAAAAACCTAACCTAACCTAACCTAACCGCAACCTAACCGCAACCTAACCGCAACCTAACCGAAACCTAACCGAAACCTAACCGCAACCTAACCTGTTTTTTTTTTTCTTCTCACGGGGAAAATCCCTTTACGGACCATCCCACCCCCGAAGGAGCGGGGTGTGTCGGACTTACCGGAGCGCCTTCCGGCCCAGCGATACGTGGAGCTGGGTCGGGTCCCTATCGTAGTCTGCACACCGAAATACCGACTAAAAACCCCGCGTTGGCCACCATCGGTGCACTTTGGAGACGGCCCTGGGATACCGATGAACGGACGCGCCAGGACCGCCTCTTTGTGCACCGCCGCTTTAGCGACGCCGCAAATGTCACGTTTCGGGGGCCGCCAAGGTAGGGATGGCGCTCCCGCGTGGCCTCTGCGGCGCCGGGTTAGTTGTTGTCCCGGCGCCTCCTACGTCTCCTGTGGCGACGAGCGGGATCGGTCAGCTCCCGATCCGGTTCAGCACTCTCCTTTTGCAACATGACACGTTCGCAGAAGGAGAGCATGGCTCGCCCCGAACTCTGGCTGCCGACCAAGGCGGCGACCACGGCCGGCAGCGAAAGGTCACTTCCCACGACCGCGATGAGAGCACTGCGCTCCTCGTCCCAGGCAGGGCACTCCTCCAGCGTGTGCTGGGCCGTGTCCTCGCGGCAGTTGCCACAGTGGTGGCACACGGCGGACTCCACGGCTCCGGCTACGCGACACAAGTACGCACCGAAGCAACCGTGCCCGGTGAGCACCTGCGTCAGCCGGAATGTCGGCGCACCGTGGCGCCTCTCCAGCCACTGTTGGAGGACAGGTCGCACTGCCTCTCCACCCTGGAACGCCACTCCTCGGCGGTCCTGCGGAGGGAGACCAGCATGGCCTTGACCTCTCGGGACACCAGTCTCTGCCCGCGCTGGGACGCCTCCTCTCGTCCAAAGATAACTGACGAGAGGGTCTTAGCGTCCAGCTCCCAGGGCATTTTCAATTTCATCCCATGATTGTCTGTAAGACACTGCCTTCCGGCGATAAGACCGCCAATTTTACTTTTTATATTTGTGATTTCTGTTTGTATTTGTTTTCCTAACGGTAAGTTTAGACTGCACAGTCATTACGATCCCATTTCTATGCTCCTGGGCATAGATTTAATCACTGCTGCAGGAATTGTCATAGATTTTCGTAAAGAAATAGGTATTTCAGAAAAATAACAGAATGAAACATAAACTGCTTTTCGAGCCTACTTCACGACAAATAAACTGTTCCTCTACAAATGTTCTTCGTGATGATGAAGGTGCTCATCTGGGTCATACACAAAACGAGGCGAAAAATTGTATAAAAAAAAATGGTCGGGATTTTTACAAACTCAGTCTCATTTAATATGATATTATCAGAATATTAAAATAAAAACATAAAACAACATCGTTTCCTCGATTATTATCGATATAGAATCTGATAAAGACAAAACTGCCATCATATCTCCTCTCAGCACTTATCGATTCAAAAGGATGCCATTCGATCTGAAAAATGCACCGGTAACCTTCCAGCGTTTAATCGACCGACTTCGTTCCAGCGCAGCTCTCAAAGAGGTAACTATTCTAGCTTATCTAGATGATTTTCTCGTGATTTCAGAGGGATTTGAGCAACACCTGCAAAACCTGGACTTAGTAATGAAACGGCTAGCAGAGTTTAACCTTCAGGTAAATCGAAAAAAGTGCGCTTTTGCGAGAGAAAACGTAAAATATCTGGGACACATAATTACCCAAGAAAGTATCTCCGCCCCGAGTCCTAGAGGACATTGGTATGGCGTCACTCATCCCGGAAGAGCCTGACAGGTTACACGGTCGCACGCCTGGACGTTACGAACCCAAACGAATAAACTTTCACTGTAGCTTTGTATGTGCAAGTGTTTAAATGAATAAACTTTAGACTGAACTAGCGGATGAGACGGGATTGAGCCGGACAGTAGGATAGCTACGTCAAGTTTAGGTATACAAGAGTTTATACGAAAACAACATATATTTGGTGTGGAGTGGAATCAAAAAGTATTTATATATAGAAAATTTTCTCGTTAAACGATATAAGATAAGGACATTTTTGCCAACAAGTTAGAATATAGTAATTCAGTTTTGTTTTTGTGTTAATTGTTTATCTTAATATATATATTTCTTGTGTGCGTGTGTATGTGACTGAACTCCTCCTAAACGACTGGACCAATTTTGATGAAATTTTTTGTGTGTGTTCGTGGAGATTCGAGAATGGTTTAGATTTACAGTTTGGTCTACTGGAAAATGTTTTTTCAATTAATTTTATATAAAAGAAAGTCGTGTTAGTTACACTACTTATAACTCAAGAACGGCTGAACTGACTTGGCTGAAAATTGGTGGGGAGGTAGCTTAGAACCAGGAGAAGGACATAGGATACTTTTTATCACGTTCTCGGTTTCCCGAGTTTATATTAGCTTATTAACATTTTCTCATACAAAATGTTCATGGGTTCGTAACTGTCAAACATTTAATGTTCATCCCGTCGATACGGTAAACTCTTCTCTCAAATTAAAAAACGTATTTAAATAAAGGTTTCGAATCGACAACATATATCCACAATATTCGATTAATGGCGTATTTTAGATTTTAAAGATGTTTTAAGATGTTTAAAGATGTGACATTTAAATTGGTTGTCAAATATTAATGCATGCGTTCAGAAATAAATTTTGTGTAACCAAAAGAGAATGTATTATGAAGTTAAATAAATATAGGACAATTAAATAAATACTATTCACACGTAAGAAGATTTGCTTCTTTTCAGATAGAATATCACTTGAAAATGAAAAATCATTATTAAAATAACAATTTTACATATGGAGAATATTGCAGGGGTTTTCAAATTAGGCGTTGCCTGTGTCTTGAGAATCCAGTTAAATATAATTATTGTAATTACATTAATTGTGGGTGTCAGTGTGAGAAAGTGCTAATAGTGTACGTTTGTGTTTGTGTGTGTGTTATGTGTTATTATGTTTACTTTTATCACGAATTTTTACAGTGTCTTTTCCTTCGCTAAAATTCACTGATAGAAATATTATACATTCTGAAATGTTATGTCGAAGAAAATCGAAACCACTGAAGTTATTTGTATGAATATTAATATTTCATTTCTTTATTACGAACAAAAGTAATGGCGTAATATTTATGGAAAAAACAGCATAGTGGGGGTTCACCCCCATAAGGGATGGAATATTGCATGGATAATCAAAATCGCTTTAAAAGTGTTTAATGTCAAAAAATTATAAGGAACACTATTTGGCTATGGAGAAACGGGATATTATAGAGTGGGACGTACGGGAGATGACTGGGTTAGCTGACAGATTTGATAGGACGAAATGTAAATGCACGGTATAAGACGGGATGGATAATGAAGAGAAAGGACGGGACGTATCGGGAAGTGACGGGGAATAGACGGGATGGGACGGAATTGAGCAGGACAGTACGATAGCTATGTCATGTTAAGGTATACAAGAGCTTATACGAAAAATAACATGTATTTGGTGTGAAGTAAAATAAAAAAATATCTGCATCCAGGCAAAGGGGGGTCGGGCTTTTTTGCTATGGTAAATAATTCAATTTAATATTAATCATATAATAACTAAGCCATAGCTTAGCGTGGTCGGGTCAGCTATGGTATCTTTTAATTGATTTCAATGAATGTAGTCGGAGTAATAAGTGCGTGGTGGCCTGTTGGTAAACGGACTAGACGCGACTGCCAACCTGTTCACGGTGGTCGCGGGTTCGAATCCCAGGGCATACCTCTGACTTTTCGGAGTCATGTGTCTATTGATAGTCAATCACCACGCACTAAAACGGTGAAGGAAAACATCGTGAGGAAACCTGCATACCATAGCGATTTATAAAATTTCTATGGTATGTAAGTCCGCCAACCCGCACTAGGCCAGCGTGGTGGACTATATGGCCTAACCACTCTCAATCGTACTCTCGATTGTAGAGGAGGCCCGTGCCCTGCAGTGGGACGTATATGGGCTGATACAGATACAGACAGTCGGAGTAGTAACAGTGTTATAATATCTCCGTAGCAAAATAATGATTTAAATCTGGAGAGATGGGATAGAATAGAATATAAGTTGGATAAAATGGGACAGAAGAATAGGTACAGGATGGGATTGGAATTGGATAAGCAGTTTAGACAACGGCTGTCATGTTGATTTGAAATAAAATATGGACTGGAATCTATATTTGCACCCAGGCGAAGCCGGGCCGGGCCGCTAGTTTTTGTTATATTATCATTATGCTGGGTGGAATCGCTTATCGTCACGGAAAAAAATGTGCATGGCAAGTACATGAATTAGAACCCTTTGGCATACTTATTTTAATTTTTATTAAGTTATTTATAAAAATAAAAACGTTGTTTAGAGAAATATGATATAAATGAAAAAAATCTTCATAAATATACATCATTGTTACCCTACTTTATACAATATGAATTCGAGTAGAAACTTCTAAATCAAGGTAATAAAATCCTTTGATGAAGCCGCCCTCACCGCCGCGCCGCCGCAAGCGCAAGTACAAAGCGTGCCGCCGGCACCGCGCCGCGCCGCCCGCTCCCGCGCCGCCGACACCTTGCAGGGCTGTTGCTGCTTCCTCAATCTTCAGTTGTGCAAAATTCGTTACCGAGTGACGTTGTACGAAATTATTTTGGTTATTGGTTAGTTTCTTGTAGTCAAAATGAGTGATTACACGAACAATGAGTATGTGGCAATGATGACATGCTATGTCCGATCCAGTGAAAACTTGGGTCATGCAAGAAGGATGTATGCAGATCCAGAACATCTACAGTCTTTGCGTAGGAATAGTATCATGAATGATGAATCCACGAGTTCCCAGCACAAGAACTATCATAAAGACTTATCCGAGGTTACTCGATCATGGTAAGTTCAGTCTTCCTAATCATGTAAGAATCCGTGACCTTCCACAGCGAAGTAGTCTATTCACGACTTTATTATAAGATTTAAATAAAAACATATGGAGCTTTTTCTAAGATAGTTACGTTATGAAAATAATATGTTCAAAATCTTAACAACTTATCAACCACTACATTTACTTAAATGATCCTAACACACTAAGATTCTAAATAAATCAAAATGTTATATGGTAATATTTAGAGTAATAATACCGATAAATAGGCGCAAAGTAAGTTCAAGGTCGATGTTCGATACTATCGAACATCGACCGATAGTCAGCTGTGGCGTGGCGTGACTCATACACGCGTGCGTCTGTATTTTGCATGTCGTTGCACTTTTAAATGGAAAGTGATTTAGACAATATGTGTTTTGGGGATATCTTGTACTGATATTGTTTATGCGATAGTTTGTAGTTTTTAATGATAAATCTTGTGTATAACGTTAATTTCACATACACAATACACTATGAAATTTTCCGGACGATAAGCGATTCCACCCAGTGTAAGTCTATACTGGTAGTAGGTACCACCGCATTTTCTATTTCTCCCGTTAAACAACAGTGTAGAATCATTGCTGTGTTTCGGATTGAAGGATATTGTAGCCAGAGTACCTACTGGACATATTGAGACTTGACATCTTATATCTCAGGATGGCGAGCACAGTGGACTGCCAAGCATTGCTTTGTGATTCGAGGTGTTGTTTGGTTCTGCTACTGTTTATGAGCTGTCGTATCGCTTACCATCAGGCGAACGACATACTCGTCTCGCCATTCAGTGAAATGAAAAAAATAATATGGTAGTCTTCGCCCCGTAAGTCTGCGCGCGGAGAAAATTTGAACTGATGATGACGTCATGGAATGTTGCCGACTTAGTGGATTTACTCATAGAATGATCATTAATAATCAATATTTCATTTTTAATGCACTGTTATCGGGAAATGCATTCTAAAATCTACAGCTTCTCTATTACATTTTGTACCATTCTTCGTTAACAAAAAATATTTTACACACGAACAACAATTAATATTACATTTCGAAATGAAAAATTACGTTGCAAAAGATAATTAATTAAAACAAGATAATTAATTCATTTTAAAATTTAATAAACTTCAAATATAAGCGTAATTCAAGGCGTAATTAAATAAATGCCAGTTATGCTATTCTCAATATGTTTTTTACAGAGATGTTTTCAATTTTGTGTCATTTAAAAAAAGTACGTTTAACAGTTTATTATAAAGTAAATACTACATTTAAAATGAAACTAAAACATATGAAACCTTTGCTAAAATATTTAAAACTTCAACATTAAAAAATGGTGACGAACTACCACCTGAAATATATGAATGTTTGGCGTTTTATCAAAATTAGGTCATTAAACTATAAAATTCCAATTTTTTTTATCAATCCTTTAATATATGGCGATACAAATCCACGTATTTAAAAAAACTCACATATTACTAATTGCAAAAGAACAAAGTTACCTCAAGTGACTATAGGTACCACAATTCCAATTTTTTGTGGAGTTTTTAATTTATATGAGGCGTGCCACATTAACAGCGCCCTCCGTCGCGCGCACAGTTATATGGCGAGGAGTATACAATGTAAATGCAAGCGGCTTACATTTTTTTTTCATAAGCAACTGAAAATCGGTATCAAAAGACAGGGCTTGACGTGTAGCATAGTAATATATACTTTGAATAACAGAAAGTAAATTCACCACACCACTCTCTACAACAATTTAAGCCATTGATCAGACAAAAAAATAATACATTTTTGGGCGTAGCGTAACCTGGGTAAATAAATAAATACACCCATGACCCAACAGACACATTCTCGTACATAGTCCTACCGTAATATGTACATACTACTGTCAACGATTTTATTGGATCACTGTGAAAATCATTGGGGGAGGCCAATGTTCAGCATTGGACTTCCTTTGGCTGATGGATGATTACAGTTCCGAATTACTGGATATGATGGTACTTTGTATTTTATGTGAATAATTTAGCTTTTTTGACGTGACAACGTCTTAAATTAGGTTGCGGCTGGGAGTCACTTATGAAAAAGTGTAACGCCCGGTAACGTTACGATGAGTCACCGAACGAGAGAGAGGCCCGCCGAATGCCTTGCGTCTCTCTCCCACTCAACTATGATCGGTCTGCCGCGCGCGCAGCACTAGAGAATTAGGCGCATTGAATCGGCGCATGCTTGTGTCTCTGTCTTTGTCTTTCTCGAACGTTCTTGGCGTTGGAAAAACAAGAAAGCGTCACAATACAAGTTCACACGTGTGGTTAAAGTATCGTCAGCTGTGTCTGTAGTGAAAATATGGAGTGCTTAGATTCGTCATTTATCATTTACAACAACTACAACAATAAAGGTAAATAATTGTACACTGATATTTCATTATCGTAAACTATGATTGATTGATTAAATGTTAGATTGACACAAAAGTTGAGAAACTGAGTTTATAGGTTATGTCATACTATTGATAAATGTTGATAGTGTTTTAGTAAACAAAATATATTTCTATAGTTAAAATTTGTGCAATTCTTATTTTCATTCAATTCCTTGTTCCTATTGTGCAATTTAATTATATTCATATCAATAAATATTCTACCGAGAAAAAGACGTCACGTAAAATCTTCGCCCGTAAAACCGACTTTACAGGCAACCATTTTTTAATTAAATGTATAGTTTTTTTTGTGTTGTTGTTTTAGTTTCATCAATGTTTTATTGTTTTCTCAATATTAATTAAGTTTATAATTTTTTGTTCCGTTTCTTATTTTCACAATTTATACGCTTTTTATTTAATCTGTGCTTTCCAACACTTGACATTGGCAAAATTGTCGAGTCTGCGACAGAGCCATTAACAACAAAAACTGAACTGAACTGGTACTTTGTATATAAAATGTATTATTTAGTTATAATTTACCTCCTTGTTTTTTTTTACATACAGCGTATATAACTAGAACTTGTAATTGACCTTTTCATTGTTTACTATTTTTTGGTCTTATTTACGTGGACTGTTCTTAGAAAGCAATATTTTGAAATGGCATACATATTTAAAGTAAGAAAGTTTTAGAAATGAGGCTTAAAATTTACTCAACTTTGTTCTTACCATTGTAAGATTGACTATGGTTCTTGGCATCCTTTTAGACCTTAGAGTAATTACCTCTAGAGAGAGCCGAAATGTACTGTACATCGCAAAAATGAGACACACCGATACGAATTTCTTTATGTCAGAATGAGATGCAAAATAATGTTCTATTTCATGTGACGTGCCGCGTTTTGTCGTTGGGCGAAAAAAGAATTTCAGTAAATACCTAACATTACTTAACACAGTTTGAATACCCATGCAAAATGTTACTATGAGTTGACGTCACCTTACGGGGGGAAAATAAAAAGTCACATAAAGAATTTAGTCTTTATTAGTCGGGTCAAAACTTACACAACGATCACTCAATAAATAAGAAATCGCTCAGTAAAAACGTCCCCAGAGCCGCGGCGGCGACTCACGGCGCGTGACGTCACACGCTCGTGACGTCACGCGGCGCCGCGCGGCCGCCGGCTCGCAAACCATTCGTACAAAAATAGATTCGCCGCTCTGATTCGCTAGCCTAGGAAGAGACCGGGCCGCGACTAAAGTATGATATGAGCACCGAACAGTCGGCTCCGCCGGTCCACGCCCGGTCCAGTCTTGCGCCAATGTGTTCCCTATCTACACTTAAATCTAACGCTTACGAGCGAGGATGCAGAAGAGGAGAATGTCCATTCATAGCATCGGTAAACAATATCATCAATCCCGATACCGATGCTGCTCAAAACTAATTATACCATTTTTTATGGTTTGTCTTTTTAACATTTTCTGTTTTATCTGGGGCGAGAAAGTTTTATAAAATAAAGTAATTATCATCATTTTTTATCAAAATTTTACATTTTGTTCACAGTGCCCCATACATTTTTTTTTATGGAATTTCTAGTTTATTTGTTCCAGAACTACGGTAACTACGGTACTGGGTCTGAATAACGTCTATATTTATTGAAAACATAATTTTAAAAAAAATACGTCGAGGGACAACAATCTTCGCACCGATACTAAGTTTCATAGTAAAATGGGCATTTTCCTTTACAAAAAATTATGGTCCAACGGTACCGCAGGAGTAAACTAGAAGAATGAAGATTGCTGAAAGACGGCAGGCACGTTATTTTGTTATAAAGTTAACTCTTTTCGCGCTCGTTGCGAAAAACAGACGATAGTCGCGTGTTAAAAAAATGTCTATGACGATTGCATTCATGGTCCTCGCTCGTACGCCACAAGTATGTACAAGCGACGCGGGCAGTCGACTCCGAACGTGCGCACTCCTGGCCGAAACGATTGTCAATGTCAGTCAATGGAAGTTCATTACAATCGATTTTCGGTTCTTCACCTTAAGAGAGTGAACACACAATACGTCGTTTACACGTCACGGCGTCGACCACTTCGTCTAATATCATATTACACTAGGTATGTACATTTATATAAAATACTGATTTATTTACAGCACGAATCGTTCCCGAACGACACAGTATCTACACATCACCGACGCTCTATTCGCATACGTTCGGCAAGTCGGCAAGACATCGGCCCGCTCGCGATCACTTCATGTAACTTTCGTGCTCACTTCGACGTGTTTCTCCGTCGGTTCGTTCGGTCGATCGCCTTTATCACATTTGAAATGGAATCGTTCGTGCGCGGCGCGGTGCGTGCGCTAGAGCCCGCGCGAGGCGTGCGGGGCGCGCGGGGGTGAGGCGCGGGGCGGCGGCGCGGGGGCCGCGCGCCTGCGTCACACGTCGGTGTGGCGCGCACCGACCGGCTCGGCCTCGGCGTCCGACTCCTCGATCTCGCACAGATGCGCCGACAGCTCGCTGCACGAGCCCGCCTCGTCGCCGCCCAGCAGCGAGTTGCGCTCCTCTGCCGATCCAAAAACGAACGTCAGTGTGCGCACTGGGGGCTCGCCGAATATTCGCACGCCAACGATCTGTGTGCACACTTACCGAGCATAGTGATGAGGCTGGCCGCGTCCGGTTCTCGAAGCGTTCGGGCTCGGAGCGGCTCCGAATCGGACGAGGCTCTCGGCAAGTACGTGTCCGGATGCACCAGGTACACCGACGCTGAAACGAAACGACCGATGAGAACTGTCCGTCGAAGATAGCGATTCGAAGTGTCAGTGGACACTCACCGTCCGGACGCTCCGAGTCGGCGTCGTCCGGCGCGGAGTCGGTGTCGGGCGGCGGGCGCGGCAGGCGCGGCACGCGGCGCGGCGGCGGGCTGCCCGGCGGGGAGGGCGGCGACGTCGGGGACGACGAGTCCGGCCGCTCGGAACCGGCGACTTCGCTGATCCCGGGCAACGCTCCTCCACCTCCGCACCAATCGGAGCAGTCCCAGTGGTAACCGCCCACCAAATGTGGCGATCGGGGTCGAGGTCGCGGCCGACTCCCCTTCAGATCTGTAACACCGAACGTCGTCACGAAAATCTCTACGCACACTCGCACGCGAACGTCGGGACGGATCCGCTCACCGTTGTATATTTTGTTGTCGACAAAAGTGTGAAGATGCATCTGTTCAGACCACGGCTTCCGGTCGACGACGTCGATGTTGAGGTTGCGCCGATAATCGGGCGGTATGCCCTCGAGTTCATCGCCGGCGGAGCCGTAGCTGCGCAGAGTGTCGACGTTGTTGAGAGGCGGCGGGTCGGCGCACGACGCGGGCCGCTCGCGCCGCACCGCCTCCAGGTTGGACAGCTTCTCGGCGCGCGGCGGCAGCTTCTCCGCCGCGAGACTGTTGAGCGGCTCCGCCTCGGCCGGCTTGCGACGCGGCGCGCGGCGGCGCAGCGCCAGCGGCACCACCACCGCCGCCGCCACCAGCAGCAGCAGCGCGCCGCCCGCCGCCGCCAGCGGCCAGCGCTCCCCGCACGCCCAGCGCCACGCGTCGCCCAGGACACGCGCCCCGGCGCCGCCCGCGCCGCCCGCCACCACCGCGTCCGAGTACAGCGGGTTGCCGCAGTTCATTCCTGGACCGGAACAGATCTATCGTCAATCTCACTGCACGAAGACAGACGCGTCTACTCGAAATACGACGACGGTGTCGATCCGGTTCGTATCGTACCGGTTTTGTCGGGCGGACACAAGCAGCGGAAAGAACCGGGCTCGTTCAGGCAAGTGGCGCCGTTGAGGCAGGGCTCGCCGGCACACTCGTCCACGTCGAACTCGCAGCGCGGCCCGTAGTACCCGCGGCAGCGACACGAGGGTCCCCAGTCGCCCTCCTCGCAGGCGCCGCCGTGCGCGCACACGCCGGGCGCGCACCAGCGGCCGCGCTCGCAGCGCTCGCCCGCCAGCCCGCGCGCGCATGCGCAGCGGTAGCCGCGCGCGTCCGCCGCGCACGAGCCGCCGTGCAGGCAGGGCTGCGACGCGCACGGGTCCGTGTCCACCTCGCAGCGCCGCCCCGCGAACCGAGCGTGGCACGCGCACGCGTAGCCCTCGCCCTCGCCCTCGCCCTCGAGCAGCGCGGCCGCGTCGCGACACGTGCCGCCGTTGAGGCACGGGTACGACGCGCACGGCGTCGGCGGCGCCAGCGTCGGACACTCGGCGCCCGAGCGGACGCGCACGCGTCGCGCCAGTTGCACGCGACCGTCGGGAGACGTGCCGCTCTCCTCCAGCGGCAGTTCCACACCGCCCAGTTTCAGATCAGCCATGCAACCCTCGAAGCCGTACGTGACCTGTTCACGGTGAAGAGAATGAACATTACGGTAGTATACGTTTGCACAAGATTCGTGAAATGCGTATGAGAATATAACACTGTGACGCTCACCTGCTCTGCGGCGAAGGCGTGAGCGTGTCGCAACAGCGTCGCGCCGAAGAGCAACCGCTCCGCGCGAGCGTCGAGCACGGCGGCCGGCGGCGGCGTCTGCGCATGCGCGCTGCGGCGGTCCACCGTGAGGCGCATCGCCGCGCCGCGCCGCTCCAGGCGCACGTCGTGCCACGCGCCGTCCGCCACCGGCACCGCGGCTCTCACCATCGCCGGACCGGATCCCAGTTCCATTCGAAATTGCAAATATCCCTCCGCCACTTCCAAGACGGCGTAGTCGATGCGGCCGGAAGCCGCCATCAAGGTGCCTCGTTCGCGCCTCGTGCGGAAACGCAACGACAGCGTCAACTCGTCATCGGGCACCCGCGCTCCGTCTACCGCGCCGCGCTCCACTCGATACGCCAGATATCCGTCGCCCGAAAACTGCGCCACGGTCGGCGTGCGACAATCCGCACACTCTCCGACTTCGACGTCGCAGCGCTCTCCTCCGAAGCCGGCGTTGCAGGCACACTCGGCCGTGAGGCGATGCGGCGGCGCCACGAAGGCGACCACGTCGGTGGCCACGACGCGCGCCCGGCCCTCCGCCACGCGCACGCGCTCCACGCATGCGCCGCGCCCGCAGCCGCCCGCGCACGCCACGCGCACCAGCTCCTCCACCACGAGCCGCGCGCGCTCCTCCACGCGCTCCACGTGCGCGTGCAGGCGCCGCCGCAGCGCGTCCGCCGGCAGGAACCCGCCGCCCACGCGCACGGCGAACGCCACGTCCAGGTCTTGCGCGATCTGTCGCCGGGTGCGCGTCGCGGTGTGTCCCTCCGTCTCCGTGTTCTCGCCGGAAGGTTGCACGCTGACGATGACGATGTCGCTGGGTTCGCGATCGGTCGCTTCGGCGACGGCTCGCACGAATCCTTTTCTGTGGCTGAGCACGAAGTCGCGTTCGGTCACTTCTCGGAAACGGACGACGACCGCGCGCGCTAACATTTCGTCCGAAACGAGTGAAACGGTGACACGCACGATGGCGAAACTGACGAATTTGCCGTCACCGACGGTCACGTTGAGCCGGTACTCACCGACGTCGAGTCTCGGCGCCGCGCGCAGAGTGCCGTCCGTCACGTCTATCTCGAACAGGTCAGTGGGCGGGTAGGGAGCGCCGTCCACCGGGGCGATCGAATAAGCCAGCGTGTCGTAAGCGTCTCTATCAGAAGCGAACACGCGGCCGATCACGCCTCCGGGAAACTCGTCCAAATACGAGTTGACAATTATCTCGAGCGGTGTAACTATCGGCGGATACTGCGACTCTTCGATGACTCTGATGTAGACCCAAGCGTCCGAGTACAGAGGCGGCGTTCCGTTGTCGAAAACTCTGATTTGTAGCGCGTATCGATCCTTAATGCGATGGTTGAAACGTGTCGCCGACCGCAGATATCCATCTTGCTCCAGTCGGAAAGCACCCATTTCGTTACCAGATTGGAAGTCGAAAGTGAAAGGAGCCGCGTTCGGCGACGCGTCCGCGTCTTCGACTACAAATTTGAGAATAGTGTGACCGAGAGGTCGATCTTCTTGCACGACGGCAGTGTAGTTAGTCTGCGCGAACACGGGCGGATTGTCGTTGGCGTCGAGCACTTCCACATTGACTCGCGCCGTGGCCTCGAGCGCCGGCACGCCGCGGTCCCGCGCGCGCACCTCCAGCACGTAGGCGGGCGTGGCCTCGCGGTCCAGCGGCGCCGCCAGCGACACGTAGCCCGTGTCGGGGTCTATGGCGAAGCGGCCGTCGCGGTCGCCGCGCACCAGCGAGTACGTCACGCGCCCGTTGGCGCCGGAGTCGGCGTCGTCCGCGATCACTTGCAGCACGCGCGTCCCCACCGCCGCGTCCTCGCGCACGCGCGCGCCATACGACGCCTGCCCGAACGCCGGCCTGTTGTCGTTGCTGTCGACGACGGTCACGTTGACGGTGGCCAGATCGCTTAGCGGGGGAGAGCCGCCGTCGACGGCTTGCACGGTGAGCAGATATTCCTTCCGGCGTTCGTAGTCGAGCGGCCTGGCGACGGTGAGCGCGCCGGTGGCTCTGTCGAGCGCGAAGTGGTCGCGGTCGTCGCCCGCCACGATGGAGTAGTAGACGTCCGCGTTGACGCCGGCGTCGCGCGAGGTGGCGCGCACGCGCAGCACCTCGGTGCCCACGTGGTCGAGCTCGGGCACGGAGGCGCGGTACTGGTGGAACTCGAACTCGGGCGGGTTGTCGTTGACGTCGGCGACGGTGAGGCGCAGCGTGGCGGTGGCGGAGCGCGGCGGGGTGCCGGCGTCGGCGGCGCGCACGCGCAGGCGGTGCTCGGCGAGCGTCTCGCGGTCGAGCGCGGCGCGCAGCGTGATGATGCCGGTGTCGGGCGCCAGCTCGAAGGCGCCGCCGGTGTCGTCCAGCAGCGAGTAGCGCACGAGCCGGTTCTCGCCGAGGTCGGCGTCCGTGGCGTGCACCTGCGCGAGGATCGCACACGAATAAAATTTTAATGTCTGTTTATAAAGTGAAAATATTTTTTTATCCTACTACATTGTGTCTGTCTATCTCTAAGATAGATGCGTTGTCCGAGCTTTATAATGGCAACACGTTTGGAAGGTAATTGCCTCCCTTGCAATCGGTCACGCTTCAACCAGTGTCGCGGGTATACGTTTCCCTGACTATCTGTATTCTCGAAACCAAATGCGTAAAAATAGGTTAGAGTGATTTAAAAATAAGTACAAATGATTCAGAAACTGTGAAACAAAAAAAATATTTTATTTAGTGCGCAAGTACACACTAATTAAATTTTTTATTAAATAAAATTAGTAAAATCGCGCTCATGGCAACGTTTGACAGCTACCGCCACGTCATCCAGTACTTCATGCTTGGTGCTACGTCACACGCGCTTTTGCCAATAACTGTGCGGCACTTATTGTTACGTAACTAGCGATATCTATTCATCTTCTTCTAACTAATGTTTCTTCTGTTTGTATCCGCTAATATCTAGAACGTCTTAACTGATTTTATCAGGACTTTCACTGAAAGATAGATAATTATTTCGGGAGTAACTAACTACTTTAATTTTGAAAAACAATATAGGGTTCCGCTCATAAAAATAAAAATCCTTTATTTTTGAGGATATATTTTTTAAAATATAGTGTGTGGTATAAAGGTGACCGTTTATTATTTTTCATTAGGTTCCGCACAAAACAATAAAAACCTTAAATGTTGAGTTTTTTTTTAAATATAGTGTTATGACACGCGGGTGGCTAAGTTAATTATGTTTCTTTGTTTAATTTGTTGTAAAGATATGTAGGGTTCCGGGGGTACAACAATTCTTTAAAACCAAAAAGAGACAGCCCTTAAATTGTTTTTTTTTTTTAATATGGTCTTACGTACTTACTGTGTACTGTGGGTGTCTGAGTTATAGAGTATAGAGTATAATTCAAGTCACGAAGTGGGCAGGAAAAGCAATATTTTAATTTTAATTCTGTTTCGTAAGATGTTCACGAGTTTTAGAATTTGATATTCACTCACCTTAGCCACCAGCGTGCCCAGCTCGGCGTCTTCGGGCAGCGTGACGCTGTAGGTCTCGGCGGAGAACCGCGGCGCGTTGTCGTTCACGTCGTCCAGCTGCACCACCAGCTCCGAGCTGCACTCCCACGCGCTGCGCTCGCGGTCCTGCGCATGCGCACGCAGCCGGTACTGCGCGCGCGCCTCGCGGTCCAGCGCCGCCCACACGCGCACCACGCCCGACTCCTGCACACACACACACCGCGTCACGCACTGCTCTCCACGCACACACCGCCGCTCGCACAACCTACGTACCTTGTCGATGCTGAAGTGATGAGCGTGCTCTCCCGTTAGATAGTAGCGCAATCTCGCGTTCTCCGGTTCGTCGGCGTCTTCGGTCTCGAGCGTGATGACTCGCGTCCCGTTAGCGGCGTCCTCCGGCAGGCGAACGTCGTACCGGTGGCGCAAGCAGTACGGCGGGTTGTCTGCGAAGCGCACGAGACTTTAGCGGAGACGGAACGCGCGCGGCGGAGCGGGGCGCGGGCGTCGCACTCACCGTTGACGTCGAGCACGGTGACGAGCACGCGCGTGTAGGCGGTGAACTTGCCGTCGGTGGCGGCCACCTCCAGCTCGTAGCCGGGCTCGCGCTCGCGGTCGAGCGCGCGCGCCACGTACAGCTCGCCCGAGGCGCGCAGCTGGAAGCGCGCGCGCGCGTCGCCGTCGGACACGAAGAAGGAGAGCGGCGCGCCCACGGCGTCGGCGTCGTCCAGCTCGAGGCGCGCCAGCACGGTGCCGGCCGCCGCGTCCTCGCGCACGTCGGCGCGGTACAGAGCGCGGCGGAAGGCGGGCGGGCAGTCGTTGTAGTCGACGAGGCGCACGACGAGCGTGCCGCGCGCCACGCGCCGCGGGGAGCCGGCGTCGGCGGCCAGCAGCGGCAGGCGGTGCTCGGGGCGCGCCTCGCGGTCGAGCGGCGCCAGCGTGGTGACCCAGCCGCTGTACGGGTCCACGGCGAACAGCGCGCTCGCCGCCGAGCCCTCCGCGCCCTCGGCCAGCGAAAATCTCACTTCTCCGTTTGCGCCGGAATCGGGGTCGTCCGCCATCACTGTCGAATGAATCATTATTCATGGAATTATATTATTTATTGGTGAGATTTTGCCACTGTTGAAGCTATTGATGTGACATTTACGTTAATTTTTTACAAAAATCAAAATGCAACTTTCCCCTAAAATCTCTTTTCCTATTTAGCAACGTCGTAAAATGTATACATCTGAAACCAGAGCCATTCAATGAATCTTTGTGTATACTTTAATATACATAACAACAATATATAAAAAATAAATGGTAAAAAAACTGAATGTGTGTCTAAACAGGCCTCTAACATAGGCATCATAGGAATTCCCCTTTTAGAACGTAGTTAAGCAATCAGGCACTCACGTTGCACGAGGCTGGTGTGCGGAGGAGCGTTTTCAGCGAGGTGAACCACGTAAGGCTGAGAATGGAATTCTGGGGCGTGGTCGTTCACGTCGAGCACGTGCAAGCGCGTCATCACCATCGTCGCCGGCGCAGGGCTGCCGCCACTCTCCGCTATCACTCCTGCAACAACATTCAGACCGGTCCCGATCAATACGAACAGACATCTCGGTCTCTACACGTTTGAAAAACCGCACAGTCGAAACCGACCTATGAGATGTTCCGTGGCGGTCTCGCGGTCGAGCGGCGCCGCCAGCACGAGCCGGCCCGCCGCGTCCACCGCGAACAACTCCCGCGCCGCGCCCCCCGCCGCGCCGCCCCCCGCCGCGCTGCCCGCCGCCAGCCGGAACCGCAGCTCCGCGCCCCCCGCCGCGCCCCCCGCCGCGCGCAGCTCCGCCACCAGCGCGCCCGGCGCCGCGTCCTCGCGCAGGAACACGTCGGCCGGCGGCGACACCGCGCGCGCCGCCTCCTCACCCGCGCCCAGCACCAGCACCGACACCGGCGCCTCGCCCGCCAGCCCGCCGCCGTCCCGCGCGCGCACCCACACCTGCAGCGCGCGCGACGCTGCAACACCACACCCGTCACTCACACACCGCCTCCCGTCTGCCGCCACCCGACCGCCGGACACTCACCGAAAGGCGTAGCGTCGCGCGCGAACGACAGCGCCCCGGTGCGCGCGTCCACCGCGAAGAGGCCGGCGGCGTCGGAGCGCGCGTCGCCCTCGTACACGGAGTAGGTGAGGCGCGCGTTGTCGCCGGCGTCGGGGTCGAAGGCGGTGAGCGTGAGGAAGGGCGCGCCGGGCGCACGGTCGCAGCGCACGGCGGCGCGGTACTCGCGCAGCGGGAAGGCGGGCGCGTTGTCGTTGAGGTCGGCGACGCGCACGCGCACGGTGGTGTGACGCAGCAGGCCGCCGCCGTCACTGGCGGTGACGGGCACCTCCCACTCGGCGCGCCGCTCGCGGTCCAGCGGCACGCGCGTCGTGAGCGCGCCGGTGTTCGCGTCGATGGCGAACGTTTCGCGCAATTTCGCAGAAGGAATCGAGTAGGTGACGGTGCCGTACTCGCCGGCGTCGTCGTCGTACGCTTTCACCTATTTTGTACAAAAGGGAAACGAGACGGGCGATCATGACCGATTGAATGGATTTATTTAATTTAATTATTAAAAAATCAATCCGCGTAAACGTAAAGTCGACGTAAACATTTAAATTTATATTTTTCTTCATTGATTATTCATCAATACACAAACGACTCAGAGAATTCAGCGGTTCGATAACAGCGGTAGTGTAAGAGTGCGTGTAGGTACCGTGGTGAGCAGCAGCGGCGGCGGCTGGTTCTCGAGCGCGCGCGCCTCGTGCACGAGGTGCGGGAAGCGCGGCGGCGCGCGGTTGGCCGGCACGAGCGACAGCTTGACGCGCGCGAACACGGCGTGCGCGCCGTCCGACACGGACACGTTGAGCGAGCGCGGCGCCGCCGCCAGCGCCGCGGGCGCCGCCACGCGCAGCACGCCGGTGCGCTCGTGCAGCGTGAAGGCGCGCGGCGCGGCGCCCGCCAGCAGGAAGCGCAGGCGCGGCGCGTCGCGCTCGTCCGCGTCCCACGCCGCCACGCGCGCCAGTGCCGCGCCGCGCGCCGCCTCGGCCGACACGGCCGCGCCCACCACCACGCGCTCCAGCCGCGGCGCGTTGTCGTTCACGTCCTCCACTGCGGCCCGCGACCGGAAACGTTCAGTGAGTGTACAACGAACGTCTTCGCAAATGCCATAAGCCGATAAGGGTAATGAAATTACCCCATGACGATATTTGGATGATCTTTAGAATAAATAAAATTAATGAAGTCTACAATTTTTTTTAAAAATTATTGAAATTCTAGACCGCCGTTAAATTTTACGTAAATATTATTGAAATTTCTTCTTCTTCTTTTTGCGCGATGGAGAAAAATGATGAGTGTGAATTTTTACGATGCGTGCGCACACCGATAGCGACAACATGAAGTTAGTTCTAAGTGGCATGAAAACCGATAACTATGTTCAAGTTGTATATTCTAGTATTTTTATATTTAGAACACGTGTTTCGTAACAGAACAATTAAACAGTGCGAATATATAAATATTATTTTGGTGTTTTTATTAAATCTATTTTATATACGGCGGCGATAATATTTACTAATAATTTATTATTATCTATATCTTAATATATATAATTCACGTGTCACGTTGTTTGTCCGCGATGGACTCCTAAACCACTCAACTGATTATAATGAAATTTTGTAGTTATTTGTTCCAACTTAAAAGGTAGGATAGATTTTATCTCGATTAAATTGACGAAACTATAAAATAAAGGAAAAATCATTTTGCCATACAAAATATTCATAGGTTAGTAACTGTCAAAATTTAATGTTCATATCGTCGATACGGTAAACTCTTCCCTAAAATTAAATAACGTATTTAAATAAAGGTTTCAAATCGACAACATATATCCACAATATTCGATCATTGGCGTATTTTAGATTTTAAAGATGTAAAATAATGACAGTAATGAAAAGTGGTTGACATTTAAATTGGTTGTCAAATATTAATATTCTAACACATGCGTTCAGAAATTTATTTTATGTGAACTAAGAAGAATATATCAAGCTACATAAAAGCTACATAAATAGAGACAATTAAATAAATAATGAAGTGCGTGGTGGCCTGTTGGCAAACGGACTAGACGCGACTGCCAACATGTTCACGGTGGTCGCGGGTTCGAATCCCAGGGCACACCTCTGACTTTTCGGAGTCATGTGTGTATTGATAATCAATCACCACGCACTAAAAACGGTGAAGGAAAACATCGTGAGGAAACCTGCATACCATAGCGATTTATAAAATTTCTATGGTATGTAAGTCCGCCAACCCGCACTAGGCCAGCGTGGTGGACTATATGGCCTAACCACTCTCAATAGTACTCTCGATTGTGGAGGAGGCCCGTGCCCTGCAGTGGGACGTATATGGGCTGATACAGATACAGAAATAAATAATATTCACACGTAAGAAGATTTACTTCTTTTCAAGATAGAACGTCACTTGAAAATGAAAAATCTTTATTAAAATAACACATAAAAATAAAAACTGAACTGAACTGAATAACAATTTTATATAATTATGGAGAATATTGCAGGGATTCTCAAATTAGGCGCTGCCTGTGTCTTGAGAAACCAGTTAAATATAATTGTTACTACATTAATTGTGTATGTGAGTGTGAGTGTTTTTCTATGAAAATTTATATTTCATCTCTTTATTACTAACAAAAAGTAATGGCGTAATATTTTTGCTAATTCATGTTTAGGTATACAAGAGCTTATACGAAAAATAACATACGTAAAATAAAATAAAAATATCTGCATCCAGGCAAAGGTGGGTCGGGCTTTTTTGCTATGCTAAATAATTGAATATAAAATTAATCATATTATAATAATAATAACTAAGCCATAGCGAAGCGTGGTCGGGTTAGCTATGGTATCTTTTAATTGATTTTAATGAATGGCGTCGGAGTAGTAACAGTGTTATAATCTAATCTAAATCTCTGTAGCAAAATAATGATTTGAATCTGGAGAGATCGGATAGAATAGAATATAAGGTGTTACCCATGATTTTAAGTGGAGACTTTAATATAAACTTTAGTTCAGAGTCTTCACACAAATGATAAAACAAGTAGAAATAAAATTTACAAACTAAAAAAAAAGGTCATCAAAAATGACGAAATTTCTTAGAATAAATCGGTATCTTCGACTAGGTAAACATGGATAAGACTGTTAGGTACAACGTATGGAATGTAAAGTACCTACCAGCATTCACATTTAAATATAACTGATCATTATAAATAATTTATAAAACAGCAAAAACGAAGGGGCTTCAGCCCTCAGAAATAGCCACTTTGAGATTCGCAAATCTCATAAAAATACTAGGAATAAAAATAATCTAGCTACTCTTAAGACCAGACTCCACAAGATCAGCAAATCTTTTAAGGGTTACTGTATACACTTTTATAACAAAGTTCCCAGTCATATTAAAGCCTTATCTATTACTAAATTCGAAGCTACTATCAAGCAAAAATTATGCAATAAGGCATATTATAAAATTTCGGAATATTTAGACGATAACAAGGCTTGGGAATAGAATAAAATTAAATGAATGTGTAGTATCTCGGAGCGTAGGTCTTGGTGTGCTCTATAAAATACCATCTAAATTAAGTAACTTGTCAAATTTGCCATTGTTTTCCTATGTAAGTGATTGGGTATGTCATGCTCGCTAAAAGGTCTGTGCTTGCGGTGGCGTCGTGTGCCAGGTCGGTCACTTCCCTGCAACATGGTTGAGGAGGCCGATGGCTGGCACATGCGTCATACTCGTGAACGGGTGCTGCTTGCGTAGACTGGTCTATCTGATTTGCTTACATTGTAATGGATTGATTGATGGATTACGTAAGGCTTTCGCAATTATTCACTGCTTTGGCGAAAAAGAGTATACTGATTCTTCGTTCTGGGCGACTTCACTTCACTCAGCCATAGTAATTGAAATATAATAATATTCATATCAAAAATATTTATTGTAAATTTTCAACATATTATTATTAAACTGCTCTGATTTAAACCAACTTGTAAATTTTGTAATAATTCACTACATTGTAAACTGGTTTTGAAAAGAGCAACACTAGAGTTTCTTGCCCGTTCTTCTCTAGTGAAAACAGCTTTCCGAACCGGGTGGTAGATAAAAAAAATGACTGAATCTAAATGATGTTGAACATTTTAATGGATTCAATAAATTATTTTCATTTCATTTCATTTCATTTCATACGATTTTATTCCTACTCCTGCCGCCTTGCTGGGTCAGCGCCGGATCTTGATATTTTTTGACCCCTGTCTGACTATATTTTTATCTTTATCATCATCATTATTTTTAGCAACATTTCATATTAGTTTCATATAAATTCAGTTCAGTTTTTGTTTTTAATGGCTCTGTCGCAGACTCGACAATTTTGCCAATGTCAAGTGTTGGAAAGCACAGATTAAATATAAAGCGTATAAATTGTGAAAATAAGAAACGGAATAAAAAATTATAAACTTAATTAATATTGAGAAAACAATAAAACATTGATGAAACTAAAACAACAACACAAAAAAAACTATACATTTAATTAAAAATAAAGTGAAATTATTCACATAAAGAGAAAAAATAACTAACCCTTGGACTAAACACCATTACAACAAAGTATTACAGTTTACTATTATTTACTTCAATAAATTTAACAAGAGTATGAATGAATGAAGTATTGGTGAGAGTAAGAAGGAAACACATATTGACTGTGGCACACATTATTAAGTCACACACACACATATTGACACATAAGTGCGTGGTGGCCTGTTGGTAAACGGACTAGACGCGACTGCCAACATGTTCACGGTGGTCGCGGGTTCGAATCCCAGGGCACACCTCTGACTTTTCGAAGTCATGTGTGTATTGATAGTCAATCACCACGCACTAAAACGGTGAAGGAAAACATCGTGAGGAAACCTGCATGCCATGGCGATTCATAAGAATTTCTATGGTATGTAAGTCCGCCAACCCGCACTAGGCCAGCGTGGTGGACTATATGGCCTAACCACTCTCAATCGTATTCTCGATTGTAGAGTAGGCCCGTGCCCTGCAGTGGGACGTAAATGGGCTGATACAGACATATTGACTGGTCTAGGGATATCAGAATTTAAAAACTTATATAAAGAAGAGTGGAGATTTCTGCAGCTAAAAAAAATATGATCCACACTACCTTCTTCTAGACCACATTCACACAACGAGTGATCCCGAACTCTTATTTTATTCAAAAAAACTGGAGAGGAAACATGGCCCAGACGCAACCGAATGACGATTGAAGTGGCTTTCTTGGAAAATGCCCGAAACTTAAAAAACCATGGCTTAACAGGAATGGAACGCTGTATATTATAATAATAATTCCCTTTAAAAACGGAAGATTCAGCCCAAATGTCGTACCATTGCCTCAACATCCGTGGTTTCGCCTCATTAGCAAGGTCACGACCAAAACTGTCCCGATAGGTTTGAAAACCCAGACTGACAGCCTCCTTAGCCTGACTGTCTGCCATTTCGTTACCAGTTATACCACAATGAGACGGAATCCACGCCAATACAACTTTTAAGCCATGAGACTCACATTTAGCTAACATTTCTCGTATTTTTAAGGTAATGCAAAAATTATCTCTACTCCGAAAAGGATTTTTTAGAAGGTCCTGGAGACAAAGAATCTGAAAATATTATACTTTTGGGTATGCTGTGTGATTCAATGAAGCATATTGCCTCTAACAAAGCAACAGCTTCACCAGAAAACACAGACAAAGTTGAACCTAATCTTTTAATAATTATCTATACATCCCCCGCTATTCCCAAACATTACGGCTAGGCACTGACCTTAAATATGTGTATCGAGTATATAATTTTGTGTATGTCTATCGAGTGCAGTCACCTGTGATGAAGAGATGCGCCGTGCTGGAGAGCGGCGGGCGCCCCGCGTCCGTGGCGCGCACCAGCAGGTGGTACTGCGCATGCGCCTCGCGGTCCAGCGCCGCCGCCACGCGCACCGCGCCCGTCCCCGCCTCCACCGCGAACGCGCCGCCCTCCCCGCCCGCCCCGCCCGCCCCGCCCGCCCCGCCGCCCTCCGCGACGCGCGCCTCACTCAGCGAGTAGCTCACCTCGCCGTTGGCACCTGCCGACACCGACGTGACAGTGAACACTTGCACGGAGCTCCTCTCCACGTGGCGCTCTCGGGCCGCTCGCTCACCCGTGTCGTTGTCTCGCGCGCGCACCGTGATGACGAGGTCTCCGACGGCGGCCGCCTCGGACACGGCAGCGTGGTACACGTCGCGCGCGAACTGCGGCGCGCAGTCGTTGACGTCGAGCACCCGCAGCGTGACGGCGGCGTCGGCGTAGGCGCCCGTCACGCCGTCCGTGGCGCGCACCACCAGCGAGTGCTCCCGCGCCGTCTCGTAGTCCAGCGCGCCGCGCGCCGCCACCGCGCCTGCGCACAACCACGTCACTGTCGCCGCGCCCCACACCCGCCGCGGGATGTGCAAGCGTGTCGATGTGATATCTCGTGCCGAAGCAATGTGACTTCCCAAGCGAAAACGTGGCACCGTCGACGAGTCGGAAGTCGACGGGCGAGGCGTCACGACGGTCCGGAGCGCAAAGATTATGACGGTCTGGACTTTAAAAGATAGTGACAGACGGGTTCGGCTCGGCGCGTGACGCGTCGCACGCACTGCCGATCGATCGTGACGTCGCTGCGTCGCCGCAGTCGAACTAGCGAATTGTGTGAAACGAAACAATGAACGACGACGATGGGACGCGTGCGTTTCGGTTCGTCCCCGAAGGTTTCCGGAAACGGAACGGTCGATCTCTCTAATCGGAGACGAACCGAAGAACGCGATCGACGAAACATACTCACATGGATTATTGCCTCTGTCGGGTGCTGCGGGATAAAATGAACATTTTAGTCATTCGAGTGACGCGCACGAAGTTATCGCGACAAGACGCCAGTTACGCGCTACGCGCGTTCGCGCACTCACCCGTGTCGAACTGTATCTCGAAGAGTCCGTGGTCGTCGTCCAGCAGCGTGTAGATGAGCTGGCGGTTGAGCGGCGAGCGCGCACGCAGCGGCGGAGACAGCGCCGCGCCCGCCCACGCGTCCTCGCGCGCCTCCAGCCAGTAGTGCGCGCGCTCCCACGCCGGCGCCGCGCCGCCCGCCCACACGCGCACCGACACCGCCGCCTCCGCGCCGCACGCCGGCACGCCTGCACCAACACAACAACACCACGTCACACCCGCACCGACCACAGCGCCCACACAGCGCCCACCCCGCGACCCGCACACTCACCTCCGTCGAATGCGGCAATCACCAGGGTGTACAACTGGTTATGCGCGTCGATGGTCTGCTTCAAGGTTATCTGACCGGTACGTCGATCCACGCGAAACAGCTCGCCGTGGCCGCGTTTCATCTCGTACCGCACCTGGGTATCACCAATCGCATGAGTGGTCGATTTCGCGATCGACTCGCGAAGTCTCGGTAAAAGCGGCTCGGCACTGACCTCGCCGTTGTCGTTGGCGTCGAGGTCGACGGCGCGCACGCGCAGTACGGGCGCGCCCGGCTCGGCGCCCGCGCGCACGGCCGCCGCGTACGGACGCTCCACGAACACGGGGCAGTTGTCGTTGACGTCCGTCACCGTGACGTGCAGGCGCGCGCGCGCCACGCGCGGCTCCCCGGCGCCCGCGCTGCGCGCCTCCAGCACCAGCGAGTACGCGTCGCGCGCCTCGCGGTCCAGCGCCACGCCCGTGCTGCGCACCGCGCCCGACGTCACGCCCACCTGCACACCGCACACGTTACAGTGATAGCGAATACAACATTAACAGAAACTCGGACGAGTCGCGGGGACTCTGAAGAGCGATCGTACACTCGTACGAACGAGCGGACAGTGGGAGGAGTGCGCACCTCGAATCCTTCCACCGGGTTGAGAATGTGGAATTCGACGTGCTCGTTGAGGGCGGCACCCAACACGTTGAGAACCGCAATCGTCGTCGGTTTAGTCGAGTTTTCCACCACCGAGCCGTAATAGTCCGATTTCTGAAAGGCGAGCCCCGAGTTGTCGGCCTCGCGCACGCGCACGTCGACGCGCGCCGTGGCCGAGTAGCGTCCGTCGGACACGCGCACGCGCAGCAGGTGTCGCTCGGCCAGCGCGTCCGCGCGCGCCACGCGCAGCACGCCGCGCGCCGACAGCGAGAACGCGCCGCCCGCGTCGCCCTCCATCACGTCGAACTTCAGCGCGCCGCCCGCCGGCAGGTCCGCGTCCGTCGCCGCCAGCTCGCACACCGTCACGTCGCGCGAAGTGGGCAACAGCACGGTCGCCGTGTACGTCGCTTGCGAGAACGCCGGCGGACAGTCGTTCACGTCCGTCACCTCTACGGTGACCGATGCCGCGCTGTCGGAGGGCAAGCGCGGCTCACCCGCGTCAGAAACCTGCATGCGAAAACATCTATTTCGTATATTTCGTTATTCAAGTCAGATCACGTACGAATCGATCGAAACTCACCCTAACTGTGAATCGATGTAGCTTTTGCGTTTCATAGTCGAGAGGCGCCGCGAGCCGGACGGCCGCCGTGGTGGGATCGACGCGGAACAGAGCCGCAGCCGCCGGCTCGAGAATCTCGAATGTCCGCTGTCGGTTGACGGGCGAATCGGCATCTTCGGTGAGCAGCACGAGCGGCGCGGCGTCGAGCGCGTCGGCGTCGGTGACGAGCGCGCCCGGCGCCGCCGCCTCGCTCGCGCGGCCGCGGTACTCGCGCCGCACCAGCCGCGGCGGGAACTCGTTGCGGTCCAGCACGTGCACCGCCACGCGCGCCGTCGCCACGCCGCCGCCCTGCACACCACCCGGCTACACTACACTGCACTGCACGGCAACATGTTACCTCATACCGGAATAATATAGTATTTTGTGACATGGACAAACCCTCCACCGACCCATGGTCATGGTCGTGAAAAGATATGTCGACGTTTACCATGTTCACGGCGGTGACGGTGAGGTTGTATTGATTTTGAGCTTCGTAGTCGAGAGGCGCCGCCGTCGACAGAGATCCGGCGGCGGGGTTCAAACGAAACAGTCCGTCGCCTCCTTCGAGCGTGTACCAGGCCGACGTGGCGCTTCGCGCTTCTACGGTCACGAGAGTGGTACCGGCGGGTTCGTTCTCGTAGACTTCGCACACCACGTCGTCAGTGAGAAATCTGAAGACGATTCGTAAGTATTAAATTATCGTAGCGCCGCAGGACGGGTTCGGGGTTCGGTCGGGCGGGCACGCACCTGGGCGGCGCGTCGTCCGGGTCCACGACGAGCACGTGCAGCGGCAGCGTGGAGAAGCGCGCGGCGGGCGGCGGGTTGGAGGCGCGCACGTGCAGCGTGTAGTCGCGCGGGCCCCGCGGCGGCAACGCGCGCGTCAGCGTCACGTCGCCCAGCGCCGCGTCGACGGCGAACAGGCCGGCCGCGTCGCCGCCCGCCAGCGAGTACAGCACGCGCGCCGCGTCGCCCGCGTCGGGGTCGGCGGCTCGCAGCGCGGCCACGAGCGCGCCCGGCGCGGCGCCGCGCGGCACGCGGGCCTCGGCCAGGCGCCGGCCCCACGCGGGCGCGTGCTCGTCGGCGTCGTGCACGCGCACGGTCACGCGCGCGTACGCCACGGACGCTCGCGGCGCCTGGTCGCGCGCCCATACGGTCAACTCGTGCACGCTGGCGCTCTCTCTGTCGTGTTGACGTGACACATTAAAAAAATAATTTGCAAACAACGGCTCACGCTCGCAGCCGCGAAGAGGTAGCCATAAGTGCCACAGGCAGATCGGCCTTCGGTCATGCTGCCACTTCACTGAGATTCATGAGATGATCATAGTGTATACTTAGTTAAAAAAGAGAGACTTAAAAATGCCTCGTATAATGATGTAACCGTGCGTGGTGGCACAACTGACCGGTCGAGCGGGTGTGCGAGCTCGAGCACGCCGCTGAGCTCGTGCAGGCGGAACAGCCGCGCGGAGGCGGGCGCGCGCGCCGCGGCCACGCCGTACAGCAGCCGCGCGTGCCCCCCGCCCTGCCCGCCGCCGCGCCCCGCGCCCCGCGCCGCGCTCGCCTGCAGCACCACCAGCGCCTCGCCCACGCGCGTCGCTTCCGACGTCTCCACCACGTACTCGTCGCGCGTGAACGACACTCCGTCCTCGTTTGCATCGTTGATCACCGTTATGTTCACCTGTTACGATTAAAAAATGTTCACCGCCGACTCCCCGACGAAGAGTGTCACCGAATCGAAAAGTAAAAAATGCAAACCGACCGAAGCGTAGACGACGTGAAAGCCGTCAGTGACGGACACGTTCAGCGAATAGAAAGACTGTCGCTCCCACAGGAGACGTCGCGTCAGAACCAGGCTGCCGTCTTCGCGCCCCACGTAAAACTCTCGACGGGGATCGCCGCCTGAGACAAAAATGAGACCGAATGAACGTTGCTAAAAAAGAAAGGGCAGGTTATTTACAATAAATGTATATAGTAACAGCCTTATTCATTGTCATGGGTAGGTCTAAAGTAAAAATTAGGTATAGTATCGGGCCACAGATCACTTCCAATAGATACCGCATTACGATAGTTTTGTTTTCAACCGAAAACGCCAACGAAGGGAACTGCGCGGGGGGTGGGCGGGTTGTAGCGCGGTCACGTGGACTTCACTGGAGAGATGAGGCATAAGTCGATAAATAAAAAAATGTATCGATTGTTCGATTTGCCAGTGAGTTCATGTGTTATGATCGCTTCTATAACTTAATTACCAACTTGTTAAATGTCTGATAATATTTTTTCACCGGCCTGATCTGATAAATTATACCAACCGGCAACCACTAACTACGAATAAAATAGGATTAAGATTTATACTTTAGTATGTAACGGTTTTATTTCTATTATTCACCGTGTATTTTTGTATACCATAATGGCGAAATACCCAAATTAAGTTTATTTATTTATTTATTTATTTCAACAGTACAATATCTTACAGGTAAAAACCTAATGCGACATTGACGCTTTAACTTATTTTGCTATTTAATCCTAAGTATCAATATAATATATCAAAAATAATAATAAGCTTATATTTAACAATTATTAACTAATTACTTGTAGCTAATTATACATAATAGAACCTTTGTGATTTCACTCAAAGCGCCTGAGAATATGTCTACTCTGTCATGGGTTTCATTAATGATTTTAATTATTTGCGTGACGGGTGTTTTCGCCAGTAGATTGGTTCGGGCAAGTTGATAGAAAAGATCATATAAAAATACGAAATAGTAAATAACTAAACCTCACGCGGCCCTAAAGGGCTACAATAACTTATTCCGTTTCTTGAATTCTGAAGGCGGCTGTAGTAAATGTAATATCGACAAGTGACGATGAAACCCACTTGACGAACTATGAATGTTTTTGAGACGATATATACAACGCATGTTAAAATTAGTGCAATAGCTTGTGCTACTGATTCTCAATAAACTTAGTATATTAAAACTTATGATAAATACCCTCCCATTATATTTGAAAACATATACAACTAGAGGGAAAAAAGGAAATTTAATTACGCCAAAGATAAAAATAAATAAAAAAATATTGTAAAAGTACCTTGTTAACAAATGTAACTATTTCAAATTACATAAAATAAAATAATTATGGTAATTTGCAATTTTTATTAAATTAAATGACAATGTCACAAAATATATATTGATTTAAATCAATATATATTTTGTGACATTGTCATTTAATAAAATTAATTTACATTGTTTTACAATATCGATAGTTCTGGGAATCTATATATTAATACGTGATGCAAAAACTTTGGATCCCTTTTTACGAAAATTGCGCGGACGCAGGAGCATAAAATTTGGCATACTTATAGTTTATGTGTAGGAGAAGTGGAGAATGCTAATATTTTTCAATAATAATGCTTATAAAGACATTAAATCAAAAAATAAAACATTACACACACTGCTATGCATTTCACACACACATCCATACACAAGTATACATACTCTGGAACAAACAAATTGTTTCTTTTCTTTTTCATTTTGTTCTTCTGACATAGACATATCAAAAAAAAGGTTTTATTCGCCTAATGAGGTAATAATATTAATATTAAAAGAGAATATTAATTTTAAATGAGGCAATAATATTAATATTAGGCCTAATATTAAATTGAATATATAAAATTTTTTTTAATAATAATGCATAAAAAGTACATTAAATCAATAAATAAACCAGCATGCATTTGACACACGCATACACAAGTATTTGTACACGTATACATACTCTTTGGTCAAATTGTTTCTTTGGTTTATTATAGACATAGTTGAATGTCAATCAGAAAAATTTGTTTATTGTGGTTTTGTTGAAAGTCAAACAGAAAATATTTATTTGATGAATACTACGTGAAATACTGAGCGCTTATACAAATTGTGTAGCAGTAAGATACGTTTAAATGTACACGGACTACCATTATATGCATAAAGAAAGTTTTGTAGCAGCAATCTGCAATAACAACATTCAGGTACAAAAAAAATATATAATTTACTATTGCTGGTTCAAAGCAATTATTGTAGTTAAATGTTCACGAATTATCAGAATAACATCATCATACAGGTACAAACTTTTTCTCTTCTTGATTTGGTCGAATTTCGACCGCTAGGCGACCACTAGTTATATTATAAACATGCGTCAAACACTGGAAGAACGCGTGATTTCGCCAAAAAAAGATGGCTTATTACGGTTATTGCTATGCGAAAAAGAGACGGCTGATTCTCCATCCGAACTCGACAGTTTGATATTGATACATTAACCAGTATAAATTGAGCTCGCTCGGGACCAAATTAATTTAAAGAATATTAGTTATCGATGAAAACTTATTGCGTTTTTTTAGATACTTTATTTTTTGAGTTGTTTGCACACCATTTTATTGAACAAATCATTTTTAACTGAAATGAAAATGAAATGAAAATAATTTATTGAATCCATTAAAATGTTCAACATCGTTTAGATTCAGTCAGTTTTTTTATCTACCACCCGGTTCGGAAAGCGGTTTTCACTAGAGAAGAACGGGCAAGAAACTCTAGTGTTGCTCTTTTCAAAACCAGTTTACAATTTAGTGATTATTACATAATTTACAAGTTGGTTTAAATCAGAGCAGTTTATTAAAATATTTTTAATACGAATATTATTATATTATAGTTACTATGGCTGAGTGAAGCGAAGTCGCCCAGAACGAAGAATCAGTATACTCTTTTTCACCAAAACAGTGAATAATTGCGAAGACCTTATGTATAACTCGGTCACAATATCTGTGCACCCGGCGTTGATGACGTCATGTCGGCGAGTACGGAGTGTAAAATAACCATCCAAATACCAATCCATTACTTTTTTTGTGTAATGATTGAATCATAGATGTAGTTATACTAAATCTATGGATTGAATTAATGTTTGTGTTAAATGTTACGTAATTCAATGATAGAAAAAAAGTTAAACATTTTTTTTTAAATCTTATTTAGTTTATAGACTGTACATCATGATTCCATAAAATATTAATTCATAGCATCAATATGTTTCAAAAATTAAAACTTTATTGAGACGCGTAGCGGCAACGAAAGTGCTAACCGTACTGTCGTGTTCGGACGAGCGCGGGAAGGAGAAAGGACAGCGGGAGGGGCATCGCATTCCTGCGAGGTGCAGAGATATTGTGACCGAGTAGTAATCTATCAATGAATCCGTTACAATGTAAGCAAATCGGATAGACCAGTCTACGCAAGCAGCACCCGTTCACGAGTATGACGCATGTGCCAGCCATCGGCCTCCTCAACCATGTTGCAGGGAAGTGACCGACCTGGCACACGACGCCACCGCAAGCACAGACTTTTTAGCGAGCATGACATACCCAATCACTTACACAGTAAAACAATGGCAAATTTGACATGTTACTTAATTTAAATGATATTATACAGAGCACACTAAGACATCCGCTCCGAGATACTACGCATTTATTTAATTTAATTCTATTCCCAAGCCTTGCTATCATCTAGATATTCTGAAATTTTATAATATGCTTTATTGCATAATTTTTGCTTGATAGTTGCTTTGAATTTTGTCATAGATAAGGCTTTAATGTGACTGGGAACTTTGTTATAAAAGTGTATACAGTAACCCTTAAAAGATTTGCTGATCTTGTGGAGTCTGGTCTTATGCGTTGCTAGATTATTCTTATTCCTAGTATTTTTGTTATGAATATCGCTAATCTTACGAAAACTTTCTTTATTTTTATGGACATGAACTAAATTTTCAAAAATATATTGTGATGCTACTGTCATTATATTTATCTCTTTAAATTTTTCTCTAAGAGAATATCTAGACCCTAGCGAATAAATTGATCTTATAGCTCGCTTTTGGAGAACAAAGATAGTATTAATGTCAGCAGCACCACCCCACAGTAAAATTCCATAACTCATCAGACTGTGAAAGTAGGCAAAATATACCAATCGAGCTGTATCAATATCAGTCAATTGGCGAATCTTACCCACCGCAAAGACTGCGGCGCTCAGCTTTTTAGCTAAAGCGACTATGTGAGAGCCCCATTGAAGTTTGGGATCTAACGTAATTCCCAAGAACTTAGTTGTATCCACAAGGCTCAACTCATCTCATCTCCGTACTGCTGTAATAAATAATAACTGTAATATTATGTTCCCAAAATGTAATTTTCGCTAACGTGCGACGACATGTGCGGGTCCACTACTTGGACGACACTGATGACGCGACATTTGGCATCGGTTTATATCTATCTGATAGCTTATATGTGTTGGGCGCAACCGTTGCCTTGCATTAGGTATCTATTGGGAGTGATCTATGTAACGGGCCAAGCACGCTGCCTTGAGGTCAAGAGACATAAGAGTACCTACTGTTGCGTGAACTTTGTGAAGTTTATTTATATCTTCTCCTTGCTTGACAGTGACTTTAAAAGGATGAAAAAGTTTATTTGAACTAGAGTTTTCTTTTGGTACAGTAAGCCGACGTGTAAGGTAACGAAAATACCGGTACTTTTTGATATCAATCGAAAAAAAATACTGGTATTTTTAAAGGTAACCACTATACCACAATTGTATTAGATTCCTAGAATTTAACCGGTATCATGCCGGTTACCGAAATAAGGGTCACCTCTATGTTTCATGCGACGTTCCTCATAGTCAAAGTGGGGACAGTGCCTGTGTATGGTTATAGCGCCGTGCGTCTTGACTAAACATTATGGCACTATACCACACACTTATATTTACTCATTTCATTATTTTTTCAACAGAATTACACACGAAAAAAAAATGAACCGAATCCAGCGATATTGTATAAACAACACGACAAGTATGATATTTATTTGTTATGCAACAACAACGCGTTTTCTTTTACATTCAAGGTCTATTTAGGTTACCGGTATTAAGACGGTTACCATATATAAGGGTAACCTTTATGTGTCATAGCGGTTACCTAAATCTTATAGGTAACTGAAATTTGTCGATACCGGTACCGTAATGTAGAATGGGTTTCGGTCCCTGGTAGAAATATTTATAACTTTTAATATTCGTAAACATTAAGTTTTGACACAATATTAACGGTCATCTGTCAGTTTGCCGCGATTACCGAAGAATTGTGTTATTTGTTTTGAAAAAAATGTGATATATATAAAATTCCAACAATAAATATCTGTACTATTTTAAAAGAATATAACTTTTCAACTATTACTACAACACTATTTATATATTTTTTACACGCTTTATATTAGCTTCACTTGTATGTTTGTATGTTTGTATGTTTGTTTGTAACCGACTTCTTTGGGCGCGATTTTGACCCACTTTAAACGGACAGATTTCGTTCAAATTTTGCACACCTGTCAAAGACCGATGACAATACAATAATTCGATTAAAATATATAATTATCCTGATTAGATTCGCCAGGATTAATTATTCTTATAATTGATGACCATTGCTACATTCATCGCTAGATGGCGTTAACATTGTATTCTTCCAAGAAGCTTATACCCAAATGGAGATTGCATTCCGTATAAAACACTGAAGCACAAAAATTTGACCTTGAATGCAATCGCTGTTGCCTGCTATCCTTTTCTTTAGAGTGACAATGAATGAAGTTCACGTGAAGTTCATTCATTGTTACGCTAAAGAAAAGGATAGCAGGCATCAGCGACGTCATTCAAGGTAAAATTTTTGTGCTTCACTTTTATATACGGAATGCAATCTCCATTTGGGTATAAGCTTCTTGTATTCTTCAAGTGTCAAATGTTACTACTGACCAACAGATGGCGTTATTGATTGGAAATACAGCCGTAGATGGATGTTTTTAGTCAAAACAATTATATAATAGTTAAAAAAAACTAAAATACACGCTTTAACCTTTCGTATGCCGGAACGCAGGTATGCGCGCCAATTTTTGAAAGCTTCATATGCCGGGACGTAGATCTGCGCGATTTTAACTGTACTCGAAAGTACTCCATAATACATTAAAGTAAAGCCCTATAATATTGTGAAAGTGCCTGAAAGAGTGAATGAAGTATAGAACAAATCTATAACAGCCGTTAAAACAATTCACTCAATATCAAAATTATGAAATAAAATTGAATGAAAATTCAACTTGTTCGTACCTGTACCGCGTACTTTGCTCTGAGTTTTTATTGTGTTATTTGGCGAATAAATTATTTTAGCATATCGTAAGGAATATATATTATACTTCAATATTAAACGCAATAGCTTGAAACTTCTAAAAATGAATTTTATTTCATATATTTCTTTCAAAAAACATATTATTCAGGTACCTTGAAAGAAAAACATCTGTACAAAATAATAAAAAGGCTATAAAGATTTGAAATATTTACTAAAATTAAGTATCCACATCTATCTATTCGATATATTTAAATGAATCACGTAGGTATGTATTTTAATAATAAAAGCATGTCATGAAAAACACTAGACACACAGACACGCGCGCTTAAAATAACGCGGCAGTTGGGGCATTTTTGATGCGGGGCGGGTCCGGCATACGAAAGGTTAATAAGATATACAACTAAAAAAGTAAAAATAATTGATACTGAATTTAAGATAAGAAAATGGAGTAAAATACATATATTTTATTGTTACAAAGCGTGGGGTGCAGGAGGATAAGTAATTGTTGTAAACACCCCACGCTTTGTAACAATAAAATATATGTATTTTACTCCATTTTCTTATCTTAAATTCAGTATCAATTATTTTTACTTTTTTAGTTGTATATCTTATTAAAGCGTGTATTTTAGTTTTTTTTAACTATTATATTTATTTTTAACATTAACCTATTTCATGTGAGTCATCACTCTTTCAAATTTATATTTATAACATTTAATTAAACGTGGTAATTTATTTAAAGTTTTCACTTTTCACCATTAATAGTTTTTAACCGTCAATCACATTACGAGACTGGCCGAGGACACTCACCGACGATGTCGTAATAGAGCAGGTCGCCGTCTGCGTCGGTGGCCTGCAGCACGGCCAGCACGAACCCCGGCGCGTCCAGCTCGGCCAGCTGCAGCGGCGCCGGCGCGTGCAGCACCGGGCGCGCGCCCCCTCCCCGCGCCGCGCCCCGCACACCTGCGCGGCACACCGCACACCGCGCCCGCGCGCCGCCGTCGCACGCGCGCAGCGTCACCTCCAGCGCCGCGCCCGCCGCCAGCCGCGCCCACGAGTACAGCCGCCCCGTGTGCGCCTGCACGCGCAGCAGCCCGCGCGCCGCGCCGCGCCCGCGCGCCCAGTACCGCACCGTGCCGTTGGCGCCCTCGTCGGGGTCCAGCGCCACCAGCTGCGACACGAGACGCATCACGTTATGAGTCTGCGGTGACAACTCTGTGTCAACAAATCTGTGCCGCACGCCGGACGCTCACCGTGGCGAGATAGACGCCGTTCGGAGACGGATCGTCGTAGTAATCCCAGTTGTTGCGAGATCCGGAGCCTTCGTCGTCGTCGTCGGCGTCCCATTCGGCGCTGCTGTCGTCGAGCGCGCCCGCCGCTGCGTCGGCCTGTTCGGTGCGCGTTAACGTTAGTACTGGGGTTGCAAGAGTTACGCAATGAAGGGAGGGACGCGACTCTCTCGCACCTGGGAGGCGACGGGGTCGGGCGGGAGTTCGGCGACGGGCGTGCGGATGTCGTAGAATCTCTGCGCGAAGGCGGGCGCGTGGTCGTTGATGTCGATGAGGCGCACGTGCACGCGCGCAGTACTGGCGAGCTCGCCGTCGGAGCACTGCACCTCGAGCGCGTGCGTGGGCGCCGCCTCACGGTCCAGGGTGCGACCGGTCGTGACGATTTCACCTGCGAGTGGAAATGTAATGTTTGGAAAACGTCTCATTCGAACAACAGAAGACAGGACGACGAAGCTCACCGGAATGTTCGTCGATGGAGAAGAGTCCGTCGGGGTTGCCGGCGACGATAGAGTAGGAGAGGTTGGCGGGGCGAGGTGCGGCGTCGGCGTCGATGGCGCGCACGCGGGCCAGGCGCGTGCCGGCGGCGCAGTGCTCGGCCACGGCCACCGAGTAGGCGGGCCGCTCGGGCCACGGCGCCATGTCGTTTACGTCCTCCAACTCGATGTACACCTGAACCACACGCGCGTATCCATACCACTCAATCTAATTCTGTTACATACAGTTGATTTTGAAATTCTCGATGTGGCAAATTCCAACCTTATTATTAGAATTCCCACTGTAAGTCGCGAGCCCTCACTGTGTAAAATAAAATAAAATTTACCTGAACGCAGGAATGTCTCGGCACCAATCCATGATCTTCAGCGCATAACGTGAGCCAGTAGTGCGGCACCGACTCGCGGTCCAGCGGCGTCAGCGTGCGGATCACTCCTGCACAACAACACGCGTCAGTACAGCAGCCACACACCCGGCACACACCCCGCGCCACGCCGCGCCGCCCCGCACTCACCCGCGTCGTCGACGGAGAAGTGCGCCATGCCGGAGCCCGCCACGATGTAGTAGGCGAGGCGCGAGTCCCGGCCGGGCGCGTCGGCGTCACGCGCGGGCGCCGCCAGCACCAGCGCGCCGCGCGCCGCGTCCTCGCGCACGGCGCCCGCCACCACCGCGTGGTCGCTGAACAAGGGCGCGTGCAGGTTCTCGTCCACGTCCACCACCTCCACGATCACCGTCGCCTCGGCCCACAGCGCCGGCTGCCCGCCGTCCGTCGCGCGCACCGTCACTCCGTACACCTGCAAGAGTACACTCACCGTTAGGCCGGTATTACGTGGCTGACGATTTGAATACCGGTGTGATGAAGCTCCACTGACCTGCCGTTCTTCGAAGTCGAGCGGTTTGGCAGTGCGCAGAGTGCCCGAGACCGCGTCCACGGTGAATGCGGCGTCTTCGTCAGGTTGGTCCGGCAGCGAATAAGTGACGGCGCCGCCGGCGTCCAGGTCGGGGTCGAACGCCTCCAACACGGCAACGAGCGTGCCCACGGGTACGTCCTCGCGGACTCGCGCCCCGTACGAGGCGAGGCCGAACCGCGGTGCGTTGTCGTTGACGTCGTCGACGGCGACGCGCACGAGTGCGTCGGCGTGCAGGCCGCCGCCGTCACTGGCGCGCACGGTGAGCTCGTAGAGGGCGCGGCGCTCGCGGTCGAGCGGCGCGCACACGGTTAGCGCGCCCGAGTCCCGATCTACGCAGAACTCACCGTCGCTGGCGCCGCTCACGCTGTACGTGACGCGGCCGTACTCGCCGGCGTCGCGGTCCGTGGCGTTGGCGCGGAATATCTCGGTACCATTGATGGCGTTCTCTGTGACGCGGAAGCTGGCGAGCGTCTTCTTGAAGCGCGGCGGGTTGTCGTTCACGTCGAGTACGGTGACGGGTAGCAGGCGAGACGCGGAGCGCCGTGGTTTTCCGAGATCGTAAACGGTCACGTTGAGGTAGTACTCGCTCTCACGCTCCCGGTCCAGGTAGCCGATCACTTGAAGCTCGCCCGTATCCGGATCAATTCGGAAAGCGGAATCGGCGTCACCGCCTGAGATGCCGTATGTGAGTAGTCCATTGTAGCCGAGGTCACGATCGCGAGCTCGCAGTCGCACCAGCGACGTGCCCAGGGCGACAGATTCGTTCACTTTTACTTCTACTGGAAAATCGACAAACTCCGGCGCGTGTATATTTTCTCCGTATCGTGAGGGCGCCAGTGGGAATTCATCAGCGAAATCCAACGGTGCGTTACTCCGCTCGGCAGCGGCGAACAACTCGGTGAGGCGGCGAGCCACGCCCGTGTCGCGGCACTCCAGCGCGCCGCCGTCGCCGCCGCCCGCCACCAGGTGCAGCGTCAGCGACGTGGAGTCCGCGAAGTGCGTGCCGTCCGTGGCCGTCACGTTGAGCACGCGGGAGTCGGCTCGCACGTCACTCAGGTCGCAAGAGAGGCTCACCACGCCAGTGCTGGAGTCCAACGCGAAGCAATTGTCTTCGTTGCCGCCGATAAATCTGTAAGAGACGACGTCTCCGGCATCGAAGTCGATCGCGGAAAGGGTAACGATTTCGGCGCCAATGGAGAGACGTCGCGGCAAGTATCCCACGCAATCGATGCGCTCGAACTGCGGTCGGTTGTCATTGACGTCGTCGAGATGCACCACGAGCCTCATCTCGGCCTGGCGCCGGTACGGCAAGCCCCAGTCGCTGGCGCGGATACGCAGCGTGTACTCGCGGCGCATGCTCTCGTAATCGAGCAGGCGCGTGGTGCGGATGGCGCCCGAGAAGTGATCCACGTCGAAGGGCACGGGCTGCAGGTTGGCGATGCTGTAGGACACGTACGCGTTGTCTCCGGAGTCCGCGTCGCGCGCCACCACGCGCGCTACCACCGCTCCGCTAGCTCCGTTTTCGGCGACGGACACTTCCATGTCGTTTTGTTCGAACACTGGATCGTTATCGTTGGCGTCGACGACTGAAATCTTCACTTTCGCCGATGACTGTTTGCGAGTTCCCGCGTTGCCCTGGTCGATGGCGGACACGGTGAGCGTGTACAGAGCCTTCTCTTCGGCGTCGAGCGATATGGCGGTGTAGAGAACGCCCGTGTCCGGGTTGACTCGGAACTCGCCGCCTTCGTTGCCGCCGACGATCTCTATGTAGACGCGCGCGTTGCGTCCCTCGTCGCGGTCCGTGACCTTGAGCCGGATGACGGGTGTGTTAGGTGGCGCCGTCTCCAGCACGCTCGCCTCGTACACCTCGTGGTTGAAGACGGGCGCGTTGTCATTGATGTCGACGAGCGTGACGGGCAGCACGAGGTAGGAGGCGCGCGGCGGGCGGCCCGCGTCCTGCGCGCGCAGCGTCAGGTTGTAGCCGCGCGGCGCCGCCTCGCGGTCCAGCAGCGAATGCACCAACACGTCGTACTCGCCCGCCTGCGCCGAGGGCCGTATTCGAAAATGTCCATCGGGATCGCCGTCGACGATTTCGAGGCTGGCGATGCGGCCGTGTTCACCCGTGTCGCGGTCGCTCGCTTCTACGATCGCGTAGATCTCCACGGTGGAATTCTCGACGATCTCCGGCAAGGAGCGCACGCGCAGCTCCGGCGCGTGGAGGTTGACCCTGGTGACGCGCACGGTGACGGTAGCGCGCGCGGCAGGCGCCTGCTCGCCGCGCGTCAGCAACGACGCCCGGTCCCGCGCCAGCACCACAAGCTCGTAGCGAGCGTTCTCCGCGGCCGAGAGAGGTCGCGTGAGCGTGATCACGCCAGTGGTGGGGTGCACCGCGAACGCGTCCGTCGGTTCCGCGAAGCTATAATAAATTTCTCCATTGAGGCCGAGATCGGCGTCTTCGGCGGACACGCGCACGACGCTGGTGTGCGGCGCGGTGTCCTCGGGCACGACCGTTTCGTAGTGCGTGGGATCGAACAGCGGACTCAAATCGTTCTCGTCGTCGACGGTGATGAGCACGACGGTGTCCGCCTCTAGCTGGCGACCGCCCGGCAGCTGTGCGGTGGCGCGCACGTCCAGCCGGTAGGAGGCGCGGCGCTCGCGGTTGAGCACGTCGGCGTGTCCGGCGCGCGTGCGCAACGACAGGAAGCAGAAGTCCCCGACGGTGCGCTCCTCCGCTTTGAAGAACTTGTCGCGGTCGCCGTGGCGGATGCGGAAGCGCACGCGCGCCGCGGGCGCGGGTAGGCGCACGCCGAGCGGGTCGGCGGCGGGCGGCTGCAGCGCGTACGTGCGCGGCGGGCTGTTCTCGGCGATGCTCACGTTGTAGAGCGCGTGCTGGAAGCGCAAGTGCGGCTCGGGCGGGTGCGCGGGCGGGCCGGGCCCGGCGCGTGCGCACCACGCCACCGCCGCCAGCACCAGCCACGCGCGCGCGCCTCCCATGGCGCCCCGCTCACCTCGCACCTACCTCTGCACAGAACAACGACACATCACCCACCGCGCTTCAAACTTCATACAGCAGAAGAGCGCACTGACAATACCTGGTGTAGCAACTTATAAGTTTCTCAAGTACTTTTCAAATCATTAAAGGATTCCTCTTGTAACATGTGGTATTATAATCTACAGTCAGTAAGTTTAAAAATATCAAGTGGGCGTGGAGAGTCATATCCGAAACTACTATTTACGTGTTTTCTTCACTAATAAGCGTTTCCAAAAATAGGTTTATAAGTACATACATATAAATACAATTCACTCAAACAGCTATGGGTATGGCTATGCTCGGTATTTCCCTACGAGATCGAATCAGAAATGAGGAGATCCGTAGGAAAACAAAGGCTACCGTCGTAGCCCATAAGATTAGCAAGTTAAAGTTACAGTGGCACATGGCGCGGAGAAACTTTGGCTGTTGGAGCCAAAAGGTTCTAGAGTGGAGGCCACCTACAGGTAAGAAAAGTCGGACGCCCGTCTATGTTATCATGGTAATAACTATAACGCGGGCGAAGCCACGAACGATATTCATTTATTCTGATAATACACAGGGATAATGTTTGGATGTTCGTGGTAATCTGCAGTACTCTACCGACTATTAGATTTTAAAATTCTTTGTTAGAAAAGTACATATATAATGGCCGGGTGATATAAGACTATATTTAACTTAAAAGGGTAAAACCAAAGGTTGATAAGTTATTAGTATGTAGTAATGAGCGCGCACCTCATGCGGCGGAGGCGAGCGCGGCGACGCTGACGTCACCGGCGCGTGCGCTCCGAGCACGCCGCCCACGCCGCACTCGCCACGCCGCGCTGCAACAACACACGCACTCACTGCTCACTGCTCACTACTCACTACCACTGTCACATCCGCCGCCCACCACGACCTGTTCTCACTCGTAGAGATACCTTCACCCAGTAAAACCATATCATATGGGCCCAAAATATATAGCCGAGAAAACTGTGTCTACACTGGCACTATCAAAGGTGAACTGGTAATATTGTAATATCTAGTGTAAAAGTCAAGTGTAATAGTACTGTTTTGATCGTTTAGTCTTTACTAATATTATAGATAATGCATGTGACACTTGAGATTTGTGGAGGGTAGCATCATCGTGGCTGAAACCGTTCAGGATTTGGAACATATCCTGACGAGTTTTCTCTTGTAACTTAGAGCTTTATAAATATTTTTAACACGCTTTTATTAACTTCGCCTTTATGTACAAGTATGTATGTATGGATTTGTGTATGAATGCGTGTACGTAACAGAATCTGTGAAGTCGATTTTCGAGCACTTCGAAACGTCGGATTGACTTGAAATTTTGTATACTTATCCAGGACCGATGACAACGCAATAATTTAAAAAGTAGGTATATGATCGTAGGTATATTATCTTTACCCAGAAAAACCAAAAAAAATAAAATTTCTTTAAAAAAATATTAAATATTAGTAATATGCGCGCAGCTGTCTTTCTTTGAAGGTAACCGTAGATAGAGATTATTAGTGCAAGCAATTAAGTTATAGTTCAAGCAACTAAAGAAACACGCTTTCATAAAAGATCCAACTAAAAAGGAATAAACACGTAAGATAAGTAATTGCTTTAACCACCCTACGATTTGTGACAATAAAATGTATGTATTGTACACCATTTTGTAATGTTAAAATCATTATCAATTATTTTTTACTTTTCAGTTAGATCGTTTATGAATTCGTGTATTTTAGTTTTTTTAAACTATAGGCCTTAAAAATGCTTGCTAGCGCTCAAATACAAATGCTAAACCCAATTTGTTATTCATTTGCCGAAACGGTTGTGTTTAATCTATAATGTTAGCAGATGGACATCGTTTGTGAAGTCTATGTAAATGTATGTACATATCTATAGCGGCGGAATGCACAAACGTGAAACGATTGAGAGAAACCAAATGCTGTTGTTTTTATTTATTAATCTAATTGATTTCTAAGGCTGGCAAAAGGAGTCGGGTAATTAATGTATGTATGTCATTATTGAGTGTTGGATGAATTTAAAGCCGACGGTAAAGAAAAATGCCTGGGGAGTAAGTCTATGAAAACGATACGAACTTCGAATGCTCTGACGCCGTACGTAAAACTTCACTCATTTGCCTAGATACTTCACTAATGTGTCTAGATACTCCACAAAATGTTGGATTCCTCTATTGTACGTCGCAACCATAGACTAAGTACGGAAAAAATTGAAAATTGTATTGATTTTAATAAGTGGAAATCTTATATCTTACTCTGGACGTGGAACATCGTTTTTATAGAGAACCCATCTGGGTAGCGCCCACCGTCAATGTGGACGGAAAATCATAGCGAGCTACAAACTGAACATTTTAGGTATTGCGAGTTCGGTTTCAAGCAGGCGGCAATAAATGTGTCGGCGGACGATGGATAACCAGTGACTTTGTCGTGCCAACAGAAATCAATACGTACTTCGCAACAGTAACGACCCTGTTTTGCCACTTAGATAAAATTATTTGAGAACTCTTTAATGTTTCTGGACGGGATCGTGGTTAACGTCAGGTTCGGTGCAGTCTCTTGGTGCAGTCACTTTGTCAAGATAATATAAAAAACAATGAAAAATAAACTCATTTCACTTTTTAAAAAGTCCCTCAATTAATAAAGTCCCCCAATTTACCTATGTCTTAAATTGAACAATATTATTTTGTTCATTACAGTATTAGTAACGATTTGATTGAATGCACATGGATAGAGCAGTGGTATGATTATAAGTATACTATAGGTAGGTGGCAGGACATGCGAAGTCACGTCACTGGTTCAAGCTACCACTCTCGGGGATACTAGGGAAACACATCAGTTTCAGTGTCGCAAGCTGTGTCAGGGCACCGACGCTCGTTCCGGCCGCCACACAACAAATCATAATTCTCAACGAAACATCAGCCGCGAATGTGCAGGAGGCGGCAGGGGCGGCGCGGCGCCGAGCAACGTTGGCGCGGATAAAGGGCCGCATCTACCTAACAGCTGTTTGGGCCGCAACCCAGGGCCCCGTGGACAACAATGGGCCGCCAGCTCGCATTAAAAAACCTTGCGTGATAATTCTATTCTTCTATATAATATTTTGTGAAAAGAGTTCCGTCCCGGGCAAAAACAATGATTGTTTAGATAAACTTGAATATCATATCGTCTTGCAAATTATACTTCAATTACGTTTTTCGATTATTGTCCTTATCGTCTTCCTTCGTTTTCCATGAAATTCTTCCGTGTTCCGTCCTTCCGTGCTTGGACATCTTAACCTTTCATCCTCTAACTCGTTCTTTCTTTAATACTTTCGTTAGTAATCTTTTTCATGACATATCACAACTACGTTACATATCAGTCACTCGTTAAACGTTTCATCCTACTCACTTCATCATAACATTCAATTCCTACATTTTATATGTATTCTCTTCTACATTATATTATATGTTTAGATTTGTATGTTTTTCTTTAAATATCTTTATTTAATCCCTTGTTAACAGTTTTATATTGGTTATTATTTCCTGTACGAATATCCCTCCAGAAAACATTATCTCGACTATTTGTCGGCCTCTAAGTGGCATTAACCCAGGACGGCCGCGCGCCACACATTTATGATCCGCCCCTGCATACAGCGTGCGAGTAACGGTGGCGCAGGTGGCGTGCATTGTGTAGCGCGCAGGCCGGCGCGCACTACTCACCACTAACAGCGCGATACCGACATAGCGCACTGTTTAGTTGCACTGGCACTGCACCGCCACACATTTCCGCATATACTCCTGCATGTATCCTCGAACATCTACCGAAACGAGAGGTTCCACTCAAAATGTACTGAGCTTGTTTCCGTCGTGTAATTGGCAAGCCTATAACCAAGCCACGGATAAATTGCAGTCCGAGGCAACTCAATCAAACAACTTGACCTGAGTTTCAACCATAGCCTTCATTTGCGGTTATATTACACTACGGGCATCGTCGGCGGTGCGGGGAGTGTCGCAAGCGCCGCGTCGCGTCGGCTCGGTCGTCTCATGATGTCATAGAAACGAGTCTATCGCCATATAGAACACCAATGCCTGACTTCGGGCTAATAATTGATTGAAAAATTAATTTGCCCGACCCAGGATCCGAACCCGGTTATAATCGTACAGTAGTACAACAGCGCCACCAAGACAGTTGTTGAATGCAGGAACAATAAAGTGCGGCACCTTCAAGTGATAGATCTCGTTTACGTTTATTGTGGGATGTTGTGAGGCTGTTCTGTTAGTGTGCGACCCTACAAGATGCAGCTACACAGTAGCGACTGGACTATCTAATATCTTATTGACTGGACTTCAAGTTACAGCATATCGCGTGTGGTGTGCCTACTATACTGTATACACACATAGTTAGGTGCACACGTGACACATGTAAGGACGGCTCGAGAGTCGAGAGCGGCGACGCGATGGTGAAACAACACGCGCACAACGAACATGGCATCAATAACGCGGCCGCGGAGCCGGTGATGTCAGCCGCGCGGGTCATCGGCCGCCGCCGCGACCTTACCCATCGCCGCCGTCATACTTAATCAACATTCGACACTTAACACTAGTAGACCAAAATACGTTACGTTGTACTAGGATATTATTGTATCGGCGGAAAATGTGGACTATCGGGTAGACAGACACTGGACTCTAATGATCGCCATGCAGAAGGACCGGTAAGGCAATAGTGCCGCGAGGAGAGAACTGCAGGCGCGCAGCCGATTCAGGTATGCGGCAGACATCGCTCACCCGGGGGAGGGCGGAGCGGTACGGGGGCGCGGGGCCGGGGCGGGGGCGAGGTACAGGCAGCTGCGCGCACGCACACCGCGCCGCGCCTCTACTGTTTACTTGATGTGGTTTACAAACACCAGAGGGACAGGCGAGAGCGGGGGCGCGCGCGGGGCGAGGGGGCGGGAACTCCACAGGACAGCTTTTATTGAGACACAGTGACGTGGGCGCGGCTGCATCGCAAACTGCGAGCTGCGACCTGCCGCGACCAACAACCAAAATATTATAATATTATGATCAAAGAATCTTTAAGAAGTTATGTTTAAGACTTTGTTTTACCAAGTTATTACAATATATGTAGATATGTCCAATGAAATGGAGACAGAATAAAGGATAAAAGTTACGAGTGTTGTGGACTAGTCAGCACTCAGCAGTGCAACAAGTGCTGGTGACAGCTGCATGTGTGTGTGCCGTGAGTGCGGTGTGATGGGCTGCGAGGGGTACGGTGCGCGCGCGGGGGACGGGGTCACTCTACGGCAATCTCACGGGGAGCATAACCACCGGGTACCGCGCCATGCGCCACCACACTCTCCAGAAACATCATGTTGAATATAAATGGATCCAATGGGAACACAAAATCTTACCGTGTCATTACTTTATTATTGATAGTATCAAGGCATTATTCATGTGCGCGGACTCTCGAATAAATTCAACATCTCCACAGTAAATAATACATTGTGACACTCGGCAAACTCTCGTTCCACATAACATCTAATTTATTCCAATTATTGATCCCTTAAATCATTGATCACCTGATTGGTCAGAGCATAAGGAAGACCTATGACGTAGAAAATCTCGCGTTGTTTAGTGCTGACAACTTTGCTATTCTATTGGACACGCTTCCTGTCTCCGTGGATGTGCAACGTCATTGTGACATTCAACCACCTGTGTGGCAGCTGGAGGCTAACAGTTTTACAGCCGCAATATTCAGAGGTTCACATACACATTAGTTAAGTTCGGAATCAGAATTTATTAGAGTAAGAGTATTCCCTATAGATACCGATGCATAAAAGCAATGTCTGGAGGTCATGCGGCCACCGGTAGTTTGAATTAAAGCCGCTTATCGGTCGACGCAACGAAGAATTAACTGATAAAGAAATAGGTAATAGATAATATTATTTACAGCGTCCACTCCTGGAGGACGGCGCGGCGCCACGAGAGTGGAAGACCAAAGTACCCACACGTCGCAGGTCTACGTATCCAGCGCATAAGTAGTTATTCGATGCAGTTGTATCGACACGACACGGGCTGCATTTGCAAAAATACACGCCGCGCCGAATGCTGACACTTGACACCAGACTAAACAACTAATTCACATTAGTTGGCTTTCATACTTTAAGAATACTGAGCAATCTACTTACTAGATAAATCTAGATAGATCTCGTGATTTTATAAAAAAAAAACGATTTAAAGTATCACGTTAGCTCATGTTTGTGTCTTACACGCACTATGTACCGTTAGCCCTCGTTCTTTCCTATCGATGGCATTTTGATGTGTTTGTTTTGCTACAATGTAGGTACTTGTTGATCGTCTTACTGATATGTGCCGTGTATGGCGAAAGACGAGTCCGCACTCCATAGGGCAGCGAGCCGGTTGTACAAACTACCAGCCAAGTGCAGCACTTTTTGCACCTACAATCTACCCCGCGTAACGCGTGGCGGATCATTTTTTTCTGAATACAACTCTATCAACAGCATTGAAGTTAATTACTTTTGTCCCTGATTATCACTTTTATTTAAACCAGATTTCTTATTTTTTTTATAATACTATTAAGAGCGTTTATACCCTGTACGCGCATTTTGGCTTAAAAACAGGACTTTTCAAATGAGTTAATAGCCACCAATAAACAATTTAAAGGAAAAATAATTATTACTAATTTTAGAAAAGGTTGTCATCTAGGGATTTTGGTGGAAAACATTATAGATTGATGGATAATTTGTGAGTACTATAAGGATTACTGAACACAAGTTTCGTTATTTAGGCTTTAAATGGCAATTTAGAAGCTTAAGATATCCGAAACCACTAAATATAAGATGAAAATAAAAATATTATCAGAATAATAAGACCCTTATGGAGGGATTTTGCTGAGAAAAATAATCTTTTTGTGTTTAGTTCCTGAAAAATAAAAATTTAAACAATTCGAAATTATTCAGAAACTCTCGTCAAGAACATATTTTTTTTCACCAACTTATCGTACATATTTTTTTATAGCAATTGCATATTATAATAGAAGAACATCTTATCAATAAACTACCATTTTTATATTTCAACAAAATTAGTTTTCATGTTTTCTACAAATATTTTAAAAACCACTATAAAACACGCTGTCCGACGTGGATCAAATCAGACCGCCGCGAGGCCTTCTAGAGGGAGGACATATCGCTCGTCGCTCCGGCCTAGCTGCAGTCGATTTTGCCGTGCGTCGTAAAAATAGCCACGCGCAGACTGCGATTACGACATCTTAGTACTGTGGTAGTAAAAAGTTTAATTATTTTTATTACCTACAATGATTTTGTAGTGAGTATAAATTATGTTTCAGGTAATATAATGGGATGTAATTCCGAGGCTAAATTATGTTATGTATTGTAATATAAAATTAAATATATTTCGTAATTGTAAGGGGTTGTAAGGCCCCTAACACTATTTATGTGTTCGAACAGGAAATGATTAATAAAACATCCGTAGTGTCTACTGATTGAACACTGATTTGAATGCAACTTAACAATGTAATAATAACGAAAATATGATTAGTATCTAAATTTGTATTATTCTTGCTTGCACAGTAATATTTGTCTACTTATAATGAAAATAAAATATTTTTATGATATTATATTACAGTTACATTTCAATTGAATATTTGAAGCGCACGGATCAACGTTGTTTGAGCCGATTGTATAGCGAGCCGACGCGGCAGCTCTACGCACACAGCTTTGGTCGCTTATGTGTGCATGAAATTAACGAAGAAATACCTATAGTTGACTTTGCGCGCAGGGTGTATACGCTCTTAATTCAATATTATGTGGTGTGATAAAATTAAAGTACGAAATAATCAATATCTTCGAAGGCTTTTAATCGATTTTAGTGATTTATTTTTCATTAGAAAGAACGTATTGACAAGTTGATCCCAGGAATACAACATGAAGTTCTGATGATCATCTTAGGACCTGCAGAGTAGAACTCTTCAAAATTGTGTAGGATTTCAATGGTTGTTTTTGCATTGGGATCTGTATAAAAACTAAGCTACAGTAGGGGAGGAAATAGAGGTAGTGAGGACGGGGATAAGAACATTAATGAACATGTTATCCTTGGACTAGGGGTAATGTGAGTAGCAGTAGCGGATGTTGCCTCACGAGGTCGTGGGGTCGATGCCCAAGTCTAGCAATGAAGTTTGTGTTCTGTGAATATAAAAGCCTTACTTTATTCAAAATACTGGTGTAAAAGTACACGTGCAACGTATTGATGTACATGTAACATACATAAGCTCACGCCTTTCTCCTAGAAGATGTAGAAATAGGTGTTGGTAGCAAAAGTTGGTTGGTTTCGCCTTGTGTGTTCCACACAATTTGATAGGGGGTGAGCCTATCGGTATAAAATTATATTAATTTAAGTATTTAAGAGACTGTCCCGCCCTCACACCCACCACTGTAACTCATGTGAGCCAGGATCAACAGTGGCACGCAAAGTAATGACACCGAGCATTGAAGCTCGGCGAGTCTCCGGGAATGTCTAACTTGTCTTTAACCCGCAACGAAATTAATCAGAAAGTTAAATTAATAGGAGTTGGAAATAAATAATTTAAGTATATCAATATTCTCTGTAACTTTTCATGTCTGAACAAACTGAGAAGGAAACATGTGAGTGTAAACAAACTTTTACTCCACTTGTGTACCTGTATTGTATGTGTTGGTCTATCCAACGCTCCAATGGATTTTTCAGAAAAGAAACTACCATTTGTTTATATTTCGTTGCTTCAACAAAAAGAAATAGGATACAAAGTTTGTATTCGAATTACAAACAAAAAAAAATCATCTACTACACAAATTGACAAAGGCTAAAGCTCCAAGCGAACGAATCGTGTTAAAACACACTTCTTTTAAAGCAACACAATATTAACGTAGCTTTATATTTATGTATGTATATGTCGTGTGTTACACCTTACATGTAACTTATCATACGTACCCAGCGTACCCAACTTTCGTTCTTTTCTCTTATATCCATTTCATGCCAGAAATTGCCTTGAGAGATACGACCGCCCGTTGTACGTTCCGTTTATTGTTTATCTATTTATTGCATATCGAGTGTACAATTAAGGTATAAAATAAATAAATTTGACGAGCAAATAAATAATGAGCATGATGTGATTGTTTCCGCAGCGATCAGTGGAACAATGAGTCGTTGGGCTTAGTGCGTGACGCAGCGGGTGTCCCTGGGCGGGGACAGCGTGATCACTGGGTAGTGACTCCGCGGCGCAGGGCTGCCGTGACAAACTGCAAGCGCGCGCGTGTGCGTGTGTGTGTGTGTGGCGCGCACATGGCGCCCCGACACCCGAACCGATCTGATATTAGCTCACCGGCTCATGCTTCCTCTCATTACAGCTGCCTGGCATTGATAATATTACGGCGAGATCGCGTATGCTTTCAGTGCTATCGTAATACTTTAATCGAGAATAATCTCAAACAAGGAACTTCTCCAACCAACAAAATAAATCAAAATCAATTAATCTGTTGAGGAGCTGCGATTCACAGATAGATACACACATCAAGCCCGTAACACTCTTCTTTCAAAAAATGGCAGGAATGAATCATAATGAATGTTCTTATCGTAATGTCAAAGTGGATAATGGCATGGCGCGCCCCCTACTGCCTAATATTATCCAAAAGTACGGACTACCAAGTGTGAACCATACAGGCTACAATGTAAACCACAATACACACAACGTCCCTAGGTACTGGTCACGGAACAATTTGTACCGCAATTCAATTACTTTAATATGTATGTTTTATATTCCTATACAAGTGGTTCTCTCGGGGAATGTTTGCACGTGTCCGATGCCTAATATTTAAGTAAAGTAGGCTTATACGTTAGAGAGCCTTTTATACTGGCACTAAAAAGCATCTGATGATAAACTTGTAGTGCAGTCCAAATATTGTTTCTTTCTAGTATCAACTAACGCGAAATGTTGTCTCTCGTCGGTCGACGCCATTATACTTATACACAGAACGAAACCAGAACGTGATACACTCACGTGAGTTGCTATAATGGAGACTCTGCCGTGTGGCTGCTGACTGTGTACGCTGGTCGTTATCAGGGTTTGTAAAAATATCTCACCAGCAGGTAACCCTATGCATACTGTCAGCACACTCGGTATGTGCCCATTAGCTGGCGTATCCTGCACGTGGAGCACGTTGAGTCAGGGGTTTTCAGGCGGAGCTGCAGCTCGCCAACATCGCCGCTGACCGCACGCACCGTGTAGGACGCGCGCGGAATTAATCACAAATATACACTTACCTACATTGCCTATACTTCAAATTCCGAGAGCCAATAGAGTCGGTGCCTGCGTTGCCACTCGCCAGCTGTGTCGAGTGTGTCGGGGGCGCGCCGATTTTTAGTCGAGAAAGTAGTCGGGACACACACTATTCTGATTTCTTATAACCTGCTTTTTTTATACAAAAAGTTTCAAACTACTTTATAACATCTGGCAACGCAGGTCAGTACACACTACACGCAGGTAGTAGACGACCCTGCACTATACAACTTAATATATCTTTCCTGAGTAACTGGACAGTAATCACAAACGTGTATCTTTGTATGTGCTTTATTTAATAACATTAATGCAAATATAACATATCCACAGCCAAGTTAACCACAATGACGTATCCGTGTAGTAGCTAGTGTAGTAGTTTGTTAAGTAACTATCCGTTTCAGTTCGGTTTCTGTCCGCAGTCCGCACACACTCCTTACTCGGCGGATGATTGAGTAAGTTTGTTGAACTTATACTCGTATTCGATAATCTAATTCCTACTGACTCGTACTAAAATATATTCAATCCACTTTATTGCGGGTTATCGACTCAAAGAGGACGTTAAATACAAATTGCGCACACGTCATAATATTTATAGCACATGCCAAACGATATTACTTTCACTCATACACGCAGCCAAAACATTACAAAGATTAATGCGAGAGCATATCGATTACATCTCAATCAATTAATAGGATACGGAAAAAAAATAACCAAACGAGCATAAATAGGAGGCGAGTGCCCACAGGCCACTACTGCAACTGTGACTTGTGATTGCAGGCTGCAGCAAGGCGCAATTTGTCAGCTGTATCGTTACATAAGCAAACTCGTTAAGGTATGAACATTCATAATAGATTTACAAATAAGCTCTTAACCAAAGCTGTGAATAAAAAGCGACGTCGAACTAATTTTAGCCCCACATACATACATAAGTATATCATAGATGACTAATGTGTATTGACAACTGATATCCAATCGCGATTAATTATATTAATTCATATAATATTAAGAATCTAACAACATTAAAAAGTTTTTAATTTCGCAATAAGTTTGTTTACGTTCCCAGTGTGCGGAACTTGTTCATTTACTACCCTCTGGAAAAACCAAGTGGAATTTAGAACATCTCTCTCAATACTTCGCGTGACTTTTCAATTTATTCTTCCGCATTGATACAGGTATTCATGTACCATAGCTTTTTTTTTAATATTTGGCTCACATAACTGGTTGTTACACTAAAAGTTATAATATTAATGTTTTTAAAATATAAGGTTATTGTGTACAACCTAAAATATGTGAACACAACATGCACAGAAAACAGAAACTAATATCCCAACACTTTTACAAAACTAGTAGAAAAATAGAAGTGTATAATAAGAAAAAAAAAGAAAAAATAAATAAATTTAACACAATAGAAATTAAAAATATGTCATCAACAAAACTAAAAACATTGTTTTTTAAAAATATTCATCGATGCGCTAAAAATATAATTTTTTTTGTCCATAATGTTGTATGCGAAACACATCCGGTAAATAGGGGAATGGGGGAATAAACATAATATAATATACTGATTGGTTACAGAACCTGTTTGTGAGTAGAGGCCAGATGGTCACATTATGTCCTCTTAGAACGCGCCTGTACCCACCGTGAGCCGAATATATTAGTAGTTGGATTGTGATGGCTCATGGGACGCGAACTGATGGCTTGTGATGTGTATAACGTATATCATACATTATGTACTATGTCATGTACCGCGTACTTGCCCCGCTGCTGGTAATGTCAGTGCTCGTTGGATAGACGTGACATAATATTAGAATGCACACAAATGTAAATAATAATAGATGGATGTTTAGTGTGTCCACTGGTGTGCGCGTTGTTCCGACTCGGCAAGGCGGCCCGCGCGGTCCCCTCGAGAGTGAGTGGTGAGGGGCGCGAGCGGCGAGCGGCGCACTACTCATTACCGGCACATTTGAAATCACTGCCACTTGCCCGGCCGACGCACTGCTCTCTCGACATCATCATATTATACATACATAAACTTACGCCTTTTCCCAGAAGGGGTAGGCAGAGTTGCTACCGGGACCGGGACACCGACATTTCTCATATTATGTTCCGTCCCACGCTACGATAGGGAGCCTTGACCATATCGGGCACAAATATTTGACTATGGGCTGATAACGAATAGAAAATCCATCGTCACTTTTGCCCAACTCGGGATTCGAACCCGAGACTTCATAACGTACAACTACGCCACCAAGACAGTCAGTTACATAATAGTTTTATAGTTGAATTGTTTTAATATGTTATTATTAATAATAGCATAATCCAGCTCAATGAAGGACAGGAGCGTTCGCTACTTTCCAACTAAATACGGGTTGGGTTATAATAAATTGTTGGAGAAGTCTCATGTGTCTTTCAATTTGCGCAAATGACGAAATAAGACTATCCATGAATAATTTAATTTGGCAAGGACGCTCGCTGAGATGTTTTAAAACCGTGATTCCTGACGTGGACAAAATAATGAAAGCAAAAACTAACGAGCGCGATTCCCGTCCTTGAACGTATGTCGCGGCCTCGCGGGGAGACAGCGCCGGCCGGGACACAGGTGGCGGCGCCCTGCACTAGTCGCGAACTGCGAAGCCCGACATCGCACATTATACATATTATAAATATGAGCATATATGCCACAGCCACAACCCTTTGTGTGTATTCTCTTATTCCGGCAATGCAAAGTGAATACAGCATTGAGTATATAGTATTGACTATTGACTTGCAAACTGTAATTTCTCGACAGAAATGGCGAATTAATTACCTAATTCTTGCTATTATGGCGCAGCAGAAAAACAATATTATGGGGAAGAGAGAATACGTCCCGCGTCGAAGTATATTTTGGAATCATTTCTAGCTATTTTATAATATAAGTCATAAGACAATCACAGAAAGCTTTCCCGAATACATTCCACTATCTCTTAAATTTAATCATATTTAATCATATTTAATCATATACAAAAGATGATATAGAAAATGGTGAGCTTTAGAAAATGAATGAACCAATATTTAGTAATAAAATCCAATTAAAGTAACGAATGCCTATACGCGCTTGCTGATTTCTACTTAATTATCTAATTCATTAATCTGGGTGCGAGAAAACATCATATTAATATTGAAAACATATTTGAAAAGTTTTGCACTTGATACTTGATAGTTACAGGAAGGATTATTTCATTGATACCGCTTGATGGGCTTACGTTAAATACGTAACGTTGGGTATGGCGTCACGTCTATTCGTGACCAGTCAATTTCGCTACCATGAGTGGCTATAACACAAATATTTGATATTATACAATATTTTCACAGGACATTTATTTCATATAATAGGGTGCTATTACATACATAAACTCACGTCTTTTTCCGTGAAGGGATAGGCAGAAATACTAGGACATCCACATTTCGCCATGTACGTTCCGTTCCACTTTGTGATAGGGGGCGAGCCTATTGTGAGAAATCAATATCAATAATATCACCTATACATAATTATATGATATTGATATTGGTATATTACAATTGCACAAGTTGGTCGCGGGCTCGAATCCCAGGGCACACCTCTGACTTCTTGGTTTCATGTGTGTATTGATAGTTAATCATCACGCACTAAAACGGTGAAGAACAACATCATGAGGAAATCTTAGCGATTTGTATAAATTAATGAAAATGCTAAACCGCACTAAGCCAGCGTGGTGAACTAGAATTAAGCCTTTAGCTTTAGGTTAGGCCGTGGCCGAACAACTCTCCGTCGTACTCTCGATAGTGGACGAGACCCGTGTCTTGCAATAGGACGTATAACCCATTTTTGTTATGAAATCTTTTGATTTAACTGAATTCAAAAGTAGTTCGAGAGCGACAAACATTCGGTTGTAAGCATTTATTTGATGCATATGGAAATTAAAAGTTATGTATAAGTTTTGTAGAGGCGTTAAAGGCGCTGTATTTTTGGTAGGTTGTGCTCAATGTATAATATTGGTGTAAAACAGGGACCGAAACCCATTCGACATAACGGTACCGGTATCGACGAATTTCGGTTACCTTTAAGATTTCGGTAACCGCTATGACGCAATATAAAGGTTACCCTTATATACGGGAACCGTTTTAATACCGGTAACCTAAAAATACCTTGAATGCAAAAGAAAATGCGTTGTTGTTGCATAACAAATAAAAATCATACTTGTCGTGTTGTTTACACAATATCGCTGGATACGGTTCATTTCAATTTTGGTGGGTAATTCTGTTGAAAAAATCATGAAATGAGTAAAGATAATTGTGTGGTATAGTGCCATAATGTTTAGTAAAGACAAACGGCGGTATAACCACACACAGGCACTGCCCCCGCTTTGACTCATAAGGAACTTCGCATGAAACATAAAGGTAACCCTTATTTCGGTTACCGGTATGATACCGGTTAAATTCTAGGAATCGAATAAAATTGGCGGATACCGGTTACCATTAAAAATACCGGTATTATTTTTTTCGGTTGATACCAAAAAATACCGGTATTTTCGATACCGGTTTCGGTCCCTGGTGTAAAACTCGCGGCTCGCGAAGGCTGCAGTATATACTATAATATATTGAACAAAGGCGTCATATCGTAGGAGCGAAGTGTGGTGGATTAGCCAGCCAGCGCCAGCTTAAGCAGTGTGACCATAGACTTTATGTAACAACACTATCGGTTCACACTGTATTGGCGACTCTACGAGAAGCCACTTATTTGTATTAACCCAAAATAAACATCGCAAAATGTATTCCGTGATATTAATTGAAATAAAAGTAAGTATGTTTTAATAATACTGGAAGCTTATATGAAAATTTTTCCGCTAAAAGTAACGATAAAAACTTACTAACTTCAAATCTAAAAGGAATTCAATAGATAGTCCATTACTCTAGACTTGAGTTTAAATAAGGATTCCCAACTCTTCGGATGCGCTCGGCTTGCACAAAGTCAAGTTTTTTTCCTGATTAATGTTGCAGTATTTCAATTAGACTGCCTCGGTGGCGCCGTTGAGCTACATTACGACTACAACGTTGAAGTCTCGAGCTCGAAACCCAGGTCCGGCAAAGTGATATTAGATTTTTCTATTCATTATCAGCCAGGAGTCTGTTGTGCCTGATATGGCGATAGACTCGCCCCCTATAACATCTTGGGACGGACCATACAATAAGCACCTCGGCCAATCCTTTCTGAAAAAAAGGCGTGAGTCTAGTATTTCAGTTATTTCGCGAGGACACATATTATGTGATATGAAGGTACGTAAATATAAGTGTAGATTTCCTTATTTCACTCGCTGTTTATTTTTAGTTATTTTGAAATCATAATTTATTTACAGTGTTAAACAATATCTCTTGACAACGATGTACCTACTTAATATAAACAACAATGAAGCGAAATTTAGTTTTAATTTTATCTTTCTAGATTAATCTGTAATAAAAAGTCGCTTATTTTCATACGTTTCGCTGTACGGATTTGCAATTAGGTATATGGGTGAATATACAAAAATTGGGTAACTCGCTGTCATCAGCCAATATATACAAAGTCTTATTATATTTTATTGAAATAACAACTTATTTTAAAACAATGAAAAGTCCTTTATATGGTCACCCAATTTCACTTATTCATTTTAAATACAAGTTAATAAAAAAACAAAATTAATACTTAAAATGTCAGTCCTTTGGCATGTCACAATCCCGAAAACCAACAATCAAGTGACTATCTATTAAACATTATCATTGATTTAAGAAAACTTACTAATTTACTACAATTTGTGATGAACATAGTATTATATACTACAACTTTCATAATGCAATGTTCTCCAATTTATTTAAAAAAAAATAAGAAACTTTGTGTTTGTTTTCATCCGTCAGTCCGTTGTGTGTTCTTTAAATTTGAAATTCTCGCCATATATCACCGAGTCAAGGTCAAATCCCTGTTTATGTATTAATGTTGGTAATGAAGTTAGTTGCGGACAGCACAATTTGACGGCCGCCATAACTGTACGAGTTCTTGGGTTGTGTTTGTCTTCTATACACATGCAAAGCCAGTCAAAATTTCAGTCCCGTGGTGGGTCGTTATTTTCTTGTTAATCTGAGGTTTATTATCATTATACATAATTAACTATGATTTGTTAAAATGTAGTTTGTTGATATTCGAAATTATAAAAAAAAACATTAGTTCTGATTATAACCTCAAATTATGTCTTTTTCGTCAATCCGCTGGCGTCAGTCCTTTGTCAGGTATCGCGCCAGAGGATTTAATTGTCTCTATAATACTGCTTTTTGTTGTTGTTTTAGAGCACTTTTATCTTAATTGCTACCGTGTATAAGCATTTCTATTTTATATTTCAGTTTAGAATATCATACGGCACACTAAAAGCAATTTGACTAGGGAAGAAGATTAGAAAAAAAAGAGAAGCCGAAAAGGCTCGCTTGGCCAGAATTAAAAGTGCCCCATTAAATTAGCGGAATACAAAGAAAAACAAAAACTTCAGTACTTAAGGAAATAACTAAAATTTTCAATAAAAACCTACTTCAAAACAAAAAACCACTAAAAACCAAAAAATAATAAAATATTAAGTTACGCATATATTTTGATTTGTTGGCTAGTCAAGTCATTAAGCAAATTAATCAACATGCACAAGTACAATGAAGTACAATGAAATAAATATTATTTTTTGCTTTGCAGTGGTACTTATTATTTTAATATTTTTGTGGTTTTTGTTTTGAAGTCGGTTTTTATTTTTTTATAAAATATTTTAGTTATTTGTATATTTTTAGTGTTGATAGGCATTTCAATGAAGAAGAGTTGGTCCCACAAGGAATATGTTCTTTCCGATGACAATGAAATCGCTAAAATCAGTTAAAGCTGCCGAAGATATTGGTATTGACGTTTATTTTAATTTTATAATTATTTTTAATTGTTACTAAGTGATTTGAATACTTAAAAGACATGTGCCATTATTAAAACTAAGAGATTTGTACTAATTCTTATTAAATTTCATTAAAATTCTTAGAAAATTGTGTACTTTATCAGTACTATGTTAGCCTCGTCAGTCCCCTGGCAGTCAAATTCAGAAAATTTTAAATATCTCATAATTTACTTAAAAAAGTGACTGGCCCGATTTGGAACAATATAATCATTAGATTTGTCATCATATGCACCCGAATTTGTTATAATTTGATTTAATTATTATAGTAAACAAAATATCCTCAAAAGTTACCCAACTTTTGTATAATCACCCATATAATAAATAAATAATGTAAAACTAGTTCAGTATATCAAGTTTCTACTATAAAGGTCTTTAAACCATCAATCATAACTATGTAAAAGGTAACAATAATATTTTAGAAACACAAATTACAAACGCATAATATAATCAACGCGTGGCTTGAACTGTGTACATAGGTACTAGAATAAATTAGGTATAGCACTATTTCAACATTTCTGAAATAGGTCTCTCTGTATCCTCGACGCAAGACAGCCGATTAACCTATGTAAGGTCACGCAGACTGTTCACTGTACATCGAACAGTTAACGTCGGAGGAGTAGTTTACATCGATTTTCACCCACTTCACAACTTACTTCAGCACGAATATTATTATATTCGTACAACCAGCGTGCAACATTGAACCCAGTCCAACACATACATCGGACGGCATGAACATCGCTTACTAATACAATTTGTGAATTCAGATTACGTGATAGTAACGGCAACAAAATATTGAAAGCTCCAAAGAGCTACTCTGTCACTACATGGCACACACGGGTGATTACAGGCTATAATAATCTTTTCGATCAAATAGATAGATGTCGATGTCAGTAAGATTGTACGAGTATACTGATAGTTCTAAGACTCCAAGTAAACTTCATTCTATCTACCTGCTCTGAACTCACATTGACGCGGGACCAGAATATAATGGATCTTGAATGCATATTGTTGAAATATTTCGCGCATGTTTCACCTCCGGCCGCCGCGCCGTCTACCTGACGTTTTTCCTACACTAAAGAGTTTCCGATGTTTTGCCATAACTATTATTAGAATCAAACCCAAAGAACATTGGTAAAATCATTGTTAATGCAATTCTTAAGCGTCTATAAATTTCATGTATAAAAACATTAATCATTAATTTTCTAAGTAATTTTGGTGCCTAGCTCACGGCGAACCTAAGCCTGAATTACGAAAACACATTTTTCGTAAAACTCTATTGATATTTGCTTTAATTTTATTGGAGAAGCGTTATGTCGTTTCAATGTTGCCATTTCTAAAATATATGCTTGACAGGCTTTCTTGCATTATCTTTCTCAGATAATAATTAATGTAAAAACTAGTGCAGGGAAGTGAGAACAGCAACATAATCACTGATTAATTAATTAAGGAATAACAATTTGCTTCTGTCGCCCGAAAGCGCTATTGTGCAAATAATAATATATAGTTGTCCCCTCTTTCCTTTTTATTTCATTGCACATGATATTACCATTAGATTAATGAAATAAATAAGTACTCGATGTTTAAATTGCGTGTAAAATATATTTTTTACTTTTATTTGTGGGTCATAACTTTGCCTCACGCCAATATAAATGGAACAAAATAACATTAACTACCCACAGAGTTTGACAAGATTTAGAAAATCTGTAAAACTTTAAAGTGGAATATCTTTTTTCCTAGGCTTGCTACAATAGTAAACCTTAAGAAATTAGTGTTAAGGAATTCGAAATCTATATTTTAAAATATTTTTCATCTCAATACACACGAAAAAAAATTACAACAAAATAATGTATGGAGGATTATCATTGTTCTTTGTATCGCAAAAGACGCAGTTCAAGTACCACAGATTCCCTAACCAGCTGTCAGCCCTTTTATCCGACGGAAATTTGTCTACGATTTTGTAAGTGTTGTGAACAATAATTAATTTATATCTACTTAAATTAATTGTTATAAATGGAAGCGCCTGACTCAGGATGCGATATACAAAAGTCTTTGTTTGTGTTACTTACTATTCAATTGAACTACGGACGTTTAAGTAACGCTGTCAAAAAAATATGGAGAAAGTATGAGAATGAAAATATTTGGTCATAAAAAAATGACAAATAATTAGACGAATTTTAGCATGTTGTTTAAAATTAAACATGGTCTAATCATTAAGCAAGTCTGTACCGAGGTATCCTAACATTGTAACAATACAATACCCTGTGTTGTAAACACTAAACGTTCTGTTTGCTCAACTCAAGGAACTTTATCGAGCTTCCGATTAGATTGGCTTTTAGAACAATCACATACCTTCCCAATCGTTAATTACAACAACAGTAAAGTAAACAACGTGCATTGCTTCGTAATTTATGATGTTGCTTGGTTTATAGTCCTTTAAAGAGTCGTATCGATTTCCATCAGTCGAATGACATGCTAGTCTTGCCATTCATTGCAATAAAAAAGACACGTGGCTGCAGGACAATGTAGTCTAATGATAAAGCAAACTTCCGCGACAACTCGCCATTAATATTCACAACAGCCGGCTTGTTCATTACGTGTGGAAGGTGTTGTTCACCCACATGCACGTACACAGCATCATAGCTCCAGCGTGCTGATTGTTCGCCAACCAGCCCTGCACCGCGCGACAATCGACATTGTTGACCTTCTACATTATTATCGGATTCAGCACGTGGTATTTTTCTCAGGAATTGATACAAAAAGAACCAAATTGGCCACAAAATGTAGCCGGGAATTGACAAATTGCTATATTGTGCCAACTGCCAAGTGGTCCACTTTAAATATCTAAACCAGGGTTAAATCAGTTGATAATAGGAAAATTGGATTTAAGAACAGAATAGTTGATGTTCGATAACCTATGTGAAGATATGATTTTGGATTGTTCGCATCAAAGTAGTTGCGTTGTATATGTGGCACCGGATATTTGATATTTAGAATGTGTTAGGGAGAGGAGGGCGCGGGTGACGGTTCGCATAGCGAGTGACATGGTGACGTCACTGGATACTCGACTCCACTGCCACTGGACTCCTACAGTGTAGCAGGTACACATACATCGCTGACTGCGAAATGATTATTTCAACTAATTTTGAACAGTCAGTGCCCTGTCGCGTAAGCCCCATACCACTGATTAGGTTGTTCTGTCCTAAGTCATCACCTAACTGCGCTACTAGGGTAATGTATGCATGTCGAATGCAATCAGTATAATTCAGTAATGCATGTTTGACAATGAGACGTCTCGTTGCGCGGCCCACACGCCAGGCACGGTTTCTGATGAGTTACCATCAGAAACATTAGCGTACCCTTTATGTAAGGTTAGTTCCCAGAACGACGGCGATTAGTTGTTTGTCGGTGCAACAGATGCCGCCGACATCGGTGACTCACCTCTTACACAATCGCACCATATTATGTACATATTATATTCATTATTCGTTAATATCACTGATGCAAAATAAAAAATAAATACAAAATTTTATCGTTCAGACCAATATAACGTGCGTAAGTGAAAAACTCTACAATGGATGCTTCAAACAAGAAACCATATTAATAATTTTGCAGATATAAACTATGACTAACATACCGCCTTGATATTACTATTGACAAAGGAAAAACGATTACCAATGGCATTGATATTCGTAAGATGTCGTCTGAGTATCACCGTGTTTGGCATTGTACTAGCTGTCGACAGATGAAATGTCTTGTATCTCATCGTTATACAAAGACTTCATAAAATTATGCACACGCTAAAGGTCACGCCTGTACCCTGTTCAACACTGTAACTAGTTTTTCGGGATACGGGTATGGGAATCCCGTGGCACATACACCCCACCAAACATGCTTTTCATCGTAATATTTTTTTCGGCGATAGATTTCTTATACGGGGAAATAACCAAGTAGGTACAAGGAATATTTATTGATTATTTAAAACATTATTGTAAACCAAATATACAACAAAAAAGTAAACAGAAAACAAAATACAATTAGCGGTTTTATCGCACAAGGCAAAGTTTGACAGACAATCATTTGATAAGAAAAAAAAGGAATGTTGGTACGATTATGAGATTCTTCAATTCAAAAAGCTGTAAAAATTCGTTTGCCCGACCTAGCCATCGAATCTAGGAGCTTACGATTAATGGCCCATTAGCTGGACCAATCAATCTGATATAAGTTAGTTTATATAAGAAAAGAAGTGAATTAGTTATGAGTGATATGACATTGTAAAAAAAAAATATTGTAAAACACACAGGTATTTTTGTTAAAGCTACACCGGTGATATGATTCCAACACATTTTATTAGAATCACTTTAGAAATTGTTTCCAGGAATAAATATTCGTGACTACTACGAACGAGTTTTTGTGTTACCTAAAATTGTTTTTCGTGCGGGTCTACAACACATCGCCGGACCGAACGAAATTTTATGAGTTTTGGGATTATTTCGAGTAAAACGCCCATAAATAAACTTGTGTCCCACGGAACAATGGCCCAGCTACACTACCACGACACGCGATGAGCACTACACTACATTATGCGAAGATTCTTATCTGCCAGGATAGCGAACACAATTATTATTTATTACCTACTATTACAATCACTATTTACGTTGTGGTGGGGATCCCCAATAAACAACAAAATTATTTCGCGTTTGATGGTTCGGGACTATATTATTGTATCGACAGGCGAGAGATTCTCTATTTGGCTTGAAATTGCATGAACTTAATTTTTCATCAGCTGATTGAAAATGGTTTGTCGTACCTACTAGCATAAAAAATAGTAGGCGTTCCTCAGCACTTCCTTGAATTGCATAGTGAATTTGTTAAAAATACTGACCAAATTACGCCACCAGTATTTATTAGTGAAATTATTAACTAGACAGGGCTTAAGTTAAAAAGAAATGTTCAGTTAAGTCTTCACAACTGATCAGATTTCTGTGCAGCTGTTTATATCTCTGATTGGTTCGTACTTCACAATCTCCCAAATTTCAGTACAGGGTAGGTACTAACCCGTCAATTATTAAAATAGACGATAACATAATAACAACATTCGATTATATATTTTATTTATTTAACACTTTATTGTACATTGTAAAAAAAATCTATGGTATGCAAGTCCGCCAATCCGCACTAGGCCAGCGTGGTGGACTATATGGCCTAACCACTCTCAATCGTACTGTCGATTGTAGAAGAGGCCCGTGCCCTGCAGTGGGACGTATATGGGCTGATACAGAATTATTGTACACCGAATACATAAGAGTAGACAGATTTACATGAAAAAAAAAAACAAAATACCTGCCAAATGCGAGTCGGACCCGCGCACGAAGTGTTCCGTACCATCATCTATAAAAGAAACCCTAAAAATCGCATTTGTTCCTGTTTATTATTAGTAAGATCGAGTTAAAAATTGCTTAAACATTACGTTTGGGTTATGAAAGCCCCCTTTATTGTTATTTTATTTTTATTCAATTATATATTTTGAAAGGTTATAAGTACTACACAACTAAATATTCTGTGAAAATTTTAAGCGTCTAGCTGTTACCGTTATTAATGTTGAGCAAAAATACGAAAATAACACCTTCATCGTATCGTTTTCTTTTTTTATTTATTTAATTTATTATTTGTTGTTATAGCGTTAAGGGAAATATGTGTAAATGTGTGGGTATATGTGTCAATTTCAGCTTTCTAACTATCACGGTTTATGAGATACAGTCTAGTAACAGACAGCGGAGTCTCAGTAATAGGGTTCCGTTTTTACCTTTTAGGTACGGAACCCTAAAAATGGACAAGTGGCGGTCTTATAGCTTAAAGCAATGTCTGCCAGACAATCATGGGATAGATAAACGAGAACGAACGAAAAGTGGGGCAGCTTCGAGTGCACGATTAATTTAATTTATGACATTATTTAATTATGGACTTAGAGTATAGACAAAATACTACTTAATGACGTAAACATTATTGGTTGCAAATTAGACATGTATTAAATCGCCCCTATTAAGAGCGTTTATACCCTGTACGCGCTTTTTGGCTTAAAAACAGGACTTTTCAAATGAGTTAATAGCCACCAATAAACAATTTAAAGGAAAAATAATTATTACTTATTTTAGAAAAGGTTGTCATCTAGGGATTTTGGTGGAAAACATTATAGATTGATGGATAATTTGTGAGTACTATAAGGATTACTGAACACAAGTTTCCTTATTTAGGCTTTAAACGGCAATTTAGAAGCTTAAGATATCCGAAACCACTAAATATAAGATGAAAATAAAAATATTATCAGAATAATAAGACCCTTATGGAGGGATTTTGCTAATAAAAATAATCTTTTTGTGTTTAGATCCAGAAAAATAAAAATTTAAACAATACGAAATTATTCAGAAACTCTCGTCAAGAACATATTTTTTTTCACCAACTTATCGTACATATTTTTTATAGCAATTGCATATTATAATAGAAGAACATCTTATCAATAAACTACCATTTTTATATTTCAACAAAATTAGTTTTCATGTTTTCTACAAATATTTTAAAAACCACTATAAAACACGCTGTCCGACGTGGATCAAATCAGACCGCCGCGAGGCCTTTTAGAGGGAGGACGTATCGCTCGTCGCTCCGGCCTAGCTGCAGTCGATGTTTGCCGTGCGTCGTAAAAATAGCCACGCGCGGACTGCGATTACCACATCTTAGTACTTTGGTAGTAAAATGTTTAATTATTTTTATTACCTACAATGATTTTGTAGTGAGTATAAATTATGTTTCAGGTAATATAATGGGATTTAATTCCGAGGCTAAATTATGTTATGTATTGTAATATAAAATTAAATATATTTCGTAATTGTAAGGGGTTGTAAGGCCCCTAACACTATTTATGTGTTCGAACAGGAAATGATTAATAAAACTTCCGTAGTGTCTACTGATTGAACACTGATTTGAATGCAACTTAACAATGTTATAATAACGAAAATATGATTAGTATCTAAATTTGTTTTATTCTTTGCTTGCACAGTAATATTTGTCTACTTATAATGCAAATAAAATATTTTTATGATATTATATTACAGTTACATTTCAATTGAATATTTGAAGCGCACGGATCAAAGTTGTTTGAGCCGATTGTATAGCGAGCCGACGCGGCAGCTCTACGCACACAGCTTTGGTCGCTTATGTGTGCGTGAAATTAACGAAGAAATACCTATAGTTGACTTCGCGCGCAAGGTGTATACGCTCTTAATACAGTTTTAAAACTTATTTAGTTATCAAATGTTTAGTCCTTTTCGAACCACTTTAGGAACCAGTTTGAGCGATGAAAACAAAACATTCCATAATTCTACTGGTGGTAGGTCTCTCATATGTGAGAGGTCATCTGGGTAGGTACCACCGCAATGTCTATTTCTCCCGCGAAACAACACTGCTTAAATGCACTGTTGTGTTTCGGATTAAAGGACATTGTAGCCAGAGCAACTACTGCACATATTGAGACTGAACATCTTATGTCTCAGGATTGCGAGCGCAGTGGAATGTTGCTACTATTCATGAACGGTCGTATCGCTTACCATCAGGCGAACGGCTTGCTCGTCTCGCCATTCAATGCAATAAAAAAAAACTAAATAAAATAGGTTTTAAAACTATATACCTATCCAGGACCGAAACTGTTTACAATACGTACCTATATTAAAAAACATTTCTATTAAATTATACAAGTGTTAGTTTATTTATTCACAGGGATATAGAAATTATTTCTCCAGTAAAATAGTTGTTTGTGTCGAAAATCATGAGGAGTTGTCACCTATCATTTACATGTGAGTATTCGTTTAAATGTAGTTTTGATTTGTGAAACAACCTATATGACATAAACCGAAATCCTGGAATTTACAAGGACTTATAAATTACAGTTAGAGCATTTGACCGTTTCCAGACGTGGCGAGCGAGTTGACTCAGTTCTGAGTGAGTCAAGATGGTGCCTTTTGTGTGCACTACCACACGGTAACACCACGCTGTGCCGTGCCGCTCAAAGAAGCTACATACAGGCTACGCCTACCAATACAGACATGCTTTTTTTGCAATTTTCCACCAATAAAAGACTTCTGCTCAGTGCAGTGTGGGTGAGGACATGTTATAAACATTCTTTAATGTAAAGCATTCATCTGCCGAGGGGTTTAAACCGGTTTTTTATGCAATATTTTTTCACGACACAACATGGATTTGTGCTCTTATACTTGGGCAACCGTGTCACAAAGAGGCAACGTGGGCGTTAAAACATACAATTAGAGCATTCAATGCAGAATTTAACGTGGATGTCGCAAGCAGTCAAATAAAATAAATACCGCTAGTCAGTCGAAGCACTGCATCCGTCACGTCTGTTTACATCTCAGCCGATCACTGAACACATGTGTTAGCGGTAATGTTTAGGATTTTGAAAGGTGCTGAATGCTGATAGTCTCATACTTGCGAACTTCGTATGTTTGCAATAAGCAAGGTTCGCCGTCCAATGTTCAGCGTGGTCGGCGCCGGCGCCACATTAATCTGCAGTGTGCAGTGTGCACACACGTGTGTTGGGTGATGTTTGTGTGTGCGTGTGTGTGAGTGTCACGCAGTGTCCGCGGACGCTGGTGACTCGGCGCTCGCACAGCGCCTTCAAGTCGCGACTCGCGTGTGTTAATCTTTCGTAATTGATTAGTGAGTCGGTGGCTCAGCAGCATGGCCTGGCCGCAGCGGCGCCGGGCCCGGGGCGGACCTCTAACATTAACTATTCTATTTGGAACGGCCACCGAGCTGAGCTCGTTCATTCATAATTTGTTGCGTGTTGCCTTTGCCCTTTTGACGAGAAACGCTCGCCCGTGGGCCGCGGATCGCTCCCTCGCCCTACCTTCCTCAGAATATACATATAAATTTAACACTTTGTAAGGTTGCTTGAAAGTCGTATTTCCGGTGTAAAGTCACTCTCACGACTTCTCACCTGTCCGTATAGCGTACAGTGCAAGTGAGCACGCAGCGATCTCCAAACGTGTGGTCCTCACCTTGGACACACAGTTGTATGCCGAGCCGTTTAGAAAGCACTGAGCCGCCGAGTCGCTGAGCAAGTGAGCAGTCACCGCGCGGCACACGGAACCGGCCCCGCGCACGAGGTGAACCGGCTCTCTACACGATGCACCAGATATTACATATATATGTATCACAAAACACAAGCGATCACACACTCCAGCGCGCACTACATAAATAAGCACAAGGTTTCACAGGTAAAAACTCCAGTGGGCACCGGCACTCGCGCGGCGGTTATATCGCGCGTACTAAAGTCGAGGTGCGCGGGGATCGCTCGCCGCACTGACAATACGTAGTGAATGCGGTGCGGTCGGCGGCTGACTGCCTGCCGCCTGCATCGGCGGGCTTGAACAGCGCCGGGAGCGTAGGGCAGCGGGGCGCGGTGCGGCGCGGACGGGGGGCGGAGGGGGGCGCTCTCTCCGCACGCAGCTTGCCCTATAAACTTGGTTTCTGGCGGGTCTGGCTCCTCGTGCACTTTCGTGAAAGGCAAATTATACGCGCCGCACACTTCGTACACTACTTTTGTGTGCACACACGACGGTCGCAGCCGCGTGGGAGTTGCGACTAGTGTTTACATATCCCAAACAATACCTACTTTTCTGTTAATGAATAGCTATTACGTGCTAAGGCTATTAATCACTTGTATCTGTATCAGCCCATATACGTGCCACTGCAGGGCACGGGCCTACTCTACAATCGAAAATACGATTGAGAGTGGTTAGGCCATATAGTCGACCACGCTGGCCTAGTGCGGGTTGGCGGACTTACATACCATAGAAATTCTTATAAATCGCTATGGTATGCAATTATTAACCACTTAACAGAAAAAAAAAGCACTGGCTAGTCTTATTGAGATACTTCCTTCTCATTGATAATTACATCCCATATTATTTAATATACAGATTAGGTTCTGCATTTATCATCACGCAGACCGAACTATGAAGAGAAAATTAGGCCAAGACGGATCTTATTTTAATTATTAATTTCAATTCAGTTGTATTTTCGGAAAATATTACTTTTTTTTTTGAATACAATAATGCAATTATCACGTAGCTACTATGTACATATTACTGTATCAGCCTATATACGTCCCACTGCAGGGCACGGATCTCCTCTACAATCGAGAGTACGTTTGAGAGTATGTACATATACATAGGTTCAATGGGGAAATAAATAAATATGAACACTAAAATAAAAGTGAGGATGTCTAATGATTTATTAGCACGCTAGACAGTCAGTTCATTTTGACTACCTACATTTAATTTGATATTTTTTTTTTTTTTTTTTATATTTTAGGGGGCAACCGAGCATGCGGTTCACCTGATGGTAAGTGAACACCGCCGTCCATGGACATCTGCAACACCATAGGGCATGGAGATGCGTTGCCGGCCTTTGAGGTGGGAATATGCTCGTTTTTTGAAGGTCGCCAGGTCGTATCTGTCCGGGAATGATGCCGCTGGCAACAGGTTCCACAGATTTGTAGTACGTGGGAGAAAGTGCCGGGAAAAACGTACTGTAGTAGATTTCCAACCTCCAAGGTGATGTGGGTGGTATTTGGAGGTTTGTCGTGTTGTACGGTGGCGGAACTCTGCAGCAGGGATAAGTCCGAACAATTCTTGAGAACACTCCCCGTGGTAAATGCGGTAGAGAATGCAGAGCGAAGCTACATCTCTACGCAAAGCCAAAGGATCAAGCCGGTCGGAGAGAACCTGATCGTCAATGATTCGAGCAGCCCGACGTTGAATGCGGTCGAAAGGAAGAAGCTGGTACTGGGGTGCCCCTGCCCAAAGATGGGAGCAGTATTCCACGTGTTTGGTAATCACGATTGAGGGCCAAATGGATAAACAAATATTGTGACTTGGAGTCAAAATAAGGCCTGGTGCCAATAAATAACTGAATCATCGCATGTAAGTCCCACATGACACGGTTCTCCTCTACAGTGGAGAGTACGATTGAGAATGGTTAAGACATATAGTCCATCACGCTGCCCAAATGCAGTTGGCGAACTTTACATAGGTACCTTATAAATTGTCTTTAAATCCCTATGGTATGCACTATGCAGGTCTCCTTAAGATGTATTCCTTCACCGTTTTAGTGAGGGGTGATTGATTATCAATATACACCCGCGACCGCCGTGAACATTTTGGAAACCGCATCTGGTTCGTTTACCAATAAGTCACCACGCACATAGTGCCTATAAACCAAAACTTATACCTAAACTAGCGGCCCGGCCCAGCTTCGCCAGGGTACAAATAGATTTCTGTAGAATAATAGGTACATATTATACATATAAACCTTCATCTTGAATCACTCTATTTATTAAAAAAACCGTATCAAAATCCGTTGCGTAGTTTTAAAGATTTAAGCATACAAAGGGACATAGGGACAGAGAAAGCGACCTTGTTATACATATACTTTGTAGTGATAAGAATGTGCGCTTGTGAGTATAGATAAAATGTACTTTGTTTTACAGAAGAAGAATCAAAAATGTATAATTTAACTAGAGTCAGCAACGCAACCAAATTCAATTAATGGAAATCTAGTATGGAACGCACCTGATGGTTTCAAAGCGCTATTGTCGATGAAGTGTGAACTAGACCGGTGTCCACCGACGCACCCTGTCGGATTAACAAAAAACGATTAGATATCGATTTTTAAGTAAAATGTAAACAAAATTTACACGTCACGTATCTAAGCAGTTATCAGTGAGATACCGCAGTCTAGGAGCCGATAAGTTTCGAGGATATCGCACGATATCCTTCGAGGCGGCGACTCTCCTAGCACGATTTCCGCCGTTGGATATCCTAGCGGACATGGATGCAAACATATATGCGCGAATTCGCACCGTCCGCCAGTCGAGCCAAGACATACCAACAACAATGGCGCTCGAAGTGTCGATAAGACGACAGGAACATATAAATACATTCGCGACGTGGCACTCAAGACTTTGTGAAGAGCCTTACGTGCACAAACGCGTCGTCGAAGCTATCCTGCCAGTCTTCGAAGCCTGGATGCAACGAAGAGACGGACGACTCACTTATCAACTTACTCAGGTAATCACCGGACATGGGTGTTTTGGTGATTATCTGAAAAAGATGGGCGTGAAACGACGGCGAACTGTCACCACTGCAATAGCGGAGACCAGGACTCAGCTGCACACACTCTCGCGCAATGTTCTGCGTGGGAAGTGGAGCGGCAGGGTCTGATCTCCCAGATTGGACGTGATCTCTCTCTGCCAGCAGTGATAAGGGCGATGCTGGAGGGAGAGTCAAAATGGAAAGCCGTGGTCTTCTTTTGTGAAGCAGTAATGCTTGATAAAGAGGCTGCGGAGCGTGATCGCGAAAGAGCCGATCCCGCTCGGAGAAGGAAACGCAACGGTGGTGGAAGAAATCGCCCTGTTTCTTCTGCCTAGTACCGTTGCGGAGTTTCTTGTGGTTGAGAGCTTTTAGCTCTAGCGCTGGAGGACCTTTGGCGTGTTCGTATTTAGGTCCCAAAGCTCCTCCAAAGTGCAGATGGAGACATGGGTTTTTAGCCGGTAAAAGTCCGGCATGCCCGGTCTATCCAGATAGTCGGGTATCCAATGAGGATTTTACCCATTAGAAAAAAAAAATAAAAATAAAAAGGAGCCGATAAGTTTATAACATGTGCGATTCACGACGTCCGCCGCGCGTGCAGCAGTTGGCACAGTAGTCAGTACGAAAGTTCTTTTTTATTGCTAATTAAATAATCATAATAATTACCTAATTAAATTTATATTTCGCATCCGTCCCTTGGAGGCAACGCTGCTTTGAGGGCAAAGATCCTTCAGCGAGTGCCAACGCTATTGCTGACGAGATTAGGCTAGGAATGGATTATTACATTTTTGGTGGTTATAAGTGTAGGTATTAGAATGAGCACTAACTTTCAGGAATTAACTATCGTATATTTTATAAATTAACACTTAATACATTCACAGACAGAGTAAAATTATAACTATGCGACTCGGAGCGAGATGTGCTCGTGACGAGAGATGGCAGACTGTGTTTTCATCCAAATAAACCGACCCTTTTATAGGACTACCTGAATGAGGATCGGTAGGGATAAATCTTACAGAAAATATATTTTAGCCATAAAATAGGGTCTATCCTTACAACTAAAAATTCTGTCTGTATTCTGTATCAGCCCATATACGTCCCACTGCAGGGCACGGACCTACTCTACAATCGTAAGTACGATTGACTATTGAGAGTGGTTAGGCCATATCCACCACGCTGGCCTAGTGCGGGTTGGCAGACTTACATACCATAGAATTTTTTTTATAAATCGCTATGGTACGCAGGTTTCCCCACGATGTTTTCCTTCACCGTTTTAGTGCGTGGTGATTGACTATCAATACACACATGACTCCGAAAAGTCAGAGGTGTGCCCTGGGATTCGAACCCGCGACCACCGTGAACATGTTGGCAGCCGCGGCATAGAATACGTGTAGTTGTTGACGGACACGCTTCGGCGCTCATGTCGGTAAATGCTAGAGTTCCACAGGGCTCTGTGCTGTCGCCCACTTTGTTTATTCTGCATATCAATGACATGTTGTCGCTTGGCAACATTCATTGCTATGCAGATGACAGCACGGTATATGGGCGATACAACTCTGGGCCTTCGGGGTGCTGAGTCGAAACCGTGACGGGACATGAAGATCTTGTCATTGAGCTCAACCGGACCTTGGATCTCATTTCTACATGGGGTTCCAGGAATATGGTTGAGTTCAATGCCAAGAAAAGCCAGGTGTGTGCGTTCACGTAAAAAAATCCCCGTTCTCTCCCCTCCCCATTGTTCAGGGTGCTCCCCTCTCAGTGCGGAATGACCTGAGTATGCCTGGTGTGGATATCCGCTGTGATCTCAATCCAAGGAATCAAATCGAGGGCGTAATATCTGCCACATCACGCAGGGTTGGAGTCCTGAACAGGGTGCGTCGGTTCTTCACGCCCGGTCAGCTTTATCGTTTGTATAAAGCGCAGGTCCGGCTCGCACCTCTGGGATGGATCCGCCCAGTACCTGCTCGATGCCTTGGATGGATTGCAGCGGCGGACCATCCGCATTGTGAATGATGCAGACGTTACGAGCAACTTAGAGCCGCTACAGCTCCGGAGGGATGTCGCCTCTCTAAGCGTGTTCTAACGCCTGTATCACGGTGAGTGCTCTGAAGAATTGTTCAACTTGATCACCTCCTCTCCATTCCTAATCAGAACCACGCGTGCTGGCTTGCGAAGCCATGGCTTGACGGTCTACACCATGCCGGCGCGAACCAAACGGTTCTCAAATTCTTTTTTGTGCCGCACCGTTAGGCTGTGGAATTGTTTGCCGTCTCACGTGTTCCCTCCTTCCTACAATCCTGGGTCCTTCCGCCGAAGTGTGAAAAGGCACCTTAGCAGGCCGGCATAATTATTTCCATTGGCATGGGACTGCCGTCCGATGCCAATGGATACTCTGCCTGGGCGGCACTTACGCTTACCATCAGGTGCAATGCCGCCACTATGTCCGGCCAGAGTTAAAAAAAAATGAATGGTGAGACGAGCATGTTATTCGCCTAATAGTAAACGACACGACTGCTCAAGGACAAAGACAATGCTTGGCATTCCACTGCGCTCTCCATCCTGACACATAAGATGTTAAATCTCAATATACTCTGGCTGTCGTTCAAATCGGAACACAACGGTGTTATACACTACTGTTTACCGAGCCCCTCTGAAGCCATATACATGTTTTATTAGCTATGTGTAAATGTTAGTTTGGCAGTGAAGCTTTAGGTTTTGACTTCCATTCTCAAGGCAAAAAATCTACATACATACATACATAAACTCACGCCCATTTCCCATTGGGGTAGGCAGAGACTATCGAGCGCCAAATGCTACGGTCCATACATATCTCTTTCGCTTCTTCAACTGTCATTAATCTTTTCATACATGCTCGTCGGTTCGAGGACTCCGTATTTTTTCCTTCTTCAAAAGGTCTCCTATTTGTTTCTTATAGGACCGTCTCGGACGTCCTCGACCGACTCCACCATCCATTCTCGCATTATAAATCTCTTTCGTCAGTCTCCTTTCATCCATCCTTTCAATATGGCCAAACCATCGAAGCATCCCTTTCTCAATCTTAGTCACTACATCTTCTTTTAAACCACATTTCTCCCTAATCACACTATTTTTCACTCCATCAACCAGTTTGACCCCACACATACTCCTCAATGCTCTCATCTCTACAGCATTGATCCTACTTTCGTGCTTCCTCTGCCATACCCAAGATTCACTGCCATACATAAGTGTTGGCACCAAGACTCCTTGGTGTATCGCTAATCGAGCACGGTGTGAAATATTTTTATTTGCCGTAATCGAGTACAAGGCGCCATTTACACTATTTCCCATGTTTGCTCTTCTTTCAATATCCCTTTCACACTTTCCATCTCTAGTAATCAAACTGCCCAGATACACAAATTCATCTACTTGCTCCACTTCCTCACTCTCTATTGTGACCTTGCATTCTGTTCTCGATTCATCCCTCTCCAGAACCATAACTTTCGTCTTTTTTACATTTACCTTTTATTAATTATTTAATTTGTCTAAAATGGTGATAGATTCGCGTAGCTGGCTCTAATAAATTTGGGTGTATAATATGATGTGTAATATGCGTAAGTATGTATGTTGGTACTTATAGTATATGCGTTCTCGCAGTGGGTGCTCAGTAGCTGGTAGTGTCTAGCGGGAGGCGCGTGCAGCTCCCACACTCGGCTTAATTGATGTAATTGTATAATTAACCGCGAGTCGCGAGTCGCAACAAATTCGCTCCATTAGCTGTACGCACATATTGTGTCTCAATTTCCGTCGCTGATATTTTGTAGTATCAGTGTCCTCTCACAAACGGTATCCCACGAACTTGAACTTTCTTATCCGGGAAACTATACCAGTACCTGTGATTTCGGGATATTCTACTTCTAATATGACATTGCCTTTGATTAATACCTCTTCCAACAGGTCGCCGTGGATGTTTTAAGTGAATGATGATGGTGATAATGCTTTGCGTGGTGTGCTAAAGAATCCCTGAAGCTACTGCTGCTAGCAACTTGTTCCTGCTCAGTCAGCTCGCTCGTCGCATTATATTTTATCGACGAGAATGGCCATAATAGCGTCCATTGATTTGCCATTAATTGGGATTTGTACACGATTGCAACCCTCATTAATATGTTGAATGTGCGTACTTGTTTACACGTACCTAGAATGGGATCATTTTGTATTGATGCACATTACGCTGCGCACGTCAGTGCATCCCTAAGGCGAACTACACTCAGCACTGATGCTGAACGAGCGACGCGGGACATGAAGAAGTACCAGACATTATTGGTCACACGTCGGTGCCGGTGTAAAGAATTTGGGAGAAAATAATGATCTGCATCGTTGTCAGAACCGCAGTATTGTCACGCTTTGGCTCGAGATTTACCGTCCCAAAGCCTGTCTTCATGAACAATCTGCCGTGTTAGACATGTGCGTTGAGACGACGTGTGTCAGTTACAAAAAGGGGAAGGGGGGAGAGAGGGTGTACGGGCCAAGAGACGAGTCCAGTTATATTTAGGAAAGCAATATCCTCGTCAAGAATAGCTTGCCGGTGTGGCGCAGTGCAGCGCGTCAGGACTACGCCGCTGCCCATTCACGCATCTATGGCGGCTCTAATTCCCGTCCTGAGGTGTAATGTTTTTGTATTTTATGGATTCATTCAAATAAATATAAGAAAAATATAATTGGAACCGGCTGCGCTATGGCACGAGGAGCATAAATCTGAGATATGATGCGACGCCTGCGCCTGCGCTGAGTCATTAATATTTATTGTTTCCTTTTTGTACGGTCTAAAATCATTAGTATTATTTTGATGCGCGAGGAGAGATTAATGAATAACATATAATAACGTACCCATTGTCAGGTACTTGGAGTTGACAGGTCATAAAATTGACTGGAGATTAAGGGAAACGGCTTGTAAAAGACTAGTCCTTTTCTGGATGAGTCCGGGTCCGCAAGCAAAGGCCGGCAACGCATCTCCATGCTCTATGGTTTTGCAGATATCCATGGGCAGCGGTGTTGACTTACCATCAGATGAACCGCATGCTCGTTTGCCCCCTATAATATAAAAAAAAGTCCTGGTGACGTAACGGCAAGTGTCCAAGCGAGGAGATACAATGCGTGCATCATCAGCAGGGCAGTACCCGTGTGCGTGCGAGTAGGTACTAGTAGGAGCGCTGAGTGTGCAGCTATAAATACCAGCGCGGCGGCGCGGCGGGACACTTCGTACTACTTCCGCTACAGGCGGCGACAGATTGATGTCTCGCGAGGCACCTCGCACGCGGAACCACACTGTCGCATCACGCCGTGTACTTGTAGCCACCACAGTACGCTGCGAGTCGGTCACACTATGTTAACTTGCACTTACCTGTGCTGTTCTGTGCCGGTCGCCGCAAAAACTGTGTGTACTTTATATACAATAATCAACAGAAATAATACATACTTATGTAGTAGGTAGGTGCCTCATGCCTTCCCCACATTCCTCGGTCACTTGATCCACGCATAGTACGAGCGTGCGGCGAGTCGTAAGGATTCCGTGCGGTCAAAGGGTGACGGACGGCGCGGCGTTAGTTATACTGTTGTACATAATGTATATTGCATATAGTGTACCTATTGTGATTTGTGAATCAAGCATGAACGTCCGGTATGTCCATGCGCAGCTGCCCCTGAGTCCGGACCCTACAAGGCAGTGGCAACCTGGATAAACAGTATTTGTACCAGTTTTGTTCACACCACTTTAGATTCTATAGTGCTATAGGACCTCAAGTAGAAATAAAACTATGCAATGAGGTTATGAGTAATAGGGTTATCAAAGGTCCCGCATAACATAACTGAAGAGCTTTATCGATTTAAAGGCTTTTTATAAAATTAGTTCGAGTAAGTAGGATTCAAGAAGGCATAGCGGAAGAGTACGGAATGAGTAGTAAGGGAGGCATCCGCCATGTTGTTACTCTGTGATGTTGCGTGTGTACAGACTCCCCGCTAGGTCCGCTAGATGAGCGCCGGCTGTCACGCGCCAATTAGCCGGACATGTCGGGCGCCTCGTTTATTGCACATGTGCTAAAAATTCCGCCGTCACACTCACCTCGGTAATTACCTACATAAAGTAGAGCAGAGTAACGAGCGCGCCGCCAGTGGACCCGCCGACCAGCCGCGGCACGGATTACCCACAACTACTGTCTTTCACATCTCAATATCACACAACCTGTTGCCTGAGTTATGCAACTGTTAGGCTGAACATACAGCCTGGCCATAATGCAATAGTAGGTAATTCATATGCACCGTCTATTCATGTCTATTCATGGTAGAAAAGTAGTAGTAGGTAGAAAGTGTGTGTCCTGTTCCTTATGACTCGTCTTAGTTAGCCAGATCTAAATTAAAGTGGACCATGTCATCTTCTGCTTGTCTTTAACATGCTCGCACTATCTGCGCTCGTTTATCATCATCATCATATCAGCCACAGGAAGTCCACTGATGAACATAGGCCTCCCCCAAGGATCTCCACAATGACCTGTTGGAAGCGGCCTGCCTCGTTTATAATAAACAAAATATGCAGACAAAGGTATTTTTGAAGCAGGTACTGCTTGATGCTTTGTTTCATTTACTAACAATTGTAAATGAACCAATTGCTAAAATTTACTTGGCTCTACTGAACACTTGAACATGTAGTATACCTTGACTTAACATGGACTGTTAGTAATTCTTTTCAACTAAGGTTAACTAACTTTTGAACAAATTACGGCAATTGGAGATAATTTAATTGGTAGGTTGTTATCATACCCATGCGTAATTTTAAGAACATGTGGAACAATTGTGGCTCATACCGACAATGAATTGTAGTGCAGTGAGGTGTAGTTGGTTCGCCTTGGTGGCGTGATGGTGGCGACGGTCATGCCACACGCGACGTGTCCGCGTGTGGCTGAGCTTTATGTGTCGGATTTAATTCGAGTGTTATCGTGTGGGGGTGTTCCGCTGCAACGCGATGCGCCATCAATCCTGACACACCGCCGGCTCCGCGACACGCGCACACTCGTACACATTACACCATGGCGTGACTAAACGGAGACCTGCTTATACAGTGCTCTCGGTGTACGTGACGGTGTAGCCTGTAGATAAATCACGGTTACTGCTCGTACCGGATGACAAGTTACTTTAGTTATATCATAAGAAATATTTCATTTAAATGCCATAAACCACGAATCTATATTAGTTACTTACTGAAACCACAAATAAATCTGCCTATTACCGTTTGAAGCTGTCTGTTTAATCTAGCGGGACATAAGTGACTTGTGTAAGGCAGGTGCGCGCGGCTCCACTTCTCGCTGGTCACTTATCGCTGTGAGTCGGCGCGGGCAGGCTTCGCGAAAATACTGTGCATATGTTTGACGTTAGGTTAATGCGTTGTGTAGTTTGGCGAGCTGCCCGCCGCTAACATTAAGCGCGGCTGAAATATGTGCGTCATCGAGCCGCCGAGCACCGCGCCCACCACGCACCGACAACACCAGCCCACTACCGGCGCGACACAACACCCAACTAGCGGGGTTTACATATGTCCTACTAAACACAAGGCTAACGTAACCGTCAGCTACAGCGGGAAAAACCAAAATGTGTTGGTGATGTAATTTTTTTACGCTAATAGATCAGATAATTGGAACGTGCCGCTCAATTCAGTAGTTCTCTACAGTGAACGCTACTTGGTGTCGTGAGTCCTGACTGCGCTCACACACACGAGCGCGGCGGGTGTCGGCCACGCAGGGACATTAGCGCTAGGCACAAGGTTATCGCAGTATATCGTGTACGCCGAGTACGCGGCGCACCTGAACTTTGTTTAACTTAGTTTCGTCACTACAAGTTTGTTTCGTTTGTTAAGCTGAGCTTTGTGTGACGGACAAATATAATTTCACATTTCACTCTACAACCGCTACCGTCGACTGAAAGAGCCGCTGTGATTCTGTTCTCGGAAACATTTTAAATTGTGGTTTCTACGCTATTAAAATTGAGACCAACATTAAATGTGTAGCACAGTTGTATGCGAGAATGGATTCGATGGAGATTAATTCGCTCGTACCGTATGGGTAGATACTTATTAGAGCGGTGTTGGCTGCGGCAGACGACAGCCGGCAGGCGGCAGCGGTAATATGGACTCGCATCCTGCCATTATCATAATGCGAGAGGTGTGTAGAGTGTAGTGTGGGTGTAGGCGCGGGAGCGGCGCGGCGTGGCGGCGGATGTTGCGCGACTCCGACGCGGCGCTTAATTACAGCGGCGCGGCGGCGAACGGCGACGTCACAGCCGCCCGCGCCAGATGGATCACCCTAAATGGGATTTTAATCTTTGCGGGTCACCGGTCGCAGAGTGGATGCCGCTGGCGTGTGGCCGCATCACATAGTCGCCTGCTCTGCTACAAGTGACGTCATTGGCCGTGCCTCGGCATGAAGACCTTCAAACAGGTCCGATAAGTAAGGCTGAGCATCCTATAATGGGGAAATGTAACCATGTTGGCTGCTAGAATTATTATGTAAAGTGTGGAGTTCAAGTGCAAGATGGCCTGTTGGTAACGGACGGGATGCGGCTGCCTACATGTTCACAGCGGTTGCAGGTTCAAATCCATCTATACTCCTCTAACTTTACGGTCTCATGTGTTTATTGATAATAGTCAAGCACGCAACCCTAAGAGGCTATAGAATGTAGATGATAACCAGAACATGGATTTTTACATATATTTATTGTATTCATATCTACGAGATCCTTATAAAACCAAGTTTAAATACACGCACAGTCCGCACACAGACGGCGCCTATATTTAGTGGCGGTGGCGGCGAGCGCGGCCATCGTCCGCGGCTGCTGTTTATTATAAACAATTGCGTGATTTCAATTTATTATGAATATAACGTAGTTTACGCTCGCTTGATTTACAAGTGTTGCGCGTCGGACCACCCGGCTCGCCACTCCGCAGCGAGCCCTTCAACAGTTTTTCTCTATACGAGTAGGCATTCATACGCGCTTTCTAAGCTTATAAGTTATAAGTGAAATAATACTATATTAATTAAGTAATAATTGTAGGTACGTATTAAGAGCTTCATGTAAATCTGCAGCGAATGTACAGATTTTTTTCGTCGTTTTAATTTAGTAAATGTTAATAAACAAGTAATAGTGTTGGCTCCGTGTGGGCACGCGAGATGCCGTGTAGCTTCCCTCATTAACACGTGACATATTCAGCAGGTGCCGCCTCGTCCCCAGTCACACGTCACGCACTGACCCGCATTATCTCCGGCTCCCAATAGTACAATACATGAGGCAATCACCTCTAGGACTAGGAATGCTCACAATACAGCAAATACAGCGGCCAAGCACTGAAATATTAGCAGTAAAGCAGAGAAAGTGCAGCGTCGAGCGCGCCCCTGTCCCGGGGGAAGCGGGGTCTAGCGCACTACCGCTACAAAGTACAATTAGCTACGTGATACTTCATTTCAACTCTTGCTCATTTTATTATTGTTCAATTTGATAAAGTCACCTTCATAAGCTTATTAAAACAGTAACCTAAAAGAGTCGGCAAGTTTCGCTGCGGGGTGTGACTAGCGAGTAGCGCGGCACTGGTTTACAGTAGTGGTTGCGTGTGGATGAGTGTGCAGTAGACATATTAATACGGCAGTTCACACATCACATTCCTCTGATTAACCTATATGGTTAGTATGACAACTAACTATAAAACGCCACGAGGGCCAGATGACGCGAAGATAATCATTATATTTTATTAGCTAAAAGCAAAATACAGTGTGAAAAGGCAATAGTAGAAAAATTCGTCAAATCAGATACGATAATAATACCATCGGATTTGATTATTTTTTCTATCATAGCATCCATCGTCGTGTAGCTTGTAGCTTGAATAACTTTAATTCCTGGATCAACTACGAGTACAAATAAATACACAACACAGACATACACCCATCAAGTACACAATAGTTGCAGTATCACATACAGCTTCACTTGCACATCTAACTGATGCTCGCATTAGATATATCATATTTATGCAGAAAGTTTTGAGGAGCGTTTGAGAAGGACTTGTGAGGTGAGGTGACAACAGAGAGCATTGGTTGTTGTTAGCAAGCGCGAGCAGGTGCGGGGCGCTGGCGGGGCCGGGCGGGGCGCGGGCGGGGGCGACGCTAAGCCGCTGATAACGAGGTCAAAGGCTGATAAGGAGCCGCGAGATAAGCGCAAGGAGTCGCGCCAGGAATTAACTGCGCGATAATGTACGCGACGCTGTTTGTGACGCGCTGCTCGGTCCACCCGCTCAAACACTCACACAACGACATTATGCAACAAAACAAAGTCGTTGTTTTGAATTCAAACTTCGATCCACAACGACCATTATGTATCGGAAACTTTTCAATTGCTGCGGGGTTGTAAGTCCCACATGTGACGCCCAATTTGCGGGATTTACATTTACTGTCTAGTATAAACGATAATCTATTTTCTGAAGAATTATTGTCAAGGAGACCCGTAAGTTGTAATTCCTTCAAACGTATTCACACCTACGACTAGGAACACCATAAAAAGGTTAAAACTCTCGTAAGACTTTATACGGGCAAATATCACGACTGTTATGAAATACCTGATGCAACATGCAGCTATGAACTTGTCAATGTCACTTCAAGTGGCTGCTTTTAATACAAATCGCATAATGATCTAATGGGGCACACGTCGAACATCGAAGCATACAGATTGAGTCCCGGCAGATAGTGCGCTAGACGCGGCGCCGATAACAAGCTGACACGCTCCACATGCTAACTTGTCGAGTGCTGTCTAGTTGATGCAATACGCTCAAACAACGATTATTTAAGGTCATTTTGTGCAGTTTTGTTGCGTCTCCAATCAAATCGACAGACGCATCTAGATTCTAGTCCCATAAGGGCGTAACAATATGATTTCCCATCATGCACTTCGATTTCGATTCGATTTATTGGTGGACTCGTGTCGACTGAGTACATCTCAGGCTCCCCATAAGCATACTGCCACTGACTGTGATACAACTCACGGTTAACACCACTTATAAGTGACGGCTACAATTTTATATTCCACCGCGTGATATTAGTGCTTCTATTTCCACACTCTTTATAGAAATCCACGTCGCGTGTTTGGTGCGTAACTGCCATTACAAGGCCGCGCGTGCAAAACTCTTGTTTAATTCTAAAGCTTAGTGTCAAACCGTGAATAGGTGTGCTAGTGATTTGTGTTGTCGACGCATGTCCGCGGCAGACACATCAACGTGCAAATTGGTGCAAGTCTCACATCGCCGACCGCGTGCTGAACTGACACACGTCGTAATTGTGTGCGCACTGGGCTAAATGATCACGTCGAGTACCTGCAGTAATTATTATTATTAATGTACATTACTAATCTGATTTACATTAATTATTTCGTTTAAATTATATTAAGATTGATTAGATTATTAAAGGTTAGGTTGTGCGCTGTTGTTGTGATTTGCTGAGAGAAGGTGGACAAAGACCGGTGGTGTGAGAGTGGGACGTGATAATGTTGATAGCAGATAGTGTGTGCCTCGGCGGCGGGTGCTGCAGTTAGCACCGGCTCACTTGGCAGCGCGAACCCTCCTCGCGCCTCGCTGCCAAACACTGCCTGATAATGTTATGCAAATTGCACGTTGTTTGCGAGTTTTGTGCTCGATGTGAACTGTGAGCGCCCGAGACAGTCGATACACGGCGCGGCGTTCATGCAACTCACAACTCACTATGTTTCAGCCTTGTAGTGGAGCAACGCACCTTTTAAAATATTCATACGTGCGTGTAGCACGTGGGTTGACAATCGTAGTATTAATTGTTGACTCCCGTATAATTATATACATACATACATACATAAACTCACGCCTTTTTCCCAGAAGGGGTAGGCAGAGGTGCCAGGGCACCCACATTTCGCCTCGTATGTTCCGTCCCATGATGTGATAGGTGGCGAGCGAGATATAATTATATAACAATAAACTATTTATTGTTTTGTAATTTATTATTTCTCTGTGTTACATATTATTTGTAAGTAACGCTTGTGTATATGACAGCCCCCGTGGCGCACTTGGTTAGACGCCGTCTGTGAAACGAGAGGCCGCGGGTTCTCTCGTAGTCGCTGATTCCCACGACACGAGAATCGATCTTACTGTGGGGACTATGTATGTGACTGTTTAGTGTTATTTATTTATTATTATCATTATCTATTGCTATCAGAACGCAACAATTGATAATGTTGTACGAAAATGAAGACAGTTTGAATTACGGAAACATTCTATTTGATATAAAATTGAAAATATGGGCATAGCCCGCTAGTTCATTATAATTTATTTTATAATCAAGATCCATTAAACCTTTAAAGGAAACCGGTGTCGGGAAATGAGACAGGAATAGTTACACAGAAATAAACAAATTAGAATATTTTATTCTTACATTTTATATTAAGAATACGTTATTTAAGTGGAAAGCAGGTTAACGTGAGAAATATTGTTGATATTTTTATCGAGCGACACAGGAGTGCACCGTATTGCCACAGTATTGCTGGCTGCGGCACGCGCGCTGCGCTGCGCCGGCGCGGCCGCGCGTCTTGGTATTTTGTTTGGTCGTGTTGAACATGGCACGTAATTAAAACTGGGCTGTCATCGGCGCGCACTCATAACTACAAGTGAAGTGTGTTTAGTGAAAGAAAACACATGTGTCCCGCGACCGAGGCCCGTGTCTGGCAGACGTGTCCCGGTGAGGCGCGGCGCGTGCACCCACACTTGCACGCCGACTGCTCGCATGCTCATGTGTTGCAAGTTGCGCTGGATCACTGCAGTGCGGCGTGTGCCGTCACATCTGTGATTTCGCCGTCCGCCGACACGTCGCCACCGCAGACGCCGTGACGCGTGCGCCGCGCCGGCCACTCGCTACACAATGTGTCAAAAATAATTTTCATTATACACTTACTCGGAATCTGTGTCTGCCGCTACCTTAATTAACAAATGGTTTGATAATCCTTTCTATACTGTCGGCGGTGATCAAAATGTTGTGGCCAAGTAACTCTCGCTTAAAATAAAGCTACTTTTATATTTATTGAATGCTGCTTTTAGATTGCGGAAGGAAGGAATCAATCAATTGTGGTGCTTAGGCAGTAGTTAATTTTACTTGCGAGTGTTGGTAGACGCGTGCTGGCCGGTGGCGTTGTGACTCAGCGCAGATATTATTACACTATTTGGATAGGGAGCGGGTGACGTAGGGCACATCCAGACATAGCATCCACTACAACTCTCTCACTACTCACTAAATGTCATCGGACAAGTCGCATCTCAATATACTAGCTGCATATGTTTGTTAAAGTTGTAAGTGCAGTTGAAGTTGTCGACGGGTCGAGTACCGGTCGGCTGCGTGCTGGCTGCGGATCGTTTTACGGAAACATGCAGGTATTGTATTACAGATGAGGACGTGACGAGCTGGCGAGTCGTGAATGTTGTCGGCTTGAAATCGACACGCATAAATCTAGCACGGGTATATGAATATCGCATAAATCCAGTTATATGTTACGGTTCTTGTTATAAGTCTCCAACATATTTCAGCTAAACTATATCAAAAAATACTCTCATCGTTTACTTAAGGAATAGATAAATTGTAAATCTTCGAAGTATATTTTGCATTATTATCGTAATCCGCATAATATGTTGTGAATTGTGAGTGACTTCAAGCGTTGCCGGTGACACTCGACAGCGTCACAGCATCTCGGCGCGTTTGGGGCCCTACTATATTCATCGAACGAACGAACGAACGAACGAAGGACCCTACTATATTCAACGAAACGAAGTTCGAAACTTCGGACAAACGAAGTTTTTTATACGATACGAATGTATATATATAACGTACACCGTAACTATAAGTCTATGGTTACGACCATAAATCAATAACGACCATAAGTTTTATGTAGGTACATTCGTATCGTATATAAACTTTGATCATCCGAAGTTTCGAACTTCGTTTCGTTGAATATAGTAGGGTCCTTCGTTCGTTCGTTCGTTCGTTCGATGAATATAGTAGGGCCCTTGGTTTGATCCCGCGGTGTCGGCGCGGCGTCACGCGTTGGCGCACACTGCAAGTTACCTCATGCGTTCTCATTGTATCGTCGATACTCGCGCACAACTAGTGACTAGTGAGTACTGAGTGATGTGCATTACATAGTAGAGTACGTAACAGTGCGGTCGCGCACATCCTATTTACAGCTCACTACCGACCAGTGACACCGGCGCAGTCACTACTCACTACTCACCACTACGCTCCCAGTACGCGACGCGATTGGATATATTGGATAATGATCACCGCCGCTAAACTGTAAATACACACTTCCAGCTAAATAGTCACACAAACGCGTTGATAAAACAAACAGCGGCTGCTCCGTGACCCAATTGTGAGTCAGATAATATTCGTCACGCTAAATAAAAATACCGCAAAGGCACAGCGCGGTGTGCGGTGAGTAATGTTATCTCCTGGGATTATAGGCGCCAACTAATCATTGGGAATTAATTTTAATTTATTTATGAGTGTTTTGATCCGCACGCACTGTGACCGCATGACTGATGTGGAGGGTAGGCCACTCACAGTAAAGATGAGTGTTGGTGGATATTATTGCTGGAAGCGCGTGTTGTATGTCAAATGTGAAGCTGAGTGATTAGATTGCATATATTTGTGAGCAGTGCAGTGTGGGCTGTGGCGGTGTGGCGGTTTGAGATGAGTCAGCGCGTATTTGCATCTGGAGCACGTTACGCGGCGCCACGCACACCGCACAACCCGCGCCACAGGTACCAGACACCACACACCTTAACAGCTGTGTTTACCACGCGCGAGAAACAGTATGCTCTTTGCGAATCAACTGCAGATCATCTCACGCACAATTTATGCATGCATAGCGAATGCATATTACAACAATATACGTACATATGTGCAAATATCATCACAAATATGTATATTAGAACCACCCACTGATCGTGGCGCCTATAACCCCCAACATTGTAGGATCCTATCGTCATAGAAAAAATAGTCTCGTAATAATTTAATATTTTTAAACTGAAATTACAAATTTTGAGAATCTGTCTTAGTTCAATTTCTATCACCCATGATCACAGAACGATGCTAAATTTAAAAAAATGAAATCTCAAGTAGTACGACGCCAAAAGAACTATTACAGACCTTAAAATAATTTCAAATTGAATATGTTAACTGAAAGCTGGTTCAATGAATGAATATCCATGAAGACGGCTCCGTGCGGCTGTGGCGCGACTCGCGAGAGCGACACGTGCGCGCCGCAACAGGTCGCCGCCGTCGCCGCATAACAATTAACACCAATTATTCATTTACAATAATTGCTCCGAGAAATTTTCCTCCTGCAAAAAAAAAACGAACTATGGTAACGCTGGCGCGGTCTTTTATCGAGGTCGAGTGCTAAGTTATTCATTTTTGGTGCGAGAGGGATAAACATTATCGCTTACACAAAGAATACTTTTGCAACGACTTTTTGACCTGAGGTATGGCACAGAATACTAAACTAACAGAAATCAAGCTTCATACAAAGCGCGCTAAATCAACGCACACATTGACAGCGTTCATCGACACGATATTCGAAACCAGTCGAGACCACTGCGTGCGCGAGTTTCAATATTTGCGCGGCAACAAAAGTGAAGTAGGTATATCTACTGGCACGTATCTTGAGCGCTGACCGTTACATGCGCAGATGTCGATTTTTGGGTCTCTTTATTGGTATGATGAAGTAAGCGGGCGGGGGCATTATCGCATCGGTCTGTGATTGGTTCACTACGCAACGCCATATTGTTGTTATGCCTATAATAATTCATTCATTGCGTTTGCTGCACGTGCTTTACTACGACTAAATTATACTTGCTTGCATTTTAATTAGCCATTTCACTTTTCTATAAATACATTTTTTTTTGGTAAGTGTAAAATTCAAATAGTTTATTATACGTTACAAAATATGTTCGTAATATGTGTAATGGATTTATTTCATACTATGAAAAAAAGTGAGCAAGCTATGAAAAAAAGTAAAAGACATAATATATCTCTTGATATATTCATAATTCTAATAAAATATTCCTTTCATCCCATAAAATAAAATAATAATAATATATAAGTAACTAAGAATAAATTAATAATAATAAATCGGTATACATTTATTTTGTCCTTAAGTTCACGATGCGCAAAGCAATCCCCACTCTGTCGCCGAGCGCTCAAAATTCGTGCCGGGGGTTATACATACGCAAGCTTGATTTCTGTTAGTATTCTGTGGGTGTGGGCTTAAATCGTAGACAGATTGCCAGTAGCTCTTTTTAATTTTTGTTTATTAATTTAAACAGGAATACATGTAACATAATAATATGATTATTTTATTTTATTTAGAAATACTTTATTGTACCTAAACCACAAACATTTCCAGGCATAAAAACATAAAGCGCTTAAATATCAATATTACAAACGGCGCGGTTAAATACAAACCACAGATGTTTTACTAGAGTCTAGAGCTACTCATATCTATATGAATGATAACCTGATTTAGTTTCTACTGGCTGTTAATGATTTGGAACCAAATGTTTGATCTGTTGATCTTATTTCCAGGAAAGTGTTGGCTACACTTCTGACAGTTTCAAACTAGCGTAACAAATTCATTCTGCACAAAGCACGACAACCACAGAACTCGCTGTGACGCGCGCCGACTGCCTGCGTGCCGTATAGTAAGAAAAGACGATACGACACTAATCTACTGAACTAACTAGAACTGTACTTAGTAGTAGAGCAAACATATGACGGATGTCTGCGGGGTATGCAGGGCTGAGAGCGAGGCAGAAGGGCAGGGAGAGGGGGGTGTAGTGACTCGCGTGCTCCGCGTGTCCTCCGGGAATTTATCGTAAAACGTTTACAAAAAGCCAAATGAAAGCGGGGCACGAATGTGAAGGGATTTGTGTAAGCGTGTGAATGTCGCGTAGCGCTCGAGACGCAGACATCAGCAGCAGGCGCCTGATAACAATCATCGCTCGTGTTCGCGACGCGGTCACTGGGTCACATCCAAACTGACACAAACCACACTACTGACTCTGACATCGACGCCACAACCAATCTATAGTCTGTACAACACATGATAATCTGCGCACAAGCACAGTTTAAGAGACTTCTCTAATTAATTTTCCAAAGCGAAACAGTCACATTATATGATTAGGTAGTCCTGGCAGTTATATCTAGGATTATACGGTTTAAAACTTGTACGTGCTGGGTACGTGATTAATAACGAAATGAACAAAACCTTTTAGGGTACGAGCAGCTACGTTTGCCATGAACTGTATTGCGACGTGCGTTCTCCGGCAGTGCGTGAAATATATTTTTTCAGTGAATAAAGCGCACTACGACGGGAACTGCGAACCCCGGCCGCTGCTCGTAAAGCTTGCAGGGGATTTCAAAAGATTGATAGTGTTTGTTTTATCAGCGCAGTGAGTATGATGGCGACTGTAACCCGCGCGACCGCCCGCACGCAGTAGTTCGCGCCGCCAGTTATATTCCACGATTTACCTCAAGTGGATTTGTGCCTTTAATTTTTTTTGTGTATATATATTTATTTCCTTTACCTACGATTGTCATCATCATTTTCAGTCCATATTTGGCCATGTTTGTCCAATTTCTTTTATCAATCGTCTTTATTTTTCTTCTGATAAAAAATATAAGATCCTTATCATCAGCCTTGAAAGTTATACATACATTGGTACTTACTTAAATTTCCAATTCACAGAACATTACGCAGCGACCATGTGCATGGGGTGACAGGTAGCCTTGCAGATTGTCCAGGGGTGCAAGCGCTCAGTACTCAATGGTCCGTGCGCTTTTATTTATTCTTATCGTCGTAAAGACGCCGATTATTTGTGTATCGCTTACTCATTTGCTTCCGTCAGTGATTTTGTTTACAGATTTTGATAGATTTTTTAACTAAGCCCGACTTGTTTTTCATCCATATCATCCTTAAAATACACACAACAATTTTTTGCCTCTAAAATTGTAACACATAAAACTTCCCGCTCGTCGCGAGAACAAAAGGTCAAAGTAATATAAGCGGTGCATGGTTTCGAATGGTGTAATTACGGGCCGCAGTCGACACAAAAGCCAATTTGCTTAATATGTTGAGTCGACATGTGCCGCGACATAGCAGCAGCCTTCCTGCACGCGAGAGTCAACTGCAGTCTGCATGCACGCACATACATACGTATTCGCAATTTTGTCTCTTGTAGGCTTTTGATGAATGTAATAGGTTTCCAAATAATATAACATGTAAGTGGTACAGTGAAGTAAATTTTTAATATTATCCTGACACGGTAAAATTAGTACACTGCACGTGATGAGCATCTACCACCGATCCATTGTTGCTGCACATTTCAGGTGGTACAACAAAACTCTACGGGTTGCAACATTTTCCATAAAGCGAAAGACGTTATGAGAATTGAGAGTACGATTTCTGTTAGAAATACAATACGAGTAATACTCGCACTTTCACAGCAAATGGCATTGTAGTAGTTTCAGTACGTTTAGTCGGTGACCTTCTACTTGTCAAGTTGAAAGGCGTCCAAATATAATTGGCTCTTGACTTATTTATATTTACTGAATTAGGCAAGAATGACAGGCATTTTAAATATTTTTTATGTATCTATGTACACATTTAATATCCATTAAAATGAGTAATTGCATTAAATTTGTCATTTCTTTTATTAGACTAGTCAGATTAAGTTGTCACTATAATGTTGTTTTCATATGTATTATTTTATTTGTAAATTACAATTCCGATAAACAAGTTTTAAGTGACTCTCGTAACATTACATGGTGTTGTAGTTAAAATTGCTGTAACTCCTCCGATGTTTGAGTGACAATGACAGCGTTGTGACCCCGAATAAGTAAATCACTAGATACTATGGACTGATCGTTTGTAATAAACATCATGCGCCCAGTTCCCGAACAGTTGAATTGTTATTGTTATATTAATGAATGGGGGGCAGTGGCGGCTACACAGGAGCAGGCACGACCGGCGGGCGGAGGGTGGAGTGTCAGCGTGGGACCATTGTATCGGACAAATCAATTCAATTACCAAACAATCGATTCGTCACTAATTATTGTGAGGTGATCATTCATGAATCGACTGTCGCCAAATACATGCGTGGCGCCGGAAACTATTGTCCCTTCAGAATAGTTAACATCACTTATCACTACCTATGCAAAGTTGTACGCAAAATAGTTGTATTAAATCAACTAGATATTATTTGTATTAGAAGAATAACCTCATAAGTTTAATTGTATTTGCTAGCCTCAGCAATCTTGGGTCCTTCCTTTTTTTTGATCTATTCATACGATAGCAAATATTTAGCTACCGTTTGACCCACTGAAAAAATGGTTCAAAACAACAATTCCACAACAAAAACGGCCTTGTAAGTAGAGTGCGAGCTGCAGACCGTGACGTAACCTGGAAGTGTGTTCACGCGTCACACTCGCTATCAGTTAATTAACACTGACATTGTGTGAAAATGAAGTAAATGTACAAAAACTGTGAGTGAATGCGCTTGAGAATGAATGGAGTGAGCAGTGTGGCTCGTGTCGGCGCGGGAACACTTCGAGCGTGAACGCCGTCGAGTGGAAAAACTGATGGTCATGACTCGTGGCGCCGCCACCGCTGCCTCATGCATATTGATGAAGGTCCGAGCGGCGAGCGCCGTCAGGCGCACACGCACCGCGCACAACACAAACTAGACTAGACACTAGGTGGATTACTACTTTACACTGCACTGTGGTCACGATAGGCTTCGTTAAACTTATATTTTTATAAATACCAATGAAATACATTTAAATCTATTTCTTGTGAAACGAATACGTTTGAGATCAAAGAAAAATCTTGTCATTTTATGACGACGCTGTATTACGAACTCCGTGATAAAATACACTATTGACGTGTTATTGGTGTTTGCAACTATGTAGTTATAGCCACCACAGACATATTATGCTCGCATGGGCAATACTGTTGTCAGTTGTGTGTAGTCTAGTTTCTGGTTCCTACAGCAGTACACTGTTGGTACATAAGAACCATATTATAGATGAGTTTGCGTGTGAAAAGATCCACAAGTGGCCGACGGTTTGGAATTGTCTGAAGTGTGCAATAGTAAACATTAATATGTAAATTGATGGATCGAGGAAATGTTTGATGTTTTACGCGTGAGAATTTATTACAGACACATTTGTAGGGCGGCCGGCGGAGCGTTTGATGTCGGCTGCTTTAAGAGAGTGCGAGCGCTTTCTGCGGCTCTCATACTTGTACAGTGTAATGTGCTGAGTCTGCTGAGTTTTGACTGGTGTCTGCTTGTGGGTGTACAACGCGGGCGGCGGCTCCGAAGCAGTCGACCCGCCGCCGGCGCCTCTTTGATTTCACATGAGAGAAACTTCACCGCTATTACAAATAACTTATGGTTTCCATAGATCCCGTCCGCAATTGGATCAATTGATGTTCGTTTATCGAATCGCTTTTAAAGTATTCTGAGAATATACGCTCCTGTACTCATTCAGGAAAAATAAAACAATTACCCGTTACTTTTCATCGAATTCAAGATAACAATGTATGTACGAGTATACGGCTTGAGTGATAAGATGCATGACTCGATGCCTAGATATTTGATCGAATAACCGGATGACGTAATGTCCGTCGGTTTTATGTATCGGATTACTGGGTGACACATATTTTGAGGAAATTAAATATTGTTTATTTGATTTGAAGAAATTAGGACAGAGGGGCGTATTGAATGCCGTGGCAACATCTCCCGATAAGGAACATATGACCGTTCAAATTATATGTTTTTCGTACTAGAACTTTCTTATTGCAAGAAGTTTGAAGTGCAAGAAGATTGCGAGACTTTCATGCCATTCGCCTGATGTTAAGCGATACGACGGCTCATGACCAGTAGCAAAACCAAACAAAATCTTGGATTACAAAGCAATGCTTGGCATTCCACTGCGCTCGCCACCCTGAGACATAAGATATTATGTCTAAACATGTGCAAACTCTGGCTACAATATCCTTAAATCCAAAATACAAAAGTACATTTACACTGCTGTTTGGCTAGAGGAACAGACCTTGCGGCGGTACCTACTCAGGTGGCCTCTCACATATGACGTACCACCAGTAAACACACACATCATTTATGATCATGATGATGATGTTTGAGTGAGCATCTTTAGCCAGGAGAGCTTCCCGCGGCGCGCTTGTCTTAGCGGCTCTTAATTGGTTTGTTAACGTCTCCATGAATGTCCATGAGTTTGCGAACGCGTGCGGTGTCGCGCAGTTCGCACCGATATACATATTTAAGGGCTCGGGTACTCACGAGCGTGCGGAATTTGCCACCACGCAGGCTCCGGTAGAACGAGCTAAAAAAATTACGAAAACTTATTATTATATATAGATCACTTTACGAAAAGGTTGATGGTTCGCGCGTGATCACATTTCCGCTGGAGTAATTTGAAGTGTCGTTATTAAATTACGAAAACGATGTTAAAACTTAAAAGCGAAGAGCGCTGGACTAAATTGTGTTAACACGTTATTCAGGAGTTCATGACGAGTATTACATACGTTCATAGCGTTCCTCTTGACGAAAAACTTATCTCCCGGACATATCTCGTAGTACTAGTCCGCCCCTGCTCAAACGATTTATAAGTACTAAATGTTCTGAAATATTATGGCGTCACACTGCGCCCGGGCTACTCGCAACCTCACAGAAATAGTTGTTGCTTCGTGACTGAGACTTCAAGCGGTAACATCTGCGCTCGTGTCCCGTCCCTCGTACACTGGTAAGTTACAATGAGTCGTCTGCCGGATACACCACTCGGATGGCTCACAAACTTTCTAAGTGGAGTTGACAATAATTCGCGAAGGCGGTCACTGCTGGCGCTGCTACGAACTTATACTCACTCACTCACTCACGGACAGCCTCCGTGGCGCAGGCGGTTAGACGCCGCCTGTGAAACGAGAGGCCGCGGGTTCGATCCCCGCACCAAGAGAAATGTTTGTGCAGCCCACAAATATTTCTCTCGGGTCTGGGTGTTTGTGAGACCGAAAAGTCTCTCGTAGTTCCTGATAGCCACGACACAAGACTCGATCTTAGTGTGGGGTCAGGACTATGTATGTGACTGTTGGGTGTTATTTATTTATTTATTTATTTTATTTATTTATTATACTAGGAACTACGCTTTGTATGCGGCACCAGTATGCCGCTGTCGTTGGGTGTACTTATATATTTTTGTTTTATACCCCGTTCATTGTGAGAGGTATTTTAAATAACATCACAACAACAATAAAATCAGACATATTTAATATTTCTAATCCAGACTTAAAGAATATAAACATTATAAACTTCTAAGCGTCACATAGATCACAACCAAATGTTTATGAAAGATAAAAACAGCGGCCTATTTCTTTACAGACAGCGTCTTACAGCTGTCTCTAGTCCACATCACATACATCGACTAGGGCGAAGCAACAGTTCCGGCACGCATGTAGCGCGTCCATTGCGTGTGAATCATTAATAGCGTATCTAGCAGCGTGTATCGATCGCGCAGTGGACAGCGCCCTGCTGCTCTACTAGCCCACATGAGCCTGGTGAACGGCCAAAGCAATTAAACTTATTTTTATGGAGCTCGTAACGTCATAAGCATTATGAACTTATTAGCATGTTCTAGCATATTCAACAGCCATGTAACTAATAAGTCTGTTTCACCTACCTCAACCTTTCAAATTACCTTTAGGCTTTAACATATTCGGCAGAGCAACACTAGGAATATCATGGATTGACTATTGAAAGTTTAGTAAATATTAATAATAAAAATATGAAAAAAACATTCTAAACACTTTAATTTTTGAATGTCATACAAAAGCTTCAATGACTCGTCGCTACTTTTCAATAACGTCCAAGAAAACTCGTGGATTCAGTCTTCATATTGAAGTTGAAAAATATTTCCCCCCATATACCCGCAATACCATACAGCAATATTTCCAATGATTCTAAAAATAACTATGATAGGTAGGTGTTCCGTGAAGTATGTGACGTGGCTGGAGCGGTGTCACATTCGTTTAGCACTGATATTAATTTATGATTATTTGTGTAGAGGCGACGGCGGCGGCGGCGACGCGACGTGCAACTCGAGCTCGATCAATTCTCCAATGTATTTGTTTACCGCACTGCACAGGCGTCGCGCACTTTAATTTAATAGCCACTAGCCAGCCAGTAGCCAGCCAGTAGCCAGCGGCGTCGTGTGTTACCGCGATAGCCTCACTTCTAAATATACCACAATTAATCTGTTGCAATAACATCTTCACGTCCTCACTGCCATATCACATATGTATTGATTTATTAATACGATTATGACTTGAGTGTATTTATTCCTACCGCTTCCTTTGCATCAGCGCAGCAGCGTATCGACAAGATGTTCAACCGTCAGTGTAATTGAATAGAGCGCAACAATAAGCTCCATTAACACTGACTTGCTGATGACGGAGCGGTGCTTAGATTACAGCTTGAATGTGCGCTCCGACCGGGCTGCTACACGGTCTGCCACGACGCTTAGATTATATACTCGTCTAGATGACACATCACACCTCACCGCACGGCTCAAATAAAGTCTACCAAATTTGGTAGACTCGCTTCTCACGTACGTCAGTGTCATTTGAACTACATATGGATAACGTGCTCCCGAAAATAATTAATTTTGCCGGTTTCTAATCTAATCAATCTAATCGGTTTGGTAATCTTAGGCCACGACGGTTACTCTATACTCTGACACGACGATGAATATTCGAACATCGTATGTATAGGTAAAACTGTACGAATATGCCTAATTTTTTTACAAAATGTTTGAATCGCTTATCGTACGTCGTAATTATCGACTAAGTTCTGAGTGACTGATAAGTTTGATAGGGAATTGTATTGAGTTAAAGAAATCATATATGTCGACGTTGAACGTTGGAACATTCGAAGTTCGTGTCGGAGTGTCGAGTAACCCCAGGACATGTAGCTATATCGACGTGAAGTGACGGCTTTATTGTCTTTAATACAGCATGTATAATGTAATACCCAATTCCCTCGTGTCAAACAGCGCTATTAGTATCTATGATCGAATTTAATGTTTCTACCTACGACGTACTAGGTGCCAACTTAAAAATAGTATTGCATCAAAAAAGTGACTCGGGATGGAGGCGGTGTGATGTCTTGTGTGAATACATTGACATAATTATGTGGACAGGATGTGGTCAGGGCGAATGGCGCGTTAAGTGTCCTGATGTCTTAGAGAATCTATAATACCTGATGTAATGAAAAATAAAGTGATTGTAATAGGGAATATGCATGTCATTTTTTTATATTATTAATCAATTGTATATGTTATTACATTATCGGAAAAAAATATAAGTCTTTGAAAATATCAATCAAAAGAGTACAAAAAAATAATCAAAACTGCTATCAGTTTCGAAGCATTCAAACGCCATGTTGGCGCGAACTCGCTGTGACGTCAGAGGTTGCGTTATGAACAACGTAGTGTTTCGATTAAGTTTCTTTCATGAATTGTTACTGAACTGTATTTCGCGACAAAATAATCCATTTTATTTAATAGTATAAAGAAAGCACAAAATAACTCATAAACAAACGTAAAACAACAAGCTAAAACTTCATAAGAACGCAACCATTGTCGTCACTTTCCTTTTCAAGCAATAGATCGCGTTTCGGAAAAAATTCGCGGCAAATTTGAAATGTCATTTTTTAAGTATTTATTTTACCGATTTAGAGTTGATACATTAAAAAAATATCTTTAAGGTATAATTCTATATTAATAAAGATTACAAAAAAATATTTTGACTTAGTTTAAAGTCTGGTGCATGTTCCCTATTCCTAGTCAATCTGTTATAAACATTATTTCATGGTGTCCCTTTTAGCATTTTAGCCATTGACGTAAAATATATGGACGGGGCGGAGAGTACAAAAAGTGTTGTCACGAAAGTGGTCCGCGGACCAATGCAGCGGTTGTGACGTCACAGCGCACCGGTCTGTAAGTCGTCGACAAATGCCTAATTGTATCGTGCGTGGGTGCAATAAAGATGACCGAAAGTTCACAAAAAAAAAGATAACATTTCTTATCACCGCTAAGTAAAAATTATATAACTTTAAGTCAATAAACATTTATTTTAGCATTATTGAAAAACGATTTCATGGCCGCCATTGACATAAAAATCCAACAGATGGCGCGATTTACACAGCCATCTTTTTGACGTACCCAATGTACTGAAGGGCCTATCCTTAGTTTTTAAATCAATGATTTTAGCTCATTTTTTTTAATTTGGAATATTCAAGCATTTAATATACTTAACAAATGCATGAAATGATATTGAATTTTATTATTTGAAGAATAAAGGAAAACGGAAGTAAAATAGTCATTATTTAGCGGTAAAAAGTAGTGATATTTGACTGCTGCTTTGAATCACAGATCACTTTGTGAATTGAATAAACCCAATTGTTTTATTACCAAAATATCGGAAATATTACATTCTGATTTTAGAAAATTAAAAATAGGTAAAAAAACATCAATATAACATAATAGTTTGAACAAAAATTATTAAAATTGTTGGCGCCGCGACACTAGCGCTACGGCGCGACGGCAGGCGGCAAGATCTAACAAAAATCAATGGCGCCGCGCGCGCCGCTGTTTGTCCTGTGAAAACGCATGTTTTCACAAATATTGCTGTAACACTCGCGCGCGAAATGTTCTTGGGGTATTAAACTCGATCTGTTGAAACGTTGAAAAACTCTTTCGAGTTGCGGCCAGTGAAAATAACGTACTTATTCGTTTCCCCGCCAAGGACACAAAAAGTGAAAAGTGATACAGTTGACTGTAGTTTTAAAATTTAAGTGAACGATTTTGTTAACGTGCTTACATAGTATTTAATAAGGTAGCGAAATTATTATGTTGAACAGCTAGGTATGTCGAACTGAAATTAATTGTAGGTGTGATAAGTGCGAGTTACCGGGATAGAGTGCGTGGTAGCGTGGTGATGGAACGTTGAGGAAACAGAGGATGTAGTGACGAGAATTGAGAAAGGAATGCTATGAAGGTTTGGGCATGTGGAGAGGATATACAAAAGGTGATTAACAATACAGATACATGAGGCGAGTGCGAATGGAAAAGTTGGTAAGGGTCGACCACATGGAACATACCTCAACCAAATTGATGACACCCTCCAAGGTCCTGACCTTGGAGGGTGAGGTTTAACCTGTTAAAGGTACCCCGAATGTATGAAGAGATTAATAAAAGTGGACGAAGCGAAAGTAAAATGTTAGTGGAGTAAAGTGGAGATCCATAGCCTCTATTTACCCCATAGGGATACAGGCGTGATGTTTATGTAGGTATAATATATAAATAGTGGATTCGTTTTGGTTACATTGAATAATGAGTAATGTGCTATAGCTTATCGGTGGTATAATTATTTATAACACCTGTAACCCCAAAATAAAGCATAAGCAAACCTGCAAACAATTGTAGTTACTGATGGCAATAGCTTACATTATTAATATCGATTTAAAATTACTTGACGTCCATATTTAACGTGAGAATGAGTATATTTATTTATTTACTTTTTTTTTATTCGACTTTAAAAAAGGGGATTAGATGGTAATTTGGATTATCGGCTTTTTCTGCTGGTCATTCAGGCGACGCGCCGTGTGCTCCTTCTGTGGTGATACGGTGTGTGGCGCGCTTGTGTAGGTACTACACAGTACATACATTTTCTGATTGTTATGATAATTCGTACTAAACACCAGAATTGCGGATAATTAATTACAAATATTATTGATGATAATTATCGCAGTGGAACTGCACAATTATTTCCGTGCCATGTTGCATAATAAAGTAAATATACCTCGTCGGAGGGTAGTTAGTTACGCGCGCGCGCTGTGTCGAGAGTCGTGTCGAGAAGTTCCTATGGCGATGTGGCTCGTGTACTTAGTTATTATAACCAGTACTATCGGTTTTGTGACTTCTTTCTGCTAGTTAGATATTTGTATTCCTCCGGGTGCAAACACCGAGTGTAAACGTAGTAAAATTTAAACCCACCATATTGTTCCACGCAAGTATATCGCGTTTAGAATACGCCTTATAGTCATTGTAGTGATTTAGTGATACTAGTGTTAAAAGTGTATACATAGTAGGTAGTTCAATGCGCCTAATAGTGAGTGTGTAGTGTGCCTCACCAATGATCAGTGACGTGTGTGACTTGTGTGACGTGTGTAACGTGTGTGACGTGTGTGACGTGTGTGACGTGTGGTCACAATACCCCCGTGGCGTCGTCGCCGACCGTCCGACCGACTCCGAAGCAGCGCCCTGGTAAGTGCCATTATCATCTTCCAGCATGATTATTGTGATCATTTGTTGTGATTGTCGTCTCATGTCAGGTCGTATCAATTAGGAGACCTAATTTCGCCGTAGGATGCTTTCGCTTTTAAGGGTAATTAAACTCTGACAACCAATTATTCTACAACTAGCTGTCGGGCCCGGCTTCGCCCGGGTGCAGATAGTTTTTGAGTCCAATCCACATCAAGAACATATTATTTCGCGTGTCTACTAACTATATTTCCCGCGTGCCGTCGACTATATTTCCCTTCCGTAGGAGAGGACATCCCGTGCCAACAATTTGAATTTGAAAGAGTAGAAAATATGTATATTTGGTTTCCTGACTCATCCCACGGGAACACTACATTTTTCGGGATAAAAAGTAGCCTATGTGTTAATCCAGGGTGTCAGCTATCACTATACCAAATTTCATCAAAATCTGTTGAGCCGTTTTTTCATGAAAGAGTAACAAACATCCATACATACAAACTTTCACCTTTATAATATTAGTAAGGATAGTAACAGTACGTCCGCTCGACGATGTCACATTTAGTTAAGCTTTGTGTTGTAAATATAAGACCACAAGAAACATTTCGTTCGTATAATACATAGATCCGAAACAATTAATGTTTGTTCAATCACATAATGCGGCGATCAATAGACACAGCTGGCGACTTCATTTTAACAAAATGCGCCACGGAAGCTGTAATACATGCGGAACTCATGTCGTATACACATAACAATATGAATCTCGTGGTTACTAGTAATAGTTGAACATGTGCGATATGGGGGGAGAGTATTAGCAGAACGGTTCATTAGCGGAACAAAGGCGAGGGCGCGTAAACAGCGGTGCGGTGTCGGTTACTGCCGCCTCTTGCGGAACCAGCCTCTGATGTGGCGATGTATATGTTGCCTTTCTCTGACGCTCCTACCAGTATAATACCCTATAGCTAAATAGGACACGATTGAGAGTGGTTAGGCCATATAGTCCACCACGCTGGCCCAGTGCGGGTTGGCGGACTTACATACCATAGAAATTCTTATGAATCGCTATGGTATGCAGGTTTCCTCACGATGTTTTCCTTCACCGTTTTAGTGCGTGGTGATTGACTATCAATACACACATGACTCCGAAAAGTCAGAGGTGTGCCCTGGGATTCGAACCCACGACCACCGTGAACATGTGGGCAGCCGCGTCTAGTCCGTTTACCAACAGGCCACCACGCACTCTCAATCGTATTCTTGATTGTAGAGTAGGCCCGTGCCCTGCAGTGGGACGTATATGGGCTGATACGGAAATAGGACACATCAGTCGTCAAATGACAGAATCAATAGGTCGACTCGACCGAGACACTCGGTTCCTCTCACAGGAAATCGATGTGAAGTAAAGAATATTTTTGCGATTGCGTCGTGTTTATTGAGAGTAGAGAGCGCAGACCCAGTGGGTGATAGAATATTTACATGTATTTCCCGGACAGCGTATTTGAAAGTGAAAATCTCCTCATGTGACACATGCAAATGTTATGATTCCGCCTATGTATCCTTTTCTAGAAGGTGGGCATTACTACCTCTCCCAAATCCCAAATGGATGCGCTATATGCATTGAGAGCAGATAATAGAGAACCATGTTAGTGTATTGGTAGTGCAAACTGCAAAGTAACCGTGTTATAAATAAGACAGTACGCAGAGAGCTTTGCTAAGGCACTCTGCACTCACCGTCTCAAAATCATATCTAGTTCCGGTCTCCGGATGAAAGCTTTCACGGTTGCGGCTGAATAATACACTACATATCAAGAAGCTTATACCCAAATGAAGATTGCATTCCGTATATAAAAGTGAAGCACAAAAATTTGACCTCGAATGACGTTGCGACTGATTGCTATCCTTTTCTTTCGAGTGACAATGAATGAAAATGACTTTTTGTTCATTCATTGTCACTCGAAAGAAAAGGATAGCAATCAGTCGCAACGTCATTCGAGGTCAAATTTTTGTGCTTCACTTTTATATACGGAATGCAATCTCCATTTGGGTATAAGCTTCTTGCTACATATGGATACACATCACACATGCGTTACCAGCGGCAAAGCTATGACATCAGCGGCGCACACAATGTCAAATGTGAAGGAAATGTCGCGCAGTCTCCGCGAGGCGTGAGACGTGAGATGTGAGCAACAGTTTCAAATTACATTTGAAGATAGTTCGAACTTCGAGATGCGATGAAGTGTGAACTGCGAACCGCGATACAATTCCCTGTGTTGTGTTAACCGCAACTGGTTTGTTTATTGCTTGTTCTTAAGTGCTGTTTCTGTCTATTGAGCTATGTAGACTCTAGACTATTTATATTACAGCATACGTCGTGATTACAAAGCGAATGAGTGCAATGTAGCAACCGCTCTAGTCGTCAGGCTCACGCATGATCAGGCATCGGCAGCTTGTTTAGCTAATTGTGTTTGACACAGTGAAGCGATCGTTTCTCAACCTTCGCACTTTCCCCCGCCCCCGCACCCGTGCGTCTTGTCAACAGTCCCACCCCCGCCATTTACGATTGTATAAACACGCACAATAGCTACTGAATGCGGAGGGTTCAATAAATTACTGCACTAAGTTACTAACTTTGTGTTCTGAATCTTTGATATAAAAGCTGTGTTCTACTTTACATATTATTATTTTTATAATTATTTTTGCTTGCATTTAATGTGATAGGGTGGTAAGTGGTAACTATGTCAAATTTCACCTAGTTTTAGATTTGGAATATCTCGTATAACCTATTATTAATATTTGGAATGCTGAGTAAACACAGTTATTTTGTGTGGACGATGCCTTACGGATTTTTGAGTGTAATGTTCGCAAAGTTAACTACATGCACCGACGTGCAGTTATTAGGATATGTTCAGAGTGGTATGTAGGAATGTTCACGGCGAATATGTAAGGGGGTGAGCAGGTTGGTCGCTGGGCTGGGTGCGGCGGGCGGCGGGCGGGCGGTGCGAGGTCGCGCGGGGTCAATGTCAAGGGCGGCGCAGCGCGCTCTACTCCGCGCCGACACAGCGCGCTCCGCACAATACGACACTACTGGCTTCTACCAATGCGGAAAATCTACATGTGTAGCTGTATTGACTATTAAACAAACGATTTTTGTTTACATTCCCATTAAAAAATAAAAACATAAAACGAAAAGTCTACGGTAGTCGTGATTTCAGCGTATTACGTTTCATGTATTCCCGTGGGCTGTGGTGGAAAAACTAATAATAAAATGATTATTATGCGTTGGTTTTTATATTGGTAATCTTGGACGAAAGGATAAGATAAATAATAAAATAACTACAAATAAAAGTCACATAGGTACATGACACATTAAGGTCTAATTTTGTGTCAAGGGTAGCTACGGGAAGATTTTCGGTGTTACGTCTTGTCGGTGTGGGATACACAAATATTTTTCTCGAAGCTGGGATCGAACCTGCGGCCTCTTTTTTTACAGCCGGTATCTAACCATCTGCCCCACGGAGGCTGTTGAAATAGCCGAATTAAGACATGTTTCATAAATATGTCTTAGATGAAAGATGCAGATGTACCCGGGAATTTATGAATTTATGCAAAGTTTGTCTTAATATTTAGTGACGCTTTCAGTTCATATCTATGCATATTTTAGCAACTATATTATATTTCAGACTCTCAGAACGTAGTTTATTCCCGCACATTAAGAGTTGTTGCAAAGGAAATCACAGTTTCGCTTTGTATCATGTCACATATGCTTCGATAAAACAACGATAATGAGCAACAAGACGCTGCGCTGTTGGTTACTTCATGCTCTGTTGGTATCTATTGATAGTTGATACGACGCCGCGGCCCGGAATACACACCAATACATTTCAAGATCAATGAACTACAATTATATTTGTATTGTAGTTTGTTGCATCATCGCTCACACAATACACGTATTTATAGATACTACTCTACTTTCCACTCCTCCTGGGGAGCATTAATTGCTCAAACAATATTCTATGAATGATAAAAAACAGTAGATTTGAAGGCAACTAATTACCGGACGTTACTACATCTACTATGCGGTACGCCTTCTATCCAGAGCGTTGTTTTGAAAACAAAATGTAATTATCAATACAAAAGCTTTGCAAAAATGGGTTTGAGTCATTACTCATCGGTGCTATTTATTTTCTGGTACATTGTAAAGCTCGCACACACCGCGTTACAATCCATCCATCGTGCTACTTGTTCCTCCGATATTTGGAGCGTCCCTTGTGCATTTCATTCATTATATTTATTGATTAGAACCGATTGCGGGTACGTTTCCTTCTCCTAAAATATATTAATTGAATATATTAATAGTTTATAATATGATGGCATCAGACGACGACGTCACTCCGGATATTGCGCAATGTAGGCACCATAATATTATAATATTACTGGTGCTCTCTTATATTATGTGACAGGCCGCCTGGGTAGGTACCACCGCAATGTCAATGTCTCCCGCCAAACAGCAGTGTAAATGCAAGTTTGTGTTCCGGTTTGTAGGAACCTGTAGCCTGTAGAGTAACTACTGGACATATTGAGATTTAACATAATATTATGTTTAAGGATGGTGAGCTCAATGGTATGCCAAGTATTTTGTAATTCATGTTGTTGTTTGGTTTTGCTACTGTCAGTTAGTTGAATGGCAACGTATACAGGTGAGGTCGGTCCCGGTATCGACGTTTGATTACAGTTAGTGTTGTGTTAGGCGGCGTGGCGTGGCCCAGTGACCCGATCGCGCCACTTCAGCGGTTCCGCGGCACCAAGGACTTGTCGTGGCGTGCATTATTGACATGCCGGTTGCGCCACAGTGAGTGTGATCCCCGGCGTGGCGTCATGGTCCTGGAGCCAGGTACAATTTCGGTCAATTATTTCCTCTCGAGCGAAACTTCGTAAAATGCATTAGGGACTTATACTATGAATACCCGCGACCGTCAGCTGCGACTCCGTGGGTGGGGCGGGCAGTGGCAGCCTCCCACGCATGGAGAAAAAAAAAGTTTTTTCAGTCATTTCCTCCCATTTGAAATTTTGTCAGTTTATAGTTAACCTAGTATTTTGAAGGAAAAACAAAGTCAGCTGGCCATAACATGGTGGATTATACGTCAGCTGACTGCTTGAACATGAAAAAAAAATATATTTATTCAATGATTTCCTCTCAACTAAAAATTTACTTGGTGATCGTTTATATACTACTATGAATGAAAATTAATGTCAGCTGGCTGTATCTCAGTGGAAAGTTTGTCAGCTGGTACCTTGAAATGTGTAACGCAGCAGCATCTATCACCTACTGAATCTTATCAGCTGACGACTTTTCCCTTGACTTATAGCTAGCTGATTTCTTTCATTATTTACCAGAGTATGTTAACAATCCTCTTATAAATTTTCGTCCGGGAGGAAATAACATTTCTTAAGTTATGGTCCAGGAGCCAGCTACAATTTCGGTCAATTATTTCCTCTCGAGCGAAACTTCGTAAAATGCATTAGGGACTTATACTATGAATACCCGCGACCGTCAGCTGCGACTCCGTGGGTGGGGCGGGCAGTGGCAGCCTCCCACGCATGGAGAAAAAAAAAGTTTTTTCAGTCATTTCCTCCCATTTGAAATTTTGTCAGATTATATTTAGTTAACCTAGTATTTTGAAGGAAAAACAAAGTCAGCTGGCCATAACATGGTGGATTATACGTCAGCTGACTGCTTGAACATGAAATAAAAAAATATATTTATTCAATGATTTCCTCTCATACATACATACATACATAAACTCACGCCTTGTTCCCAGAAGGGGTAGGCAGAGGTGCCAGGGCACCCACATTTCACCTTGTATGTTCCGTCCCACAATGTGATAGGTGGCGAGCCTATCGCCATATCGGGCACAAATTCCTGACTCTGGGCTGATACTGAATAGAAAAATCCAATATCACTTTGCCCAACCCGGGATTCGAACCCGAGACCTCAGCTTTGTAACCGTACCGTAGTACAACTACGCCACCGAGGCAGTCTCAGTGATTTCCTCTCAACTAAAAATTTACTTGGTGATCGTTTATATACTACTATGAATGAAAATTAATGTCAGCTTGCTGTATCTCAGTGGAAAGTTTGTCAGCTGGTACCTTGAAATGTGTAACGCAGCAGCATCTATCACCTACTGAATCTTATCAGCTGACGACTTTTCCCTTGACTTATAGCTAGCTGATTTCTTTCATTATTTACCAGAGTATGTTAACAATCCTCTTATAAATTTACGTCCGGGAGGAAATAACATTTCTTAAGTTATTTTTTCTTTATATAATGCAGCTAGATTTTGGATTAGAAGTATATTCTCCAGAGGCGATGTTATAGCAAAAGGTACACTTGGAGGGGATGTTTTACCCATAACTGCGTAAAGTCCCCGGCGCATAAGTTGAACTATAACATTGAATGCGCAGTGACTAATGTTCGAGTCCCAACTGAAGTGCGGTATGAGGTGCCACGCGGGGAATGCGGCTCAAACACCGGCGCGCATGCGCATAGTCTCTTTTCGTACTCCTACACCTACACGTAATTTGTTTTTCTGCGAATAACATGGCTCGGCGACAACTTTAAGAAGACAAGAGAGAAGGATGGTCTACGATGTCTTTAGAAAAGTAAATTAAGTTAGTTAAGGTGATTTTAATTGTAACTAAACTAAATAAACCACGGATTAGTTTTTATTTCGTATATTTTTAAAATAAAAACTAAATTAATCGTTTTTTATTAGTATAAGTTATTAATTTCCCTATGAATCAGAGAGAGATGAAAGCGACTCAAGCCAAAGCGAGAATGAAAATGATTGATTTTCATTGTTATTTTTAAGCAACTCATGAAAAGAAAAGTTAATTAATTAAAAAATATGCTACAATATTAATTATTCATTAATCAATTTAGTCTTACCAACATTTCCTCCATTATCAAACTTTCATATTTGTTATCAAAACAGTCAAATCAAGCACACTGACGAATAACTTAAGAAATGTTATTTCCTCCCGGACGAAAATTTATAAGAGGATTGTTAACATACTCTGGTAAATAATGAAAGAAATCAGCTAGCTATAAGTCAAGGGAAAAGTCGTCAGCTAATAAGATTCAGTAGGTGATAGATGCTGCTGCGTTACACATTTCAAGGTACCAGCTGACAAACTTTCCACTGAGATACAGCCAGCTGACATTAATTTTCATTCATAGTAGTATATAAACGATCACCAAGTAAATTTTTAGTTGAGAGGAAATCATTGAATAAATATATTTTTTTTTCATGTTCAAGCAGTCAGCTGACGTATAATCCACCATGTTATGGCCAGCTGACTTTGTTTTTCCTTCAAAATACTAGGTTAACTATAAACTGACAAAATTTCAAATGGGAGGAAATGACTGAAAAAACTTTTTTTTTCTCCATGCGTGGGAGGCTGCCAGTGCCCGCCCCACCCACGGAGTCGCAGCTGACGGTCGGGAGTATTCATAGTATTAAGTCCCTAATGCATTTCACGAATTTTCGATTGGGAGGAACTTGGTCATGAGAATCTGTCACTGGCTCCTGGTCTATCACGGCGCGGCATGCGGCTCACGCGCGCCGCTCGTCCCCGCCACCGCGCCGTTTGATCTGCTGACGAGCACGTCGCGGCGTCGCACGTGCTCACGTACTACACTACCAGGCGCCACTAGTCGCTTGCCAAAGCACATCATACTAGCGATTTGCGTTTGAATGTGCAGTTGGGGCGTATCTCGGGTGATGCAGCGGCAGATCTGCAGACGCGTCGGAACGTGTTCCCAAGTAACGAGCTGCCGCGCGCGCTGACTTCTACGTCCATATATTTAAAATAGGTTGCACGTACAGTTCTGATGCTGGGCTTTTTTTTATTATGTTATGTGCGTTTCGAAATTGAACTTTATCGTACAATGACAGGTCCAATATTAGGGGGCGTAAGAATTCTGCCACTTTATCCTATGCCCGACATTATCAAAGCAACGTAAAGGGTCATTGGAATCTTTGTGCGTGCTGCGTAGGTGCCTTACTAGCTGCGAGTTTGGCATGGACAACAGAGTGCGTGGCCTCGCACCTGTCTTAGACATCAATAGCACTTTTAAAGGGGTTTTTGTCCAAATCGAGCGGTAAATGGGGGATATCTTTGTTTCCCAGTTAAAGGGACCAGAGGCGTTACTCTGTGATCCGAAACGAAGTTCGAATACTCGGAAATCGCACGTGTGATGTATGTAAGTGAAACTGTACGAATGTGCTTAGGTACTACTATACTAAATGTTCGCATCCTCTACCGTGCGTCATAACTATCGACTAAGATTAAATATCTCTCCCATGGACGCCTGCAAGAAATTACCTAGTGTGATAAGGTCGCCACTGGTCATATTTTTACAACGAGAGTTCTTTGTTGTTTCTCAATAAATAAATTCAGAGCAAATGATAAGTATACTTAGAGTATATATTGATTTTGAAAAGTGGAAACTTTACATCTTACTTCGGACGTTGAACATCCGAAAGTTCAAACTTCGTTTCTGATCGTAGAGTAACCCGCAGATAGACATGCTTCGGCGCCGGGCGATCTTAGGGAAGGTATTGGACCGCGTCTCGCCCTGAGTTATCCTCGCCCAAAATTCCACCGAGGAGGTTTATTTGTTATGCTGGTGTTGGATTTATTAGGGACAATTATCCACCGCCGCGTGCAACCAAATCAACTAATCCACGTGTATTTGGCAACAAAATTCTATCGCTAGGTACTGTCCGAAAAACTTGTGATATTATTTGTCGAAAGTTAACCGTAGTATTGAAAAAAGTCATTCGGTTCAGCAGGTAGCAGGATCGGCTCGCATCGTTGCAACACTATGTGTATGTGAAGTAGGTTATCCTGCAGGCGCTCGGCTTGGTGGGCGCAGGGGGAGGCGCGGGGGCGGCGCGGGGGGAGGCGCGAGGGCGACACACTGACCCGTAAAACTTGCAGGTGTGTGATTTTTGCGCCGCGGAGAGCGCGGCGGAGGCGAGCGCACCTTATGAGATTTTCCGCTTACGTCTCGGCTGAAATATGAGAACTGAATTTCAAATGGCTGTGTGGAAAGTTGCCGCGAGGCATCGCTGACACGAAACATTCGCTTTATAGAGGTGTTGTCTGCGGCCGCGGCATTGTGTGCACGAGCTCTCCGGCTGCACTAGTCGCCTGCGCCGACACCCCTGCAAACATGCCGAGTTGTCGAAAACATGCAATGTCAAGTACTTTCAAACCCTTTGAGCGTCATGCGATCACGTTGAACAATGTAGGCGTATTTAGTAACGAGAATTTCTTAAACCAAAATACCTGGAACAATTAGCCAACTGTGTGCAAAGATCATAGCGGGTGCTACTCCATTATCACAAGTGTTGGAGACGAGTGACTTAGCGAGAGATCTCGTGTGGAAGCAGCGCTCGTCGCAGCCACATTAATAGGTGATTTGCGCGCCGGCCCACCTGTTGCGGTGATTCGATTTGTGCAGATGTTCCGCGTTCCCCCTCGGCACTGCGGCTCGGCGACGCGCCCCACATGCTAGAGGGACCGCGAACCCGGCGGCGCTCCCGGCGGCGTTCCCGCGGGAGGCGCGAGCTGGCCGCAATTAATCTCTGTCTTATTGACGAGTGGTCATCCGACGACACGGCCGTCTAATGAACCTCCACGCGGCGCCACTGTGAGTCGCGACACGTGTACACAGCTTTCGTAATATTGGATACTGTTGCTGGGTCGCTCGTATTAAATTTAAAATACTGATCAAATAAGTGACATTTAAACAAAGTACGCTTGATGACCAAAATGCAGATTTCCTTCATCTGATACAGACGTCCATATTTCATCTTGTACTATAGTTTCATATTATTAACAAGTGATGAACTCTCCTCCAGACGAATCAATCAATAGCTGTCAATGAGTGCGTGGCCATTCAATATTTTGCATGAACATATTGGGCAAGCTGTGACGTCACACTAATCGATATAATGTGCAGTTTGTCGCGGATCGCGTAATGAATGCTAAATGCGGGCCAGTAATTAAGTCTGGGTATGCGATGGAATCACCGGCAGACAGCATCTATAAATTTAGTATTGCATTATGCAAGGAGCGTGCAAGTGGCTTCAAGGTAATTTCTCGCCGAATCTTGTATTCAGGACGCCACTTGAGCCATTAAATCGTGGCCTGGGAAGACATATAACAGGCTACTAACGAGTGAAGTGAGTAATCATACTTTATATCACATTTCATTCATTGTTGAATTTTCAATGCCGTCCAAATCAGCTAGCTTTCAGGAAAGTTAAGACACTATTGACAGCCTCCGTGGCGCAGTTGGTTAGATGCCGCCTGTGAAACGAGAGGCCGCGGGTTCGATCCCCGCACCGAGAGAAATGTTTATGTAGCCCACAAATATTTCTTCCGGGTCTGGGTGTTTGTGAGACCGAAAAGTCTCTCGTAGTTCCTGATACCCACGACACAAGACTCGATCTTAGTGTGGGGTCAGGACTATGTATGTGACATTTTATTATTTAATTTTGTTGACTAGCCTGGTCTTAACTACATTATACAGGCCCTATGTCGTGTGTACTGAACCCACATCCCAATAATTATTATAGATGTGACCTGTGCGCTAGCAGCACAGTTACAGGCATCCATTACTCCCATGTATAATCTTAACTATCAGCGAGCTTCCGAAATATATTATTTGAATTATAATTTTGGAAACTTCTGGAGTTATTGTTACAAGATACGGCGATATAGTTTCACATAATAGGTAAACTGCGATTAGTGTACACTTTATTACTTTGGAAACTGCATGCGAGCATATGGAAAAGTGAGTGAGCCGGCCGGGCTAAGTGGCCACTTACAACTTATCTGCCGAGATCGCGGGGAGACTGGGGGCTGTAGCTGCTACAGTAAGGGGAGGAGGGTGGGGATAAACGCCACGAATACTACTCTTTAATCTCTCATAAAAAGGTCCAAACTGCGCTAGTTGATGAGAAATTGAATTTAAATACGTTTGTAAGAGTGTCGTGCGGAGTGTGGAGGCGTCACGTGTCGGGAAACTTTCCCGATATGGCGCGACTCGTCCGGGACTCTGGACGCGGGGCTGGGAGCGTCTGCTGCATTGGTGAGCTTGGTCGGGAGCGCGCGCACTGCACGCTGCTTGCTATCTCACGGAGCGTGGCGGCCGCACAACCACGATATAATACGTATATGTTTACTTATTGTGTGGTATGTGGATCATGGACGTGAGTATGTAAGTTCACGTGCTCGTACCAAATAACTTCGCTACTTGGTAAATGTACCCTAATGGTAATGGTGAAGCATCTGAATAGCATCGATTCATTCCCAGTAATTGTACGCACATACATGTTTACACGGATCAATTGTTGGCACGTTCGGTATGAAAGCGAGAGAGGGGTGCGGATCGGGGGCAACCACTATTCCAATTCATTTTCACGTTAACAATATTAATTACAGCCGAGAGTCGTCGTTTCGCCTACAACTACAGCCTCCATTAATTAGGGCGAGATGTACATTGAGTGTTTCGCACTAAGCGCCGGTGTTTACTTGTTCCGAGAACGAAGCCGGGACAATATACATTCATTGCTGTTTTTGTCACTGAAAAACGATACACAAGTGTTTTTTTGCGAGTGTTTTAGACCCGAGTGTACAGACACGTCACCGGCGATGACAGCCGATACGCAGTTCGCTTTGATAAATTAAAAGCGTTCAATTCTTGCGGACCGTTTCAATATTTAGTGAATGTCATGCGAATACTGACAGATAAAGTTGTTGATTGGAAAAACAATGCATATATTTTTATTTATATTATTATTTATTTATTAGGAATTTTAAGGATGAAGGTTTTTACAGTGTTATTTACTGAATCAAGGCGTTTATTAAAATGACAGGTTGTCAATCCGAGTATCTGTATCAGTCCATATACGTCCCACTGCAGGGCACGGGCCTACTCTACAATCGAGAATACGATTGAGAGTGGTTAGGCCATATAGTCCACCACGCTGGCCTAGTGCGGGTTGGCGGACTTACATACCATAGAAATTCTTATGAATCGCTATGGTATGCAGGTTTCCTCACGATGTTTTCCTTCACCGTTTTAGTGCGTGGTGATTGACTATCAATACACACATGACTCCGAAAAGTCAGAGGTGTGCCCTGGGATTCGAACCCGCGACCACCGTGAACATGTCGGCAGTCGCGTCTAGTCCGTTTACCAACAGGCCACCACGCATACGAATCCGAGTACATAGGTGGTAAGTCGACTCTCAGTATGAGGAATATTTATTGTTGAACTCGGGCCACTATACACAAAGGTATAAAAACCCGTCTTAGAGAATCGGAAGCGAGTCGCATTTTGGGTTCAGCTAGTGTACATCCGATTTCAAAGAGTTTAATTCCATTGCGGATGCAAACTTTATTTGGACTATAACTGACGCGCCTACAGCAGGAACGCTTTGTCATTCCGGTTATTAAAAGTAGCATATTAGCACAATATATTAATAGTTATGGAGGTACATTAGAAGGAAACTTAGTCCCGAGCATCGCGACTCCCCATGCAGTGGCCGCCGACAATGTGAGTTTCTAACTGAGTGCTAATGTAGAGGGCCACCGAGTGCCGTACTACTTGTGCCTACTAAACTTTTGTCGCTGCCTCTCTGAAAGCTATTGTGTATAAATTGCTCCTTGTAGAATATCATATAAACATAACCCTTTAATTCGGTAGATATCATTCATTCGATACATAGCTTGATAGAAAAACAAACAGGATTTGCGAAATTCTTACTGGCTTTAAAAAAGGATGAAAAACTAAATGGTTGACTTTGCTAATCACTCCTTTGGTTAATTTACTAAACCAATGAGACGCTACTGTAAAGTTTTTAATTTACCTACTCCAATATCATACGGGACGATACTATCCGGCCACTTCTGCTGTTCCTAATTAAAATTAGAAGGGAGAACATTTGAAACTGGTACTTATAAAACACTATGTAGTCAGTTGATTGCTTCATAGCAGCGCGACTGTTTAGAATGTAAAGCCAGTAAAGCGTTATAATTTAGTGAGCGTAATGACTGCAATGTGTCTGGAGATAGTATTGATTTATTGCAGACATTTGCACCACGCCGCGCGGTGCCGTGTTCATTGACATTTTGCCTCGCCAGTCGCTGCTAACTGACGCTTTACTAACTTATATTTAATTAATTATTAAGCTTCATTTGAAACACGTTATATAATTGAAGTTATTGCCAGCGGAATTCTCTATCAGTCTACTATCTAACAGTTGTTGTTGCTGAGCTAGTTTTGCGTCGTTTCTTCTTCATATTCGGAAGCGGTGTTCTACGTGGTGACTCAAAATATAAATAATATCATAAAATAATTAATTTGAATATGACAGTCGAGTTTAGTTTGTGTAGATAGATGGTGAGTGAACTTTATACGGCGGTTATTATTAAGCTGTGTTGCAACACAAACGTAAGGCATGCAGACGGCAGGCGTTACAACAACACGACGGAATGTTGAACGTAAACATTTGCTGTAAACGTGTCTATTAATAGCAGCGGTCCTTCTGCCATCACTCATGGCGTTCACAGCGCGGCGGACAGGGCACCTCCCGTCCACTCCCCCCGCCGCGCCGCGCCGCCCGCCGGGAACAGATCTAAGTTACAAATAAAGGATAAAATTTAACACGTTCAACGCCGAGAAAAAATGTAAGGTTTTCATTGGTGGCCGACGCACAATATCTCGATATAAACCAATAAAACAGTGCCGGTTTTAACAAAACATATGTTTTTTTAATCATATCTGTTCATTAATAATAAAAAAAAAAACAAAACATGCAATTTGGCAAAATTTATGATTTTTCAAAGTATCAATTAAGATGATCTAGTGTCGGTCACCAATGACCGCCCTGGCGTTGAACGTGTTAAATAATCTTGTATCTGAGTTACCTTGTCTTTAAGAGCGTATACACCTTGCGCGCAAAGTCAACTATAGGTTTTTCTTCGTTAATTTCACGCACACATAAGCGACCAAAGCTGTGTGCGTAGAGCTGCCGCGTCGGCTCGCTATACAATCGGCTCAAACAACTTTGATCCGTGCGCTTCAAATATTCAATTCAAATGTAACTGTAATATAATATCATAAAAATATTTTATTTGCATTATAAGTAGACAAATATTACTGTGCAAGCAAAGAATAATACAAATTGAGATACTAATCATATTTTCGTTATTATTACATTGTTAAGTTGCATTCAAATCAGTGTTCAATCAGTAGACACTACGGACGTTTTATTAATCATTTCGTGTTCGAACACATAAATAGTGTTAGGGGCCTTACAACCCCTTACAATTACGAAATATATTTAATTTTATATTACAATACATAAAATAATTTAGCCTCGGAATTACATCCCATTATATTACCTGAAACATAATTTATACTCACTACAAAATCATTGTAGGTAATAAAAATAATTAAATATTTTACTACCAAAGTACTAAGATGTGGTAATCGCATTCCGCGCGTGGCTATTTTTATTACGCGCGGCATAATCGACTGCAGCCAGGCCGGAGCGACGAGCGATATGTCCTCCCTCTAGAAGGCCTTGCGGCGGTCTGATTTGATCCACGTCGGACAGCGTGTTTTATAGTGGTTTTTAAAATATTTGTAGAAAATATGAAAACTAATTTTGTTGAAATATAAAAATGGTAATATATTGATAAGATGTTCTTCTCTTATAATATGCAATTGCTATAAAAAATGATGTACGATAAGTTGGTGAAAAAAAATATGTTCTTGATGAGAGTTTCTGAATAATTTCGCATTGTTTAAATTTTTATTTTTCAGGAACTAAACACAAAAAGATTATTTTTCTCAGCAAAATCCCTCCATAAGGGTCTTATTAATCTGATAATATTTTTATTTTCATCTTATATTTAGTGGTTTCGGATATCTTAAGCTTCTAAATTGCCATTTAAAGCTTAAATAACGAAACTTGTGTTCAGTAATCCTTATAGTACTCACAAATTATCCATCAATCTATAATGTTTTCCACCAAAATCCCTAGATGACAACCTTTTCTAAAATTAGTAATAATTATTTTTCCTTTAAATTGTTTATTGGTGGCTATTAACTCATTTGAAAAGTCCTGTTTTTAAGCCAAAAAGCGCGCACAGGGTATAAACGCTCTTAAGTAAATCGAAACGGTGAAGGTTCTTGTAGTAGCATTTTCGTGTGTGAGCGGTCTATAAGTTAGGTATTCTATGGAAGAGTATTGAACATTTGAAACTTTTGTGTTACTTTTGGTATTTTCAATAGTATTAATTGGCTTATATATAAACATGTTTATCTTGTCAATGAGTTAAACATAAAAGCTTTTGACTTTAGTAATAGCACAAACAGGTCGTGCAGAGATTTCAAAATCACAGGCCAAAGCTTTGCTACAAACTTGTATGTACAAAACAAGTTTATAGTACCTACTTCGTAAAACATTAAGTTCGGCGTGAATGTAAGGTGTTTGTGTTCAAACTTCAATGTTCACTGCTCAGTGACCGCTGTCTATCACAAGTGACATGTGACGTCAGCATTGTATTGTGATGAGATGACTAGTTTCATCAGTGTCAGTTGATTAATACATCGCTGGTTTACTGACGTTATCAATGGCATTGAAATTGAGATATAACAAATAACTTACCAAACCTATTTAATAATAAACAGTTAGCAAGTTTCTCGTTGTAAATCTGCGGTGACCCACCTTTAACATCGATGAATTTAAATAAATAAATTAGCAATATGAGTAGTTTATTAGCAAATAGTGTGGACGCGTTAGCAAGGCTTCTGGTAGACTACAGTTTTTTATCTATTGTGTATTAGATTACTGGCCGCTCTGTGCGTGATGTGTTTCATTAGAATACATTATTGAAGACCGGCATCGCAGTCGGAGCAGCGGGAGCAATAGAGCGTAGTAACAATGTCATAACGTGCGTCAATTGAGACGGTGCGCAGTCCTTAGTGCGTGGAGTCATTAATCACGACAATGTGCTGGGTGCGGCTGCGGCGACGCGTGGCGCGAGGATAATCAGCTGCTGGCGGCCGGGGGACGACACCAATAAACAACATAATTTGATGTCAGAACTATTCAATTGTTTAATGTCGTCCAGATTAGCGTCTTACCCTTAACCCTCTGCTGAAAGTTACGAACTCATCAGATGATCAATTAGATTCTTGTATTCAATCGAGGTAGCGTCTAAACTATTAAAAACTTTTAAATTTAATATCAACTGAAACCTACAATTTGGTTGACGGTTAGGGCTCCGATCGTTTTTAATCACGTCCAATACTTTCAAAAGATAAATATTTATCGATATTTACCTTCCGCCAGTTAGCGATTGCCCTGTCGGTAATCTGCGCCGGCGACCTGTTTATAATGACTGTCGCGACGCGCGCGGAAGTGCTATCGCCAGTGATAGTGTGTAGTGTCGCCGCCGCAGTAATCGGTATCTACAGCACTACGAGTAATTGGATTATAACGTTAGCGTGCAAACATTTGCGCAACTTATCAATGAGGTTACGCTAACTGTTTATCTCTAGGCGTAGATTAGCTGCCGTTGCCCCGGCGGCGTGGCGGCGGCGCGGCTTGTGGCGGCGGTGCGGCGCGGAAGCGGACGTCCTCCCGCATTCCGCTCAACTCATGCCGGCTAATGAGATCTAAAAGGGTAAAGTTTCGCGTTCAAACTATTTTCTGAAGCGACAATAAATTAAAGTAGCGCGTGAGTTCACCGCCTCTCCTGTCCCCCGCCCCGCCGCGCCGCGCCGCACCTCACCCCCGCGCCGGTCTGCCGCACCGCTTCATTTGTTTACGGCTTACGCGATAAAATCTCATTCAGTATAAACAGATATCGCACGGTAGCTTGTGTTTATTGAACATTATAATATTAGTAAGGATTACTCGGACGTTTCTTATCCACATCTCGCACATTGTAACCGTTACAGCGTGTACTGTGTAGTGACATGTCAAATCCGGCACTACAATACATGCAAATAATTTAAACATTTAACATTTATTTATAAATTCATATATACACACCTTTAAGCCTATATCCTTTAGGAAATGGATAGATGTGTCTTTAAAGCCGCCGACGTTATTTCCGTCCAAAGATGCGATAAGGACGAGTATAACAAAACGCCGCGCCGGACACAAAATTCAAACTCGGAAGCTCACAAATGTTTTACATGGAAAAACTCACACAATGTGAATGTTTATGATTAGTAATTTAGTGCAGATCCTCACCTGGCTTTGTACGATTATATACTACAAACAAATTGTGAGTAAAGTGTGGCGCCTCATAGAATTGTTTACATCTTCTTCAAGGGTAACGTTGAACAGAGCCCTATTAATATTAATAAAGCTTGATGATTATTTAGCCTTCATCGCTCGTCTGCTAATATTGCTTGGGTGCCGGGATCACGATGTACTCCATAGACATATGTATAAATAGATCGGCCGTTCGCTATTCAATCGAGAATACGGAAAATTGCGAGGTACCTATAGAAATCGGGGAGTAATTATTTGCAGAAGCCCATGGATTATGGGCACATATTGACCGCTTCGCCGCTTAGTTTTATTTAAAGAGTCCTCAATCTTTCGATCCTGACACCTCGAGTAGATTCACAAATCGCGTAACATACCTTGATGCATTATCATTTTTTTTGTCTGCCCCTATCCAATACCTTCGTGGACGCAGCAAAACATTATTTGGCTTTCAATTTTGGGCCACTGACCCTTCTGACTCTAATACCTCAAGGAAATTCTCCAGATATAAGGAACTCTTTGTATTCCAATTAAAATAAATATTTAGCCGCCGGAATTGTGCCGGAACTGAGAATAAAACTTAGATCTTCACAGCCCATAAATGCTTAGCCTAATGAGCCTTCTATGACTACAACAAAACGTTATCACCAAGGCACCAAATATAGCAAACAATAACAGCACGCGCGTAGTAACAGAGCCGTGTGTAATGTTTAATAATTATGTAAATATGTTGTTCCAACAGTCGATAATCCATATTTAATAGTGTCTGTTTGTTCGCTATGACCTGGTTGTGTTGTTTGGGTAGTTTGTGTGTGTGCTTGTGTGTTGTGCTGTGTGTACATTGATTAAGGGAAACAAATATGACACTCATTCCTATCTTTGGAACGATGCGTGGTTGTGGACTTTGAATTTTAAAAGCGTTAGAGACTTGCTAATTGCTATAGCTGTTTTAGGCTGATGTACGATGTAAACGGTGAGCTGGAAAAAGTACTGCTGTCTCATAAAAATAAAACCTAATATGTAAATGAATCAGCTATACTTACGCAAGCGTATTTGAAAATGAAATAATTTTGATCGTGCTGTTTGCTCTAAGGGCTAGGTTTCCGAAATCATAATTCTTGTATTCTTTTCCACTTTTTGAACGCCGATAACCCAAATTAGATATTGTTCAGAAGTCGCGGTGTGATTCAAATACTGAATATGCTTGTTACAGTAGATTTTATTGAACTTATGCCATAAAAACTCGCAATAATACCTCATTCTATAATCCAATCATACGAATGTGTAGACAATACAACGAATATAATAAGCGTACTCCATCTCTTGACGTATTCAACAATTATTTCAATTTATACAAACAGCATATCCAAAATATCCTCAAAGACCAATGAGATTTATGAATCAAAATCAGGTAACCTCATATTATTGTAATTATCGTATTGTATTCTTTATTATTATTATTGTTTATTTTCTATTTATTGAAAACTCGGTACGACACCGGTAACACATGAAACATACGGGCCTAAGCCAAGTAAGTATCATTTTTAGGTTCCTATTTTATTTCATTTGTAGGAATTTCCTGACTATCCTACATGTATTCAGTATAACTGCTTTTTGTAAGGTTCTGTAAAGATATTTCGGAAGTTGTAAGGTTTTAAGAGATTCATGAAGCTGTAGTGGAATAACACCTGTTGTTGAGAGAACTATTGGGACTATGGTGACTTTATTAAGATGCCAGATTCGAGTTATCTCTTCTTTGAGGTCTATGTATTTAGATAGTTTTTCTGATATTGTGGTCTGAATATTGTGCGTATTTGGGATTGCAATATCAATAAGTAGGGCGGTTTTATTAACTTTATCAATCACAGTAATATCTGGCCTATTGTAATGAGTGGTTCGGTCTGTGAGTATTGCTCTATCGAAGTAGAGTTTGTGGGTTTCATTTTCTAATATAACATCTGGTGTATATTTATAATAAGGATTGTCAGAGGTTAGGAGATTGTATTGGATGGCTAATTTTTGGTGAATTATGTATGCTGTTTGGTCATGTCTGTGCTTATAATCGGTTTGTACTATGGATTTACAGGCTCCCGTTATGTGCTGTATAGTTTCAGATGCACTATTACAGCGGCGGCAAATGTCCGTGGGTAAGGTTCGGTTTTTTATTATATGTTTTTGATAATTGCGGGTTTCTATTACTTGATCCTGAATAGCTATCATGAACCCTTCCGTCTCTGGGAACAGTTCACCTTGAACGAGCCAGTCGTTCGACGCAGATTTGTCGACGTTGGGTTGGCTTATGTCCTGCTGGTGTCTGCCATGCAGAGACTTCCGGGTCCAATCAGCTATTTTTACTGCCATGTCTATATGTGTTTCATTTGGTTGTGTATTAGTATCTTTCAAATTAAGAGGTGTGAGGCGATCATCATTTTGGGATACCGCTAGATGGAGATTGGAGTTATTGGCTTTACTATGGAAATATGATCTCAAATTTTTTATTTGATTATTGTGGAGGTTCGTGAGATCAATAATCCCCCTACCTCCCTCCCTTCTTGGGAGTGTCTGACGTTGTATACAGGCTCGCGGGTGGTGTTTGCGGTGTTGGGTCATCAGAACGTTAATACTGCGCTGGAGCTTTTTTAAGTCTGTTTTGGACCAATTAAGAATACCAAAGGTATAAGTTAAAACGGGGACAGCGTATGTGTTTATTGCCTTACATGTATTTTTAGAATTAAGTTGTGATTTTAATATAGCATTTAATCTGTGTTTAAATTCTAGAATTAGTTTATTTTTTATCTCTTTATAATGGATCTGCCTCGATTGATTTAAACCTAAATATTTGTATGTTTCTTCGACCGTCAATGATTCTATAGTTTTTCCAGTTTCTAGTTGATAGTTAAGTTGGAGAAGTTGTCCGGCAGTAGTAGAATTTATCTTGCACTTGTCTATCCCAAATTCCATATGGATGTCTCTAGAGAAGTGTTCAGTGATTTCAATTAGTTTATTTAATTTTGTTTGTGTATTTGCATATAATTTGATGTCATCCATATACAGTAAATGATTCAAATTATATGTTAGATTTTGGTCCAGCTTTATATATTTGAGTGGGTAACCGGCATTCGCAGAGTTCAATATGTTTGATAGGGGGTTCAATGCTAGGCAAAACCATAGCGGGCTTAATGTGTCGCCCTGGAATATACCTCGTTGGATCTTAATCGGTCCGGTAGTTATTATATTATTGTTAGTTTTTAGGTTTAAGTTAGTGGTCCATTTTTTTATTACTGTTGAAAGAAAACGTGTCACTTGGGGATGGATTTTGTATATATCTAGTATCTGAAGAAGGTAGGAGTGTGGTACTGAATCAAATGCTTTTTTATAGTCTATATAAATACTGTATAAACTCTTTTTGGTATTTTTAACATGTCCTAGTATGACGGCATCTATTGTGAGCTGCTCTTTGCAACCTCTGCTGAACTTTCTACAGCCTTTTTGCTGTTCTGCTAATATGTTATTATTTTGGATATGGGTGTAAATAAGATCTGCTACACATGCTGTCATTATTTTATAAATGGTTTGTAAGCAGGTAATAGGTCGGTAGTTAGCGGGGTTTAAAGAATCTGCCTCTCCCTTAGGCAACATAAATGTGTTTCCTGAAGTAACATAATCAGGTATCTGTTGTGGGTTCTTTATAAAATTGTTAATATGGTTATATATATATGGATGTGTGGTTGTAAGTTTTTTATACCAAAAGTTGTGGATATGATCCGATCCTGGTGTTTTCCAATTGTGTAAGTTAGCAACTATTTTCTTGAAGACCTCGGTAGGGATGTATTCGTATGGCATGGTTTCTATATTAACTACATGTTCTAGTTCCGATTTTATCCATTCTGTATCGCTGTTATGTACAATAGGGTTTTCCCATATCTTAGACCAAAAGTCTTTTAAATCTTCTGGTTCTGGCGTAAGGATATTAGACGTGGCATTTGTGTGGTTGGATGAATTATTTTTTAGGTTTTGGTAGAATTTCCTTTCATTTTTCATTAATCTGTTGTTCTGCGATTTTCTTAATGTACATTTTAAATATCTTTGTAAACGGCTACTAGTGACGGATAATTTCTGTTTTAGTGTGTCTAGAAACTGTGGAAGTTGTGTATTTGGATCTTCGTGTATGGTATGGACTTTATAGGACTCGAGTATAGCTTCGACGTGTTTTGAAATTTTTCTATTTCTATTTCCTCGTATGTATTGTGTCAGCCTTCCAATTTTAACACGTAAGTCAGCAATTTTCTTCTCCAGTCGCTTTTGCCATCTAGGTTTTATGGCATTATGCTTGCTATAATTTGAAACTAAAGGTGGAATAGTTAGTTTTGACCCATTTAACCCTCAGGGTACGGACTGGGTTACCGTAACCCGAGCGAAATTTGAAAGACGCGCCATACGAAGAGAAGTCGGCGCTGGGGGTCCGGACCAGGGGGGGAAAAAACTTATAGGTACACACTATTAGAGGCCCAAGCGGCAGAGTCAGTCTCCGCTTTGTGTCCGAGCTAGACATATATGAACATTGTGCTCGGGTGTGGTACACCCAGTCCGTATCCAACGTTACAAAATCCAAAATTTTTAAAAATATAAAGTGTTAATTTTCGTCTGTTTGCCGCTGAGGAATAAAAAGGTAAGTAAGATACGTACTCTTTACTTAATTTTGTAGATTCTAACCTCAAAATAACGCGTTGTACATGGGTAAGCGAAGTATTGTAGTAGATCTCAATCACTTGAACGTACGTCTTATATCGAAATCTTTGCTGCTCGTAGTGAATTATAACTCATTAAATTTTGTTTCTTGTAATTTTTTATTACAGAACACGCATTAAACCTACTTTGATTAAAAGATTGGCAACACCTACTCTGAGGATAGGTCTGCGAAATACGATTGAAGAGTTTTTGGATTCTCGTGAGTTGCCAGAAGAAATGGACATTCGCGATGAGTTTGTCGACAATAGACTTCCAAAGCAAAAGAGATGTAACTTATGTCCAAGTTCCCTTGACCGAAAAACGTATTATAAGTGTCTTAGATGTCATAAGGCGATGTGTAAAGAGCACGTAGCGAAACTGTGCTGCGAGTGCAGCAATACTATGTAATATGACTTTTGTAACCTTTTGATAATAAATATTTGTCTTTAACAATTATTTTTGGTATTTATTTATATGATACTACTCAACAATATCTGAGAAACAATTTTTTTACGCTCAAAGTAATTATTTTTAACCTTTATCATCATAAATCAACGAAACAACGTTTTTTCGCTAACTCGAAAAAACGCGTATTTTCATTTTTCAAAAAAAATATAGTTTTTGGAATAAATCAAAAAACCGTTATGGACATTTGAAAGAACTACTTTTTACCTTTCAAACGCGATCTGTACAAAGTTAATATCTTTTTTTTTCAAAAAGTAACAGCATTTTGAAAAAAAAAACGTTTTTTTACAAAAAAATTTCAAGACCCGTTCACATTTTTCATTATATTTTTTTTTCAATTAGTTAAATGATTAATCTGACAATTCTATCATATTTTTGAGACAATTTCACACAAAATGAAAAAAAAATTTATTCAAATTGACAAAGTACAGCTCGACATACACCCAATCAAAGTCGCCGGGTTAGGCTAACCCATGTCCGTACTGAACGTAACTTTTTTATAGTCCGTACCCTGAGGGTTAATTTAGAAGCAGTCCATGCTGTACAATATATTATAGTTTGTAAAGTATTAAAATCAATGTCATTAGTTATTTTTCTTGGTAGGATAGTATTATTAATGTAATTAACAGTTTTAGAGAATTTCTTGGATGTTTTTTGTCTTGGAATGTATGGTCTATCTGTTGGATGGGTGTTTATAAAATACTCAAAAGCTGTGTCAAAAGTAAAATCTATCTCTTCTATAACTTCTTCTTCTATTACATTTATGTTTGCCCCGCTGTTATTTATATTTAGGTTATCAGTAATATCAGCTTCGGCAGGGTTTTCAGCAACGTTTGTAACTATTTCTGTTTCAATTATATCTGTTGCCACTTCAGTGGAGTATGAGAGTTCTTCTGCTACCTGATTATTATTATTTTCTTTCTTTTTAATAGCTTAAGAATTCTTTTTCATTTGTTGTTATTAATGCTAAAATGTTATTAAGGTTTTTCTTTTTAATCTGTATTTTGTTAGTTTTACTGTATTTCATTGTTATCACCAATTTTTACTTGTATCTTGATTATTACTCACTGGAACACAAGTTTTTGGGTTATAATTATCGTCCAGAAAAATAATGTATACATACTTAATATTACTGCATTCATGATTGTAACCTGTTTTGTGTTAAATAAAATAAATAAATAAATAAAAAAACAACAGGGCAGCAAACATTACGCAGATCTTTATTCGCGTAGCATTACCTATTACATAAGGAATTCCGTAATTGTTTGTCAGCTTATTGGGTACAGTATGTTCAGATTCATCAATATATTGTTTATATTGTTATTTCTATACACACTCGTACAATTGACGAGCGATTGTCGCAACGGTTTACAAGTTCGCTTTCTATTGGCGATGATCCCGAATCGGATTTCCATACACATGAATATTTATATCCATTGGGTCTTCATGCGTGGAGAACTTGTATATGAAACGCATACACAGTTATGATATGTGAGTAATGGTTGTATGTAATGATTTTATTAGAAAAAAAAATCATTTACGGTACTTCGGCCAGCATCAATAAAGTTTTGTCATGAAACATGTGGTTTGCATAAACCAATGGCCACACAAAGTTACGAGGCTATGAGATCTTCTAGTTTCCTGTTAAATGTAAGCTTACTTTCTGGCCAATTACGGCGTTTGATCACGTAAGAACCTATTTCAAGGTGTAAAAGATAGCCTACTTGGAAAACGGACGGCCTGTGAGAAGTGATATGGAAATAGTCGGTTTGTCCCCTGGGTCTATGCTAAAAATAGTTTGTACAATAACTCAAATTCTTATATGAAATATTTTTACCCATCGTACCTACTTGAAAATAACGTACGTAAGGTCTACTAGGAAGCGTAAAAAGAAACGAACCTATACAAAAGTTTTGGAGTGTTTAGTGGGTCGTCCAATTAGAAGTGTTTGAGGCGCATGTCCGCAGTACACACTGCCTACTAGTTGGTAGTCGCTAGTGGGTAGTCGGTAGTCGGTACACAGAATGTTCTTGAAGCACTGCGACTCGGCGCTTGATTTTTATTACAGAAAAAGAAAAATAAACAATCGTTTCACGTATTTTTTCAGTTGGCAACTACATATTTTTCTGTGTAACACATCCAATTTTTCACGTAAATATTATTTTAGTCTTTTTCTGTAAATACGAAAAATGTAGCCAGTAGAATATTTTGCGAGAAATGAAATTCCATCAAATTAAACAGACAATTCTCTATTCGAGGTACTCTTAATTGAAGTTAAGACCATTACAGGTCATCAACCCTGTGTGCCAATTGGGCTTTGACCTCTTACATCACTGTAACAAAGTTAACAATGTTTGTCGAACTCCGCAAGAAATAAACACGATTAATTGCCCTAACAGTTCAAGAAGTAGCATTAAGAAAACAATTACCATCAGCAATTAACACATTAGCGCAGAGAAAAACTTGCGCGGACACTCTAATAGCGTTATGATAAAGTTGCGGCGTTGTGTGAACACCGAACAGCCATTTATCTGAAGTTGCTAACTATTGTTTTGGCCGGCGACCAGCGCAGCACCACTCCGGCTCTACAAACAACAGCTTGCGGGAATAACTTAGCCTTGCATTACAATTGTCTTGAGTATACAACAAAAATATCAACATAAATACAATGCTCTTCTACTAAAAAGAGAGGTTTAACTTTTTACTGGTAGTAGGTCTCTCATATGTGAGAGGCTGCCTGGGTAGGTATCACTGCAATGTCCTTTTCTCCCGCCAAATAGCAGTGAAAAGCATTGATGTGTTTCGGTAATGGACACATTGAGACTTAGCACCTTTTATATGTACGTATGTTGTCAATATTATGTCTTTGCTTTGTAAATCCAGGTGTTGTTTGGGTTTGCATGAGCGGAAGTATCGTTTACCATTAGCCGAACGCAAGCTCGCCTCGCTATTCATTGCAATTACTGTATCAGCCCATATACATCCCACTGCAGTGCACGGGCCTACTCTACAATCGAGAATACGATTGAGAGTGGTTAGGCCATATAGTCCACCACGCTGGCCTAGTGCGGGTTGGCAAAGTAACCGATAGTGAGTTATAAATAAACATGTACATTACTTCTAAAGACCTACCAAAAGCTTATTCAATGTCCATTGTGTTAGCAACAAGGTACTCTAAGTTGGTTCTTCACCGAATCACTGAACTGTGACGGCATTGCTTGCTTCATCAGTTCGTTGTCTAATGTCTAGTGAGACTGAACACATTTGCAAAGCAACGTGAACAATGGAAAGCTATGATTGAATGAATCGGGTGGGATCCACTCTGTATCCGTGTAACTTTCCGCTGAAACTTTTTACTCAAACAAGTTTGGTCCATTCATCGACGGCGACGACTCTACGGGGGATATTTATCTTGCGGTTTTCAGAGAGCCTTTGCGTATCATTTTCAATCTTCGCGAAATGATCACAGATATTTGAAGTGTTGTTTCTTGCCCATATTCCTCGCCTGGAGAGTAATTCGATTGTGAGCGCGTCGATTCGTGGTCGGACATAAGTACCCACTGCTTTTTGACTTCGAGTTGTAGTAAACACCTTGCGGTAGAAGTGATACTTGTTTTAAAATAGTTTGCATTGAATTCGAAAAGTTATATTGTAGCCAGCTTAACAACAGTGTGATGGACTCGCAAAATATAGCATGTATCACTTTCGTTTCGAATATAGACAACACAGTATCATAGTCGAATTTCTTGATTGAAATCATCCAGAGGAAATGGTCTAGGCCCTAGTATTCCTATTCACCCTCGTCATTTCTTCATCCCTTTCTATTTACATTTACAAATTTCAAGACATGTTAGGTTGTCAAATGTCATGGTTGTTCCAGGCCGGGCACATCACTCGTCAAGTGAATTGGTGGCTTATTTGTCACATCGGCGCTAAAACCTATTTTCAGGTGTGTGGTGGGTAGTTTGTCTGTGGCTGCATCAGGCGTGTGACTTAAATACCCAGTTGTGCAGCGCCGGAGAGTGCACGAGAGACAATGGCGAGGGAAGTGGCGCGTCACGCACTCATTGTCCTGCCACTATTGTGCTGAATGTTAGCGTGAAGCTGTGGAGCTCCTCTGGAAAACTGTTGCTATTGCTTTGTGGAATGTGTTTACAATTTTGTCGTAGTACTATTGTTTATTGTTCGCTGCCGCGCTATATGAAGACTGTGAGATTGTTACACAATATGGTCTTACTGACTGCTAGACAACTTATGTAGAACGATCTAGTTTTCTTTTATTGATTGTACGTAGACGATTTAATATTTCCTGAAATGTTTTTGTACAGTATTAAAAAAGAATTGCGTGAGTGGGCACAATGAGAGTACAGAAACGAATGATTGAGCAGGAAATTGTTGTATAATTCAATGTCGAGTGGAGTAGCGTCGCCGCGCCGCCTCAATGTCGCGCGTCACTTGTCACTCGTCTCGACACCACATTTTATTTTTTATTCGTGGGTAGAGAGTAGAAATTCGGGGGAAGGGGACAGGAACTCGTTAAAGAAGTTTTTGTAAAGTTATGGTTTCGTTATAACAGCTTTAAAGTTTAAAGGAGTTTGCGACATGAAAGGGCCGCTGCTCTCGGGAAACGGTGGCTAGCTTGAACGCTCACCGGACCTACGAGCCCGCTATACTTGCACTCATAAACACACACTCACACACATACAGTGTTACTACACACAGCTATGAATGGAACGCGGAGAGGGAATTTATTGGATCGATGGCGGCCCGTCACAACGCTATTGTCTTTTTGGAGACTTTTGTGGTGCACACAAACAGTGCTTAAATGCCGCGAAACGAATTGAAATCCAGCGCGGTGCGGTTTAAACTAGTTTCATTATACAAACAGTTTGCATTCGCCGAACTCCAGAGCCACGTTTATGCACTAGCAAACTGCGATTAAAACTACTCGCTAAACTTAATCTTATCTCAAGAATTTGGGTCAATGATGTAATTGAGTGTGCCGGCGATAAACAGGTAAACAGTTGCGCTGCTCATGCACGAATATAGCTCGCTTGCAGAATGAACGTGTGTGGAGCCGGCAATCACTGCACACAACTTCTAGGCAAGGAATATTCGTCAAAGGAACGAAAATAGTGCACGCGGCGGGTAAAAATGCCGTGGTTTATAGAGGCCGGATGTTGTGGCGGCTTGTCGGTAGAGAAGACGCTGCCCAAGCACAGTTATGATGCATATCGCTTTCGTGTTTGACTAATAATTTACAAGCCAGTGAACGCACATAATACACCATTAGGGGGTTATTTAATTCTCAAGTTGTGTATTATCTGGACAGTGGAATCGGCATAGCTTACTTGAGATCATAGGTAATGCACGGCAATCGCAACGAAATGGAAGTAAGGAGACTGTTCCAACCTCAAACTCGCCACTACAATTCCTGAAGGCAGGACTAACAATGGCACGCCTTATAAAGACATCAAGCAATGAAGCTCAGCGAGTCTCCAGGAATGTCTAACTTGTCTCAAATAGGCCTCAGGAAATCAACCACAATTCAGAAAGTTACATTAATATGAGGATGGACAATAATTTATTGGAAATACACATATTACACATAATTTATTGGAAAAACACTTCCCCGCTTCACTAAGTCGTTGACAAAAAATGAACTAGAGGCAAATAACCTTGCAAAAAGCCTTTTACAGCCGGAGAATCCGGAATGGAAATATGTACATATCAAAAATATGTAGATCTAATGCAGTTAATAAAAATCGTGCCGAAAATGCTTCTATAAAAAACAAATCCACTGAAAAATATTTAGCTATGAATAAACGCTGATATATCGGCGTGTGTAAACAAATATTGAGTATTTCAGAGCAAAACAATTCGACAATGGCGCGGTTTGATTTTAGTTAGAGTGATTCGCCCTTGCGCAGAGTGCGGGCCTCTGGCCTACATAAAGAATTGATGGATTTGGACGCCAAATTGATTCCCAACCAATTTGCTAATACAATACACATACTACACTAAATCGCTAGTGTTCAAGGGAACAATTATTTTGGACATTTATATCCGTTTACTGAGACGTAACTGAGATAATAATTAAATTGCAAACTGATTTCCCGTCAAATTTTAAAACTGACTGCGTGGCTAATACCTCAACCCTTCAGGGAAATATATTACGAAAGAAACATAAAACACCGAAATACCAGCCTCGGTCCAACAATATACAACGCAAAGTGAAAAATTCTTTCCGGAATGGCTTTTTTATAGCGAGTTAAATTTTATTGTAATTGCCTTTACGATTCTAAATTGATACTTTCTAAAACACACACAGACACGTGTAAATTGGACGCCACTTTAAATTGTAAACATTCATAAAATGAAGTTGGTGTTTAAATGAACCATTATGAACAGCTCGGTGTTATTAGTATCAATCGAGCTTCACAGGACACCTTCTTTTAACAATGAAAAATATTTATTTAGGAAAAAACAATAATAAATCGATATTCGTCGCGTTTTTTTCTATACTGGCAAGATAGGTTGCTTGCATTGTGCGGTTCAAGCTAGAGCGGCAATTTTACTCATTAATTTTATAAAATATATTTTTAACAAATTACCGCTAAGAGAAATACCCGGTATGAGACGCTTTTTATAAAATATTAGATACCAATATTATTTTCTTCCCTTTTATCTTCCTTTGAAAACTAGATCTCGTCCTTCTATTGTCCTCGACGACTTCAACCTCTACATGTTTTCGGAGGCTGAACGTGAAGTAAAGCGAAATATAAAGGTAAGTGATAATTTGAGTCGGGTATTTGATTGTGAAGTGAGGGTGGTCACGGCCGCGTGCTCGCCGACGCGGAACGTGTTCAGACACATTTGACTTGGAGCAGCCGACTGATGAGAGCGGCCGAGTGTCGCTCGAGAGGCTGGAGAGCTGCATCGGAGACGCTGGCTGCCCGCTGCGGGGACTGCTCTGAAGTATTGACGAGATATTGAAGATGCTTGTAGTGACTTTAATAATTAATTGTCGAGAATCATTATTACTATATGGGTTTATTGGTGTTTCATTGTAATGATTCTATAACCAAAATCGGCGATGAAAGCTACCTGCGTTGAAAATACTCATACTAAAGAAAAGCATGATAATCTAAAATTTCGGTCTTAAGCTTCAACGAGATTTAATGTCGCGTATTCGATTGATTGAATGATTTTCGTCAGATTATGGGATAACTTAGATTATATACATGTCTAGATTGAGCAATGCCAACAAACGACGCGCTAAAAATGTCCCCACTTTCGTTGATATGTGTGAGTACTGGTCGTGTACTTATTGTAATCCAACTGTCAAGGTGTGTGTGTTTAGGGATGCCTACTCCAGATTATTAACTTAACTTTTCTCCATTATTCGATAAACAAAATAGGTAAAATAAAATAATTTTGTTTATTTAATAATTATAAAATAATTATACTATTTATCATATTTATAACGCATTTTAGTAAAAACTAGAGATGGGCCGAGAACTCGGTTGATACTCGGTACTCGGTGTACTCGGCGAGTTTTTTGATACTCGTACTCGGCCGAATAACTCGGTTTGAATGCCGAGTATACGTTGTTTAAGAAAAGCAATATATTTAGGTAGATATAATTAAAACAATAGTGTTAATCAAAAAGTATTTATGACTAATTTAGGAAATTTTTGACAATCTCAATTAATAAAATATAATTATGCTAATGAATGAGTAGTTAGTGAAACAAAATTAAGAGAATAGTGATAAAATTAATCAATATTTAAAATTTAATAAAGGTAAATTTCGATGAAGCACATAAGTTCTATGTAAGTATATGTAAGTCCGCCAACCCGCACTAGGCCAGCATGATGGACTATATGGCCTAACCACTCTCAATCGTACTCTCGATTGTAGAGGAGGCCCGTGCCCTGCAGTGGGACGTATATGGGCTGATACAGATACAGATACATAAGTTCTAGTAACAGCCTAGTCCTCTTTTCTTCGTAGACTTTTCTTGCCAAAAGTGCCAGCAATGCCAGCAACAATGGGAATTTGATAAAACCGAGTTACTCGGCCGAGTACTCGGTTGAAAAAAAATTGAGCCGAGTAAAACTCGGTACTCGTTACTCGGCAAAAGTGTTACTCGGCCCATCTCTAGTAAAAACAATAAATACAATGGTAAAAATATACAGTAATTTTAGATCAAAACCCATCTCCTGTTGTTTGTTTCGGAATAGAATTAACTCTTTGGATTTATTGCCTGGGCTGTTATCTGATTTCTGTATTTATGTAAAATATAAATCATCATAAGTAAAATGTTCGGAACACACGGCTGAAGTCTTGTGAACCTACGAATGGTCTTCATTTCGTTTCCGGTGTATAATGTCTCTCCAGCAATTTGCTAGCACGGAATCCATAGGAAGCCTAAAAAATACATATTAGAATTAATTCACAAAATTACAATAGAGTTCATGACGTCATGGGTTTCGTTCATATTGTGTAGGTAAGTTATTATTTGCTCATCAAATAATTAATGCCATTCTTCTTGTTCTTCTTCTGATCGAAATATGATAAAATGATATTTGTATTTTATCTCCCATAGTTTCACCAAATCTCCCTAGTAATAAATTGACAACACTGGCCAATGAAACTCATGTTCAAAATAATGAATTAAAAGTTCGTGTTTTCTTCAAATAATAGTGGTTTAACAACAAAGGTTACCGATGAAAAGTGATATTGGTGTTATTATACAGTTTTCCCACATAATTGCGATCAGAGGCGGCTCGTAATATTTTTGATGGGGGTTTACAAAAAAATTAATTGAAAAACTAGAGCTTACTATTTATTATTTATTTATTTTTATTCTTTTTTGTACACCAAATAATACTTAAACTAAAACTTATATTTAACATAAGAGTACAAATGGCAGTCGTATCGCTCAAGGCAATCTCTTACCGACTACCATGGGATGGACATAAGTGAAGGAAAATGAAGATAGGGCAGAATAAGTGTACTTTTAGAATATTGCTTGAATTATTAAAAAAAAAAAAATAGGAAATAATTAAAATATTTAGCTTGATAGATAAAACGATACAAATATATGAAATTAAACAACATACCTACATGAATTTACTTAAAAATAAACATACACATAAAGATATAAAAACCAAATATTATAATAAGTACAAACATACATGCACATTGCTCTCCAATATTTGAGATACATAAGCAAACAACCATTAGTTTTTAAAGAGACAAGTAGTGTTCTTTTACCATTCTTTTGAAGGACAACAGTGTTCTTGCTCGTCTCACAGCAACAGGAAGTGCATTCCATAAACGGACCGCTTGGACAGTGAACGATTTGTCCATAAAAGTTGTTGAATGCACCGGCATTCATTATTATTATATTTGTATACAAAATCCATTCGCCGGTCTTTTTGGCGTGCGAAGATAACTATTTCTTTCTTGTGAAAATCAGAAATGGAATTGATTAAGCGTACAAACTATTTTTAATAATTATTTAAAAAAAATCCCGAATTAACTGAGTGACGCGTGAGCGGCGCTCCAGTTTACGCTAATTTCTCATACGATATCTTTTGTTTCACGCGTCAGCGCGAGTCGTAGCTCTCTTTCGCACTCATTGAATACAGTAATAAGAGTCGTACTAAACTTCGTTTCATAGGAGCACAATCGCTGGCACTCCACTCGTTACAAATTGACGCTACATGTGCCTATATAGGTAATATAATAGACTTATTATAGGCGTAGTAAAATGTAAAGAATGTAATGTAAGGATTTATGTATTATAAATATATATAAATTATTAAATTAGCTAAGTATGTAATTTTCGTGGGAGTGCACTGCACCAGCGCTCTTTCGGATGAGCCGCCTCTGATTGCGATACAATTCGACAGCACAAACCGGCATAATTAATTATTTTTCGGGAGCACGTTATCCATATGTAGTTCAAATGACACTGACGTACGTGAGAAGCGAGTCTACCAAATTTGGTAGACTTTTTTTGAGCCGTGCGATGAGGTGTGATGTGTCATCTAGACATGTATATAATCTAAGTGGGATAACTTGTTTTTATGTCACCATGTGTGGTCGACTGTCAGAAATAACAATGCGAATAGTACGAATGCAAACACATATTAATAGCCCAAACTTAAAAAATTATCGCTTCTCTTAACAAGCTTGTTTGCAAAACATCATTAGAAAAATTATCAGTGTGTATATATAATTTATTTGGCCTACTAATATTTATAAACTGGCTGTGATGTATTTGTTATTTAGCAACCCAGATGAGCTTCGTGGAAGTCCGGCCGGTCTCAGCGCGAACGTCGTACATTATTATCACTTCAAAGAAGTTGCTAGTTGTTTCATTTATAATTTCTTCCGCGATGTTTCGGGACAACGAGCCGGTGGCGGACTCTAGATAGCGTAGACTGTAGACACCGCAGGTATCAATGTATAGCGCGGTGTCGCGACAAGGTCGGAGGTCACGGGTATTGTTTATTTTGGTGCAAAGGTCACGGAGGGCGCCCCTTGCTGAAATCCAATAGAGCCCTCTAGCTGGGCCGGAGCATCCGCGTTTCTCTCGCTTTTTTTTACTGTATTAGTAGCATTTATTTATGTTGGACGCGTGACATTTATATACAGTTATATTGACTGTCCAAGTATGGTAGAAGTAATGTATTCTAGAAGCAGTATCACATGTTGAGCGTTGTGTGCGGACTCGAGGCTGTTGACGGACAGAGTGCCGCTGTGTTTGCAAACAACGATTTGCCTTTGTATTTCATTCAATTAGTGGCTCCTAGTAGAGCGGTGGTCATCGCCCCACCTCCCTGCGCTACCCGCCGCCCGTACACCCCGCCTCACGCGCCGTGAGCGGTGAGTCCACCTCGGCCTAGTTCTAACAGCAGTTCGTTATAGTTATCCGAAAAGCTTTGTTTATTTCTCTATTCGCTCAATAAAACAAATATATCTACCGCATAAATACATTGAAACAATAAAAAACCCAGTTTACAATGCCCCAGTTCATATGTTAGTTCGTATTTTAATTTAGATTTATCGAGCAAGATGTTTCGCTACGCTTTTCTCAATCTAGTCTCTAATCTATCAAGTCAATACTATCTGGTGTCGTTATCATCGATATTGAATATTGTACGTAGTCTGTTGATTGCGGTTAAACGTTGACTAATTAGACTGGTAGTATTAGTCAATCCCAAAGTCAATAAATTCAGGCAATGCTTTAATGTTATTACAACTTTATGAGGATATTATGTAGTTAAGTCCCCCATAATCCATCTTTATACAGAGTTCAGAAATTAATCTTTTTCAATAAAAACCTAAAACCTTGAAATATTACAGTATTACTATCATGTTCTGTTTACCTTTGGTGTTTCTATTCGTCCCTTGCTTTTCGGCAACGTTAGTGAGTGACAATATATCGGGGGCATAAGCGGTGTTAGAATCCGATCATGTCATGGCTTTTAATTCGAGACAATACTCGTAAACGGGCACAATGCCGCGCTGTGCCGCCACCGCTGGCGTCATATCAAGCTTTATTGCATGATGTAAGCGAGGCGCCGCGGAATCTTTCATTATTCAATATTACGGCCTACACTAAACATGCTTTAAATTTTAATCCGCACTTATGAGTTACGACCGTCGCGTTCATACAGCCACCTCGCTCGTACACGCGAGCCAAGCGACACTGTATAAGTGTAAGAAAGTCTCGGTGTTGCTATTAGTTGGTGCGCTGAGTGTACAGTGGGTGAAATAATAACGCGTCTCACGTGTGCGGCGGCGTGCGTAATTAGGGCGTGCGCTGCGTTGATCGCTGTACGTGAGTGCAGCGTCGCCGCCCGCTTTGTCTGCCCACAATCGTGCTATAAAGTCTGACAGTAGCGAGACTAGAACGTGTGTGACGTAAGCGGATGCCTGGAGAAAAGCGTAAAAGAGGTGAACGACATTGCAGTACATATGTGACGTGGCACGTGGTGCAGGAATACAGGTCACAGATCGTGGATATGATACTCTGTGTGTAACGCATTCAATCCTGTTTCTGTTCAATTAGGGACGGTGTGGTTGTTATGGACGAGAATGGAATCTACAACGTCTTAAATTACCGAAGCCGTTGCTTAGGTCGATGACTAGATAATTTGTTTTTGAAACTTCTAAATATGCTGTAGTATCAGGTTTTAGGCAAGTTCGTCGGCGAGCTGGTGGGCGCTCAAGTTACCGATTGCGGGCATTTTATTAGGTTTGCGTTGCCGAATCAGCTGTGTTTGGGCGCGGCTCGGGGCTCGATCCAATTACACGCCGACTCGTCTCACGTTTATGAATGAATTAAATAATTCGCCGCTCCTTTGTGATGCCTCAATAAATACTAAACGTTCAATTAACTCGCACACGTAACATCCGATATGTTTGCGGCGGGCGTGCGTCACGCCGATGTGCCGGTTATAGATGAGCTGATGATGTGAGCATTGTACATTTAAATAGTAATTGCGTGGGTTAAGTGGAGTAGCCCATAATACTATCGCGGAGTGCTTGCTTTCTATATTTACAAACACTCTTACACAGCTGGGCTAACCTCTACGATCTGTTTGATAAATATTGTTGACTCAACTTGTAAAAATATTTATATCGTTGAGTAATGACTCGAAGCTTATGTGTACCTCTCTCTATGTCACTCATTCTCTTCAGCCATAGGACGTCCACTGCTGAACATAAGCTTCCCCAAGGGTCTCCACATTGACCTGTTGCAAGTTGCCTGCATCCAGCCACTTGCTGAAATTTTAACCAAATCGTCCGTCCACCTTGCAGGGGGGCGTCCGACACTGCGCTTGCCTACAGTTACGTTACCTGTACCTACGGTTGATTAATTGCTATATGATGGTTTCTAGTTGCAATCCTAGATGAAAACGGCCGGTACTCGTCCTTACGGTATCTCATCTTATTGTCTTAACAGAGTCACAACCCGTATTGTATCATACCTTTTAAGGGAACGTTTAAGTCAATTTTCTACCAAGGTATATTCTGCACGCAACATTTGTGCACACGGTAGCAATCTAAAGAGTTTACACTAATATTGAGTATCGTTTGTTGAGGTACTGTTCTTTCTGACATGGACGAATTTACTGCGGTGGACTAAGTGTCTTTATGGTGGGTAGCGGCGCCGCTACGTGGGTATCGCGACAGATACTCTCACTCGTTCACTCCTCGCCTAATAGTGGCGCAGCCTTCACTAGCTACATGGCTAACTATTCAGTTATTCATTGCGCTGAGTATGCTCTCTAACCATAACTCCGCCGAGCCTTTCCACTGCCTATAACATTAAGCACGTGTGCGGAGCAGGATGAAGCTAAGTGCTGTAATTTAGTGGCGCGACTCCATCAGTATCGCTCAGCTTAATACAATAATGATATGTAAAGTAAGGCGGTTGATTATGCATAAATACGGAGACACACGCGACGCGACGCGTGCAAGAGCGCTATTCAATGATGGATGTGATGAATACAGATGTTATTGAACATGAAGTGGGAGCGAGATGAACCAGACGTCATGTAATATTCAATGAGGAACATTTTAATATTCAGTTTTACGACTTAGTTGAAACTCGCCTCACAAGTGGGAGACGATCGAGACTATCATATTTCGACTTCACGGAGCGAGTTCTTGAAAAGCTTCATTAAATCGGAAGCGGTGGAGCGAGGCGAGCGCACTCAATACCGAGGTCTGTTACATCGGTTCCACACGTAGCGGCTAGTGCAGCGCATGTCTAACCAATTACAAGAGGTCTCGGTGTCGAACAAATAGTGTTCGTGTCGGTGCAGCTCCGGCAAACAAGCGGCCACTGTTTGCACTTGCATTTAATCTCATTCGCGGCGGGGGTAATTAGCTTAGGTGTTAAAATGTAGGACACGGCCGCGTCCCAGATCGTGGCGTGTGTACGAGATCAAGTGATTAGGGCGAGGCGGCTGCGAGCGGCGCGCGGTGGGACCACGCCTGTGTTGGCCGGCTCTGCACTCTGTACACAACACAACGCCTAGGGATAATAAACGGGCCACTTCATGCGAGCCTCGCGTGTTGTTCCATCGTTTGTATTTACTGGCTCTGTGATGAGCATTACCATGCTAGATCGTCCAATTAATCGTGTTTGTTCTCATTTTGGTAATCAATAAATGCAAGTATTGGTGTGCGCTGTTGTACTGAGTTTGAGCTTTGTAACGAATTGCGTTAAATTGTTTCCATTTCAATAATTTATTGACCTGTTAGACAATGTAGGTTTTTATCTCACTTAGTCCGCATTTATCTTAATAATATGATCTATTAATATATCTGTGTATATTATTAAATTGTGCAGCCCTTTTTGATTATACCACCTTGTGGTTTGATAACTCAAAAATAGTTGACAGTATGCATGCATAATTATTTCAAAAACAATGTCCAATAATTCTCTACATTAAAAAGTTGTATTATTACGTTGTTTGAATCCGTGACATTTGTTTAGAACAATGGTTCTCAAAGTTGACAGGGCTGTGACCCACCTAACAAATCCTGACATATTTGGGTGCCCACTTTTTGGCTTTAAAGGATTAATAAAACTGGTGGGAAAATAATATTTACTTGCAATAAAAGAGCTCAATACCTTCAAAAACCGTGATTTTAGTAAGTGAGGTGCATTTGTTTCCTATTTTTTGTTATTGTAGATTGAGCTTCCACTTCAAGTTTTGTTATTTTTAGTTGCAGTGGGATTGGTTCGTCTAATTTATTTTGGTACTAATTTAGTACTAGGGGTCCATCTATAAATTATGTCACACGAATTTCTAGATTTCATGGCCCCTCTTCCCTCTTTGTCACACCTGGTCATATTTTTAGCGCATATTTTGCATTTATATCAGACAGAGCTGCAACTATTTTTGCGTAATATTTTGTTGTAATACTTAGATATAAATAATATATTTTGAAAAGGTGTGATGTCACAAACCTTTGTACCCCTCCTGGCACTTGACACACAATGTCACAATTCGTCGACCCCATCACTCCCGTAACATGTGACATAATTTATCGATGGCCGCTAATGCTGATCGTAGCCGAAAACCCGGTTTCACATGAGGCACTGAAGGGCATGAGGACTTTTAACCAATATCTATGTAAGGCCCACTAGATAATCGCCCTATGACTATGGGTTACAAACTGTGGTTTAAAATACGTCGTTTTTGTCGACGTGAACCAGGCAGCCGTGAACTGCGCTGGAAAGACTCGTGGGCTGAATGTGTAGCCCCAAATTGACACAATAATTATCTAAAGATATCATTATAATATTTTGTATGTAGTATATTATATAGGTATATATGTATGTGGGTTTTATATATTTATGTGTATGTATTTAAAGTATGTATAGACGTATTTAAGTAGTTTATTATGTTAATTATTGTTTGTATTTACATGACAGATACATCTGTACTATTATTATTATTATCTTCTTTTACTCTTAAGACTTGTCTACCCCCGTTTTCCTACTTCCATTCACTCCAGTCCATCCAAAGGTTGTCTGGAAGATATCGCTGACTGCGATAAGACCGCCCATTGTACTGTAATATAGGTCAAGATTTTTGTTGTGTATTTTTTTTATTTTGTGTAGTACAATAAAGTGTAAGAAATAAATAAAAAATAAAGAGGTGTACCTCCATGTAGTTTTCGGTTTTAATTACAAATTTTGCCAATAGTCTTTAATTTCGTCTTATTGTTCATTTGGCAATGGGTATGTAATGCATAATGCATTGGTTTTTAGCTATTAGTGTGTGCAATACCGGTGTTAAGTACTTAATAGTACCAGAAAATGAATAGGATCCAAGAAGAAAAAAGAAGTTTCTTGTTAGTGATGTAGTTTCATGTGTTATTATTCTTCACTATTAAAACACACTGCGAAAGTGTTGCTTTATTAAACAACCTCAAAGATCTTGAGTATAATTACTTCACGGAAGTATATTATAAGTTACTAGCGGTCCATCCCGTCTCCGCCCGGGTGCAGATACATAAATTCCCTTCAATGGTCTTGTATTATTAAGTAGTAGGTTAATTTTTTTTTTATGAAGTTACCAGAAGTTTTATTTGAACGTGCCGCTTACAAATCGTGTTGGGGTTGGCTCGGAGGGATCTCTTATATTGAAAAGTTCGCTGTTGTTCTGCTTATAAAAAGTAGTGGTCTGTTCGTGACACGGCTCAATGTGAAAAGCCTGTAAATATTACTTTTGTAGAACTAAAAACCGTTTACATTTCAACGGTTACATTATATTTGTTTTGCTAAGCTTGTGTTTTAGGATAATTGCGACCGGCTTGCCTCGGGAACCCCTGTGCACGGCAGTTATGTTTATATTGTAGTACAAATAACAACACAATGTATCAAATGTGTTTTTGCGGTACTGGATATACTTTATTGCACATTCATGTATTAGTACGGATGTGACAATTTCGCACTCGTGAAATATGCACGTTCTTCATATTGGTGGCGAGTGTGCGTGACGCGCTGTGGTGACGCGTGATCCCGGCGCGCGGGATACACCAACGTTTAGTTTTATATGAGAGCTCCGCGCTACGTGATCTCAAAAGTCACAACTACCGAGCAGTGACCGTCCGACTCACAATTCACAAACGTATTTATCATTAGTAAACAGAATTTGTATTTAACAAAGCTGAATAAAACCTCTTATAAACACGCTCATTGTGAGAAGCATTTAGCATCGCTTCGCGGAATCCATAAGCCGCCGTATTGTGCGTACGGTGGGCTCGACGGCAGTTGCGTAGCGTCAAAATACACATGCAAATGAGATCCTAATGAGGTTGTTCCGCGCACCCCTCCGCGATATGCCCTTTGATCCCGTAATATCACTTCCTTAAGTTGAGCTTGTACATAAATGATGAGGGCACATGCGCTTTGACATGGAAATGCGACCGCGGGTTTGGGCGACGTGGTCGCTGGTGCTGCGAGGCTGCGGCTGCGGCGTGGCGGTCGGCATGCGGCGGTACATACCGGCATGTCGCGGTGTTAGCCCCGGTAATAGACATATTATTACATTATGTATTCCTCACACATGAACTAGCCTCGCCGCAGTTGCGGCTCACGCAGTGGTCGCACTACTACTGCAATTAAAATTGTCTAGTATTGGGTATAGAACCTGTAACTTTCATTGTATTTTTTTTTATTGGCTATCCTAACGGGAGTTGCTTATTTATTACAAGACTTAAATGCCCTAATCGTTTTAACAAAAAGTTATTATGCGCAGAGAATGGTCAACTCTTGGTGCCATTCCGTGTTGATTCAGTTAAATATAAAAAAGCCTAAGCATTGAATAGAACATCCACCGCCAGTCATATTTCAATATATAATCTTTTAGGATTTGATGTTTATTTGTGTCCTAGAAGTAGGCCTAGTCTAGAAGGCCAATTCGTGGAATGAACCCAAGCATTCGAAATTCATACATTTATAAAATGTGTTAAAATTGTGTCGCTAGGTGTGTGTGTACTGCGCTCGGAGTTAACTTACCTATGTATAGCGTTGTGAATAATGAAACAGCCGCGCGAAGTGGGTAAGATTGTGCCTTCATAACCCGCGTATCGAAACGTGGCGGCTCGATGACGTGCCGACAGCGCACTGTCGCCGTGGTGCCTTGTCGCGTCGCCGGCATGTCCACGCGTCATCTCCAACCTTGCACGTTGACACTCGCTGACAACTGACAAGCGTATTGATGACAAACTGCCAAGCTTTACATTGGCTATAGCAATTGCCTTTTAGACCCTACAATTACTGCGTCACGCGATATTTAGGTATCGAGACATTTGCGACAATTATGGGTGTCTCGAAGTACATTGTTTAGATTTGCCTAAACATTTTGGGGTTCAACCGTTTTTGTTGATTGTTATTGAAGTGTTTTCAACCATATTGTTAGTATAAAGGATTCGCTAGTAACGACATGCAAACAGGCAATTGACAAGATTGTGATCGGACTAAAGGATACGATGCCATTAATCTTGAGCTCCACTACACGAGTACAAAGTAGACAAGGTTTGTGCTCTTTATTTTCCCGATCACGTAACTCAACTTATACATTTTCCTCGAAGTCGAGACCCCCGTCACATGTCGATTGTAGCGTACATAATGAGAATCCAACTAAAGGGCGCTCTAGGATCCCTTCGAGCATCTAGACCTTCACTGCGAACGGATTTAAAAAGCTTCCAACATATTTGACGCGACACTTAGCCTTAATGATGCCCTCCAGTCCACTCGAACCGCTCTCGTGAATGTTTTCTTTCAAAACCTTATCAGAGTCAATTAAACTGAGAAGAAATGAAGCGAAATGCTTAGTTCAAATAACGCGTACCGCAGTAATGCAGTGAGCCAACGAGGCACGCGCGCTTGTGCGGCGCAATACTGGTGCATTCGACCTTACGAGTGTTGTATTAAGGGTGATTGTTGATGCATTAGTTGTGGTACTTTAAGATTCAATCGGTAGGAAGGTGAATGGCTGAAATTAGAGGCGGCTCGTAAACAAGTGGAGTTAATCTGTTTGCGGAGGGACGGCGGGATGCGTTTAAATTAGGCATTATCTAGAGAATCTCTGTCCTGCCGGTATCTGCGGCAGTAATCTTAGACGCCGAGCAGACGGGATCATTCTTGTATGTCTCTCCATTAATTTTCTTTTATTTCCTCAGGGTTTCATCTGAGAAATTAGAATAAGTATTAAAAAATATGTAATGTCTATGGTATGTAAGTCCGCCAACCCGCACTAGGCCAGCGTGGTGGACTATATGGCCTAACCACTCTCAATCGTACTGTCGATTGTAGAGGAGGCCCGTGCCCTGCAGTGGGACATATATGGGCTGATACAGACAGATTAAAAAATAGTCTATTACTTTATCTTAAAGAATTTGTTATCTTGTAAGATTAGGCTTGATAAATATAATTATAGCGTAAAAAGGCCACCAATAACTCGATTTGTGGTTCGATTTATCTTGTGGTGTTATTTCTCAATACCAATATGCAACTGTTACAGCCCACATTCATTGGGTCGATTCGTGTCAATATTCGAGTCGGTGTGTAGAGCGCGGCGCCCCGAGGTAGCCTCAGTGTAGTGATCACCGCAAGTTTACTAACTGCGATACGCATCTCTAAGCTTCTGGAACTCCCCGAGCACAAACACCGCTTGTTTCCGATTCTCCTTGAATCAATATTCGATCGAGCGCCGGCCTTGCGGAATTACACCGAATCCTTGAGATAATTGCCGCCAGTTGACGTAACAAGAGATGCGAGCCGCCCCACACTCAATAGTCAGTTACATTTCTCGCCATACAATCCGGCGCGGTGTTGAAATCTCAACGTTTCACCTTTAAAGCAAGATGGCTGGATGCTATGTTGTCTGGACCTTGATATTCCGTGTCGGTTGTTGGTTATTGTGGTGGTGTTTGTAAGCTTACGGCCCACTTCTTTTCTCTTCACACGCGGCAAAGACGCGACACTGTATCCGATGGAAAATGTTATACTAATAATAATAGATAGCTTCTAATTACTCGTGGCTTGACTAGCTTATATACTGTCCTTAAGGTATCCGTATTCTGGGTGGTAATTAGGAAACGCAAGCCTAGAAAGTCTTCTGTGGTCTGATGGCGCAGTAGGAATAAACGGGATTTTAGTTCGAGCCGCGATATAAAAGTTCTGTGTAGAGCACTATTTCGTTTCACGGGTGCTCGCGTGCACCTCAATCAGCTGTCAATTATACATGCGAGTGCTGGCCGGTATTGCAGCCACGCCGCGAAAGCGACGGGCCAGGAAACAGCGGGTGAAGAGACCGGCCGAGATTTCAACATGTTTTTGATTTGTATGCATAAGGATTTTTAAGGCTATGTTTTGCATCTGCTTCTAATTGTATTTAAATAACTTAGTCGTGACTAATGAGATTCTGTTAAATCTACACTTCATTGCTTTCAAGCTAAGATAAGTAACGGATACTACTGCAAATAATGCAACACGTGTAACGAAATTATTCCACGATTTTTTGTGTGGAGTTTGAGTCGAAATATCGTCAATGGATATGACCAAAATGTCTTGGAAACTTAATTTATGGGTGTAGCAACAAATGGCCCTTGGTGGTGTTTCAAGTAAACAGCTTTGATACATTATAGAGCTAATTCACTGTTGGACTAAGCTATGCTTGTAACGGAACGTATTTCCTACACAACAGTAAATCGTTTTGTGGCCGCTGCCTCGCGGTGCGCCGTTAAACCGATCTAGATAAGTGTAGTGTTATTATAGCAACAATAAATTGAATCCAAAGTGCTTCGTATATTAATTATGTTGGTGTGTATAGTGAACACTATACAAGACCTCCGTCCCCTCCTACCGCACCCCGCACCGCGCCGCAGTAAACCGCTCGCATGCCGGCTATTCAATTCACACGAAATATGAAGTGAAAAGTATTCCGTATTGAGATTGGTTGCTCGCTGACAGATCTAAAGCGTTACTTTAATATCTTCATTACTTTTTATATCGGTATTCTCGTTTATATCTGAACATTCCGCCTCACTTTACTATCATACATGAGTTTCATATATGAGAACGGCGAAAACGTTAAACATTTATGATATGTTTTAAAATACTCTCTATAAAGTGTGGAATCACTTTCTCATCATCATTACAATTTACAATGCATTCGTATGGCTCATAAGCAGATGATAATCTATACTATCTCGACTCCTTACACCACAACTGCAGATCCTGATGAAACAGCAACAAAATTTACACCGAACAAGTTTGGAGAGTCTGTCGGACTTGCGTTATTAGTTACTATTTAACTCGAAACTACAGAAGGTAAACAAACATACGGAGTTCTAAACAAGGCAAGGAAAATAAGCGTAAATGGAAACTCGTGGCAGGTATGATGTACATGTGTTGAGGTAGTGTTAGTGCTGTTAATTGCGAAGGAGCTAGCGGCCCCGATACCGGCCCGTACCGGCCGCCGCCCACACTGCGAGTGCTCGAGCCACCACTCCACTAGCATGCACCCGTCAACAATCCCGGCTTCGTACACGGACACATTAACGCGGCCTGCATCATAGTTTCATATCCGGCTCACGTCCTTTTGATTGATTAATTGAAAGTCTGCGTAATTCGTCGAATAAATCTGCTTTTGAAAGTGGAACTTATGTAAATAAAGTAGGAATTCAGCTTAAGCTCGAAAGTTAGCTCATACTTCCAGATCAAACTTTTCAGGTCACCGCGTATTGTAAGGTTTAATTTGTGTTTAAATGCTATTTAATATGATATTATATGTTCAGCCCAACTGTTTTAAAATATTATGCTCCCGCCTAAACCCTCACCGTAAATTAAATTCCTACGAAGAATCTATCATTTCAATATGTTATCGTAAGAATCGAGGCTTAAAAAAGGGGATTTCTTTTGTTTCTTCCATAGCATTTTATAATTGATTCTTCTTGTTTACTATCTAATTTAAGTATTTACACTAATCTAAGAAGTCGCAAGCCAAATACGTTCTCCCTTAGAGTTTATCGTAATAATACTTCTTATTATAATCCCATAATACGTGTATGCATTACACATAATATGTGCAGACAATATAACGAAGTCAGTAAAGAATATCTTATGTCGATTTATTCAATAATAACATCAACTCTTTCAAACGACACATTCTCTGCATTCTTGAAGAGTCGCATGTCATAAACCGCACATAATGCTAGTTTATTTATGTTGCTTGTTACCCTATGTATGTATTACCTCATATAACTTTACAGTGTGTAGCTTTACTTTTTGGAATACCTGTTTTGGGTTATTATTATTGTTCAGTAACTGTACACGGTGCTAGCTGCTTTGTGACAGACAATACTAGATACCGAATTGTGGTGGCATCGTATGGAAGCAAGTAAAGTTCCCGCGGCGTTGCAGACCGGGGAGCACGTGTCGCGCGCCCGGTCGGGTACACAAACTACGGGCACCTTTTCTGTAGATCTACACCGAGAAGCCGAAACTTTCGTCGTTCCAAAGTGCATCCACAAATCCTGTTACGAATCCGATGATTTTGAAACAGGAGTTTTGTAGAAAGTTTTAAAGAGCGCTGCACCGCGCTCGTCCGGGATCAGATGAGTTGAAAAATTTTAAACATTTTGTCCGACGATTCAAGGTTGGTTGCCGCTCCAAATTGTGTTTCTCATTTCGAGAATACATTTCCAACGTTGATGCTTGTGCAATGCAGTTTGTTTGCAGTGTAACAGATTCGAATGTGAAATTTGCTCAAATGTTAGTTCAGTTTGAGCGTTATGGCGTGTTCAATAAGATGTCGCTTGCCACATGCAAAACGCAAACAGCAGTGGAACTCAAACACGAAGAAGCGCGCTGGCGTGGCGCGGCGATGCGGCGGTGTGGCGGTTCGGCGGCGCGGTATCTCACCAAGTTATATTTAACTCGCCAATAATGTTTACACTGCCGCTCTAATGTATTTATTGGTACGAGACGAGACGCGCTAAGCTTACACTATTTATCGTGCTCCGCAACCGCAATATTTACGATTATGGCCATATATTCAAACAGAAGATCAAGAAAATTCCGTGGGAAGTATTAAAAAGAAATATCGTAAAATGCATTTGTTATTTATGGTAAATAGCTGCTGCGATAAATCTAACTTATTGAAAGTTTAAGCTTCAACTTGGTTTTTTCTTGAGATTAGCATACCGGTAGATAGTGACGCTGGAGTTTATTTAGGAAGTTTTTAATGAGCGGCGTCGAGCGGCGTCGGTGGCTGCCGTAAACGTGGCTGAAGGCTGCCAGTTGTTTCCCAAATTGGAAGCGTTTGTATATTCGATATAAAGTTACGAAAGCCACAAGGCGTAGAGCGAAGCAAAACTAACTTTGTTTCTAAATGTGTATCGAGTGGAAGGAGGGAGTGAACATATGCGGCGCGTCACGAGTCCTCAGCAGCGTGACAGCCGGACACGCGGCTCAGGACATCATATTCATTAACACGTCGAGTCGTAAGCACCTATGCGTAATCAACTGCTTAATAATGCAACCGTGAAGTAAATCACTACTGACCCGGTTGACATGTTGACGAGCGCAGAGGCAGATGACGGTATTATCACACTAGTATGTAATGGAGTTTGTGTATCCAATGATATTAATAGCAATGGATCCCTAGCGCCTAGTTGTTAATAGACATATTTGCAAACATTATTCAGTTCATGTTATGATCTCATTCGTGCTATTCAAAGTAGTTTTCTTCTAATGATTTCGTTTGTACAATTCTATTGTAATATTTTTTGTAAAAATCTAATTAATTATTACTAAAAATAAAATCTCATTAGTCTGGCTGAGTGCTAGAGGTTGCGGCCATTTTTAATTTGAAGTGGAATAGATTTTTCTAATTCGAGCGCAAGATTTCTATTTGGCGTGGCAGTGGTTTAATTACGATCTCTCAAGTCGTCCGATTCTTAATCCTTTTTCTAATTAAATCTATCGAGCGGTCCGGCTGCAGATGTACGCAACTCGTGAATTATATCATTCACATGTTCTCGTTTCTCTAGTATTTATAGAATGGTTGGATTGTTTACGGGCGGCGCACGCGCGTGCTGTGGTCGCTGGTCGCTGGCGTGGTGTTTACGTTGCTGGTGGCGGTGTCGTCGACCTTATCCACCATTTCAGTATATTCTAGCTGTGGCTTTGCCTTCCTGATCGTATTCATGAACGCACTGTTTGCTCAGTTTTGATTCCACATCCGTAAAAGCGTGTTCCCGCATCACGTATTTTTATGGTATTCGCTTTGACGAGCATATTAGTGGAACGAGGGCGCTGTACCTTTACTGTGGTCCCACTACGCTCCGGCGAGTTATTTGGTTCAATTGTTGTACCAAATAGAACGCTGTGGATGCTTTGTGACGTCATTTGAAAGTGCTTGTATTAACTGAACTATTTTGAATATCTTGTATTTAAGATGACTATTTGAACTGCAATAAAGATTAATTTCAACGAAAAGTGAACATTGCCACTGAACTTTTTTTAGTATTGTAGTTTTGAGCAGCAAAATATTGAAAAGTAAGATTTTTAGGAAGAGATCAGGATCAGTATCAGCCCATATACGTCCCACTGCAGGGCACGGGCCTACTTTACAATCGACAGTACGATTGAGAGTGGTTAGGCCATATGGTAATATTAAAATTTTCACTGAAATAAGCTCTTCAGGAGATAGGATTCATTGTTTTACTAATAACTCCAAATTCTAACTTAATTACTTAACTAGCTTAGGAAAAATAGGGCGGAGAAAAAATATGATTGAGATGCATTATGCATTAGATGCAAATAAAGGAAATGCCAACCGATCAGCAGGAGACAGTAATAAACAATCACAGGGACGTTGTGTTAAAAGCTAATGACTGGTTATATAAACATTTACGCAAGGCATTCCTGCGCATCACGGTGTACCATTACAGCAGTGATATAACACATGTAGTGTTGGATCCACACGACGATAGTTCCATGTCACTGCGAGGGCATTGCCGACATGCTGACATGTGCTTGTAATCAAACCCATCGGGCAATCGACTCCCTCGGTCTTTACTGATTGGATTACATTTAAAAAGGATATGGGAATGAATATGATCTGTTGCATGCCTGTCTTGGGGTTAATGCTTCGTGTTGTGTCGTCTCAAGTGTTGTCAAGCGATGCTGCTAGTCGTAAAATAACTAATAGAAAATTGAGATATGAACAAGTAGACGGTTTTGGTAGATTATATTTATTGGGAATTTTACTGGTGGTAGGTCTCTATCGATCGTATCGCCATTTCTTCCAATAAGAAGAAAAAGAAGTACTAAAATACAAGGAGTTCCAATTTCAAGTTAAGAAAGACATGGTTTTAAGAGAACAATAATGAAAGTAAAGCGTGGAGAGGTCTGCAAGGAAGAGGTTGTATCTGGGCCACATTTAGTAGCTACACAATGGCGAGGCGAGTGCGACAGGAACAAAGGTCGAGCTCACTACTCATCGCCGCGCCTGCACCACGCGCGAATAAAGAAATGGGATCATGTTGCATACCCCATGTACGTCGCTGTGTTGTATTAATCGTTTGTGATGGGCAAGAATAGGCTTCAAACAAGAAGTAGTCAAATATTGGGATTCAAACGTTTTTGTTTTGCGTGCGTTCGTTGTGCTAAATACATCTCATGTTTTTTCATAGTCCCTAAAACTTACATTCATTCAGTGTTCACTATTTAGTTAATCACTTTATATTAATGCATTTTATAAACAATTTAACAACTAACAAACTCCTCAGTTAGTTTTGTGTCGTTAACAAGAATCTCGGTAAACCCGCTCAGTTACAAAGTCATGATTGGAAATGAACAGTTACGCAAACACAAATATTTGCACCTCGGCGAAGAAGTGTTCAGGTCAAACGTCGAGGTTTTTTCAAGAGCCCGAGGCTGTCGTCGGTCGCCGAGCAGTGGAACTTACACATTAAAACGATATTAGGTCGGCGGCGGCCGCGAGCCGTTCCAACTTTATTAATATCACCTGAGCACACCGCAATAACTGCTGCTTACCCACTCTAAATATCCGCCGTATATCTACACTCATATTACACTAATACAAACTTTATAACTTGTAAAATTACGTTGAAGTTAGCTAAGTTAGCACTGTAGTGTGGATGAATTTGATTGCGGTAACATTGCTCCACAGAAAATTCGACGCGATCTAACAGCTTGCTAATAGATACATTTTGTTCGATCAGTAAGACACCTGAGAGCTGAACTAAACGTTCGTATTACCCGGTACTTTAACATACATACATACATAAACTCACGCCCTTTTCCCAAAAGGGGTAGACAGAGGACACCCAGATTTCGCATTCTATGTTCCGTCCCATAATATGATAAGTGACGAGCCTATCGCCATATCTGGCACTAATTCCTGACTCTGGGCTGATACTAAATAGAAAAATCCAATATCACTTTGCCCAACCCGGGATTCGAACCCGAGAACTCAGCTTTGTAACTGTACCCTAGTACAAATACGCCACCTTGATAGTCCGGTACTTTTAATTTTCTAATAGCACGAACAATTATTTCTATTAAACAATGTAACATGAGAAGATTAATTTAAACAGCCCGTTGACCTTTAGCTTCTGTAATAACACTAGTGTTCTCGTGTAGATGTTGTGATATCCTTATAAAGCATCACATCGGAACTAGTGGTCGTGAACATTGCCTTGTATAGCGCATGTCGCATTTACAACATTACTCCGCCGATGGACGCGGCTCCTTTAAACGCACTTTTCCGACCATTACACAGCTCAGCTAGGTCTATCGCAGCGCCATCATGAGACACGCTGTCATGCACACTATCTCCAAATTGTGTAACAGATATGTTGATATTGTTGTAAATAAGGTTATCTGCGGCTTCTTTGTACTTTAGATGTAAATGTACTGTGAAAAGGTTTGTTTCCCTTTCAAATACATCCGAATTACTTTTATGATAGTAGAGACGAGAAATAATCGGAGAACTTCATAGGAAACAGCCGTATGCTAATAATTATCATGCACGATTGACGATTTAGAATAGGAAATGAAGAGACTGGACATATTTATATGTTTAAGAGAATGAGCCATAATCTAATTATCATCATCTAATAATGATCCATTGAAGCTCTATCTATCATTGTGCATAAAAAACGGTAAAATGCACAATGTTTCTCTCAAATTGACTCTAAATTAGTAATTGGTTTTACCATATCTCAAGAACTATACTGTTGCATCCTAAATATATTCGGAACAAGATACAAGTTGCCAAAGCATCGTAATCTGAGGTGTTCTCGTTATAACTTGGAGTGCGGCAGGTGAGAGGGCAGCGGGAACAGTGGGGAAGGTGAGGTGCGGTGGGGGGCGGGGTACAATCGGCACCATTACATTTAGTCACGTAGCGCGCACTCAGATTATATTTATTGCAGGTCGGCAGGCGCCGGCCGCTGATCTGATGCCGACGGGATACAGAACAGGTTCCGCGAGGATATTGCGAGCTTATCTGCACACGTTAATATTGCGGTACCACTATAAAACAGTTTTCAAAATATGAGTACACCTGACACCAGGTCTATAACGAAACTGATGTCAGATCTTATTTCATTGGTGGCTTTCTTACAACGCAATGGTTTTGATTTTAGGTATTGAAAATGCGCCCACTATCAGTCTTATATCTATCGATATCTTGTCTCGAGGGGATGGCTCGCAGCACTCACAGAAATATTGATAATACTTGGTTTACATTTCTACGGCTTCATTATTCTATACTCCCTACGCAAAAATAAACTATCGTTACTTATTTGAGCACGATGATCATCCCCATCCAATCAGAAATAAAGCGCTTTCAAATTACCTTCAGGAATAACACCAGGGATTTATGAAATGGTGTAGACACTGAAGCAGTGTCGTTTAGAACGGGAACTTGTTTTTCTGTAATTTCCCAACGCTACTAAATTTGTAGACAAAAATATAAAATAAAAAGCTTAGCTCATTCGGGACGTTGAAATAATGGGAGGAATCGAGAAAATGTAAAATAAACGGTATTGTGATGTGGAGGGCGGAGGCTGTGCGTGCGGATAATAAGCTCGGCTAGAGGTAGTTCTACTCGCAATCATTTCGATCTTTGTGTTATTATCTTTGTGTTTCGGCAGCCTCCGCGACGCTCTTGATTATAATCCCGACTGCGACGTGATAGGCAGCGCGTTTTATCGGAAACAAATGTTTGTTTATTATTTTTATTTTGTGTCGTGTCCAGATGTTCGAATTCCCAAAAAGTTTTGCGTTCTGACTAATAACCATATGGTGTAAAAAAAAACAATTCATATATAGAAGCTAGGTATGCAACTATTCATTTATTTTTAAATGCGTCAAATCGACAAGTAATATTATTTATACATATTCTCTCAGATGTATCTAATACTTGAATCTCAGCGCAGAGGTTGCAATATTTGCCCGTTATTTCTTGGCAACGAATGCTATATTTGTGCGAAGAGGCTTCGCTTAATATTGTTTATGTTTAAAATAATGTTGTTGAAGAACCGCGTACTGTATCTAGAAACAGTTTGTGCCGAGTGACTGTACCGTGGCGGGTCGGGGCGTGGGTATCGACGCTAGTGTAGTTTCCGGCGAGCTCGCCCACTAAGGCTAGACCACTTCCATCCCTACCTACTTGTTTTGTGATATACCTGTATCTGCTTAAAATTGGCGAAATATCGTGTGTCGCATTGCTCTACCTTTAGCGAGTATCTTTATTAGTACACCTAGTTACCACTTTTGTAGCGAAGAGTGGATTAGATTATAATGACTAACGTGGAGTAATGTAGGCAAATGAGGTTAATGCGTAAATATAAGAGAACACAAATAAGTTCACATGTAATGTCGTCAACATCTTTAGTAGGACAATCTAATTTACGGATAATAAAAATAACAAAATATATTTTAGCCTCCAGTAATACATGCTGAGCTTTCTACAGCCGCCCATAGATAACAAAGTCTATTCTCGGCCACATTCAGTCGATATTTACACGTATTTATTCAGCAAGTTCTTGGGAAACATCAACATTAAGAACTATGTGAGCGATTTCCTGCTCCCAGTTCTTTCTGGGCCTGAGTGTGAAAGTTTAAACACACAAACACGCAGGGTCGGTTCAGCTGCGCCGACTCGGTTTGGCAACATTATAGCGTAAATACTGGCGATTTGCTTACGCAGCGCCGCTCTGTGTATTTGTACAGGGCTCCACTGCTCAATGCGTGTTGTCGGCCCTTTCTTTCTACATCTGCTCTGCCTGATACGCGTTCATATTAACATTCAATGACTATTCGCAAACAAGTAATTTGTCCTTGTTACATTTCAACAAATTATCTTCTATTTCGTAGCGAGTTTGTTATTTAAGGAATAAAAGCGTACATATTTGTTTTATTTGATTGTATGTCTAAAAACACATGGTCACAGGGAGGTAATTTGTCTTGTCACGAACGTAGGTACCCTTTTCTACAATTGTTTGGGTGGCATATGACATAATTTTCTAAACTCTTCCATTCTTTCATTAGGTAGAAACGAATTGTGAGCTTTACATTTTATTTCACAAGTTTATTTCAAACAGAGGTTCGAAATGTAAAAGGCAAGTAATTAGGTTAAGTGCTATCATATGGACGACCTTTTTGTACTCACTGTAAATGTATTTTTGTTTTAATTTTAAAGTACGAGGTGCAATAACTTTTACAGTGTTTTTACAATTAAAAGCTTATTGGAGTCGCCTTAGTGGCGTACTAATAAATATATAATGCGGCTGTGTGTTGTGAAAATGAAGTTAATTTCCCAGAAGCATGTGCACGACAAAAGCCCAACTGGTCCAACCGTTTGCAACCCACGCGAGGCGTGCATTTTGAGGACATATTTCTGCTTGTAAATTAAAATCAGCGACATTAAGCATTTATGATTATGATTAAAGAAAGGAATGTCGAAATGAGTAAAGGTGAACAACGTGTATGAATTGAAAGTCTGTATCGGCCCACTGATATTTCCATATGAACTCATGAAAGGAGTAATTTCTTATCGCAATACACGTAGAACTCGAATCCGGCGACACACGCACACGCCCAAAATGATTGAAATACGCAGAAAGCGAAAGCGAGTTTAATATTAAAGCACATGGAGAGGTAATACTCGTTGTGCCGCTGCAAAAACTTTAGCCGCGCAATAAGTGGAGCACGCGGCCCGAGCGAGCGCCGCCGCCGAGCCACAGTGAAAGTATGCGAGCCTCGCCGGCCGCAGATAAGGAGGCACACTTTCCAAACAAGATTTCCCCGATGCTAATACGCTCATAAAGCTTTGAACTTCTATATTAGCCGGCGTGTGTCAATGTCGCCGCAAGTATGGTAATATTCGGCGGAAAGTTTGCCAATAACAGGCGCGCGAGAGCACCCTCGCATGGAGAAAAACTTGCGGCGCTCGTTTCACGCCGTGACGACATAAGTTCATGGAAATGTAGTGTTGCTCGGTATTTGGTTACGCTTCAGCGAAAGCAATGTTGTTACTTTACGTATATGGAAGTTGTGTTCACGAGTTCGCTAAGCCTACAGCTCACTCACATGAAACGAAAAATCTAATATAAACAACAGACAGTGGTCGGCTCCAATCGATTGTTTTCGCATCCCAGTGATCAAAGCCTCTGCATTGGAACAGATCTAAGTCTATTACGTTCTTATCATTAGAGCTTTCCAGAGGAATGGGTTCTATTTCACGCCGCTTCGCAGTCGTCACGCTCAATTTTATTAGAGAATGCGAACGCCTACTGTCGCTCCTGAAGCTATCGATAAAATAAAGACATGTATTTTTGGAGCTCCGCCGCTTATAAAAAGACGTCGCGGAGTTTGATAGCCGAGACAGGAATGGTAGTAAACTGTGAGTATAAATTCATCAGTCAGCAGCGCGGAATAATTGTTTAGGCGCGTCAATAAATCTGTTAATGCGGCTATATTTTTAAAGCGTCTCATTTGTCTGCGGCGCTCGTCTATGCGTCCGTGCGCCTGTCTGCTTGTAGCGGGCATGGTGAGTACTCCCATGTGTGATCGTTCACAATCTCAGTTTTACGATCACGCGCATCGTCCAGGATCACTTCCACGGAGATCGTTAAACGCACCATTAGAACAGAATCAACAATAAATTCCTTTCGGCTGTGTACTTTTCAAATATTAATGGCTTTTTTGTTGCCCCGTGAAAAAGTGATGGCTTTTGTTATTAATTTGTTTTTCACTGTACTGCAGTTATAAATTTCGTATTTGCTGAAACGCCTCAGGTTATAATACGTTCGATAGCCTATGTCCGTGTCAAAGTGTAAAAATACATTCGATATAGCGTCATGCGAACGGAGTTATTTTAGAGACCTAAAATAATATACAGTACGTTTAAAATCTATGTATTAATACGTGATGCAAAAACTTTGGACCCCTTTTTACGAAAATTGCGCGGACGCAGGAGCATAAAATTTGGCACACTTATAGTTTATGTGTAGGAGAAGTGCAGAACGCTAATATTTTTCGATAATAATGCTTATAAAGTACATTAAATCAATAAATAAAACATTACACACACTACCATGCATTTCACACACATCATACACAAGTATTTGTACACGCATACATACTCTGGTGTTAAATTGTTTCTTTTCTTTTTCATTTTGTTCTTCTGACATAGACATATTAAAAAAAAAGGTTTTATTTGCCTCATTTAATATAAAAAAAGATTTTAATAATAATGCATAAAAAGTACATTAAATCAATAAATAAAACATTACACAAACCAGCATGCATTTGACACACGCATACACAAGTAGGTATTTGTACACGTATGGTATACATACTCTCTCTAAGTGCGTGGTGGCCTGTTGGTAAACGGACTACGCGACTGCCAACATGTTCTCGGTGGTCGCGGGTTCGAATCCCAGGGCACACCTCTGACTTTTCGGAGTCATGTGTGTATTGATAGTCAATCACCACGCACTAAAACGGTGAAGGAAAACATCGTGAGGAAACCTGCATACCATAGCGATTTATAAAATTCTATGGTATGTAAGTCCACCAACCCGCACTAGGCCAGCGTGGTGGACTATATGGCCTAACCACTCTCAATCGGTAGTCGATTGTGGAGGAGGCCCGTGCCCTACAGTGGGACGTATATGGGCTGATACAGATTCATACTCTTTGGTCAAATTGTTTCTTTTGTTTATTATAGACATAGTTGAATGTCAAACAGAAAAGTTTGTTTACTGTGGTTTTATTGAATGTCAAACAGAAAAGTATTATTTGACGAATACTACGTGAAATACTGAGCGCTTATACAAATTGTGTAGCAGTAAGATACATTTAAATGTACACGGACTATCATTATATGCATAAAGAAAGTTCTGTAGCAGCAATCTGCAATAACAACATTCAGGTACAAAAGAAAATATAATTTGCTATTGCTGGTTCAAAGCAATTATTGTAGTTTACGATTTCAGTAATTGCATATACTTCAGGATAAATAAGTGATTTTGAGAGATACGTACATTTAAATGAGCACGAATTATCAGAATAACAACATCATCATACAGGTAAAAACTTTTTCTCTTCTTGATTTGGTCGAATTTCGACCACTAGTTTCTATAATTACGTGAGATCCTACACCGAATAGACCAATTAGTTCAGTGTTTACCGTACTCAATTTAACTCCAGCAGTACCCGAGTTTCAGGCATTCTGCAACATTTAGTGCGATCTCAACTAACGCAATGCCAAAAAAGTTATAGTGTATCGCTACAGTTTGACCGAACGCTCGAGCATTTAGTGGTGTACAAAGTTAGAATGTAAAAAGTTATCGATCCAATCGGACAGTAAGTGTAGTGGCGCGTCACGCGTTCCATTAGTGTCGACATCACTATCGACTTTCGATTATCGAGTATCGATGTTTGTACGAGAGCTGAAGAGACAAAGCGTGGCTTTGTAGCGCCGCGCCCGCTCCGGCCGGCGTGCATTGTACAGCGAGGTACAGAGCACGAGCGCCGCCAAATGTACACCCGTTTACATTGATTAGGGGATTGGTGACTTGTTGAAACGTACAGTCGCGTCGGGTAGAAAGAATGCTCACAATTAGCAGAAGATTGCTACGGCCTACGTTTGAGATACGAGATAATATGATCATTGGGCGGTGTACACGTCTGCTTCTTATAAATTGATTGAGTTGTTTACATTATACGATATTTACCGTGCGCCCCGTGATCACGAAGCTGTAAAGTAATCGAAAGGTCGGGAACTTAATTATAAAAATTAAGTAAATCCGCGATAAAATCCGTAAAAATAGTTTTTATTTCAATGATAAAAATTGCATAAATCTAAGAAACCATTATACATTATGTACTTGTAATGTTACAACAAGTCAAACGTAGAGCTGAGTTAAAAGTATATCAATTTATTTTGTAATTAGTACGTTACGTTTTTTATAAACAAAATTTCATTTTTTTACATTGCAATCCTTTAGTTTACTTCAATAAATAAAACATGAATAAAATTTATAATTTTAATATTTATAAGTTAAAACAATAGCCAGGTGTGTTTACAGCTCATGAGAGGGTGCAATGTGTACAATTAGCACCCCGCGGAGTGCGCGCGCGCCGCCTCATACATGCCTCCCTATTACGTCACTACTCACTAGAAACAAAGGCAGCACATGGTATAATATTATACCAACCCTTAGTTCAAGCCTGCATTGTGCTTAATCGTGTATTGTGTGCTTCACTATTTATTGTTCCTTAAATGACAACTCTTTGAAAATGAATGGATTGTTTTTGATAAAATAATTTCTTAGTTGCTGAAGATTGATTGTTCATAATTTGAGGAAAATGTACAGCTAGTAGGATAAGATCTTGTATTGTAGACGACTAGTAATACATGAGATGTGGAGCTGTTTTAAACTTGGATGCTGTGAAAATCAACTTATCGGACTTTTCAATCTTATCAGACTCTCGCAGAGATTCAGGCTCCGTGTTAATAAAATACGTGTCGCTGTCGACTCTAGCTTAAAATAGTTCATTGTTTGTTGTGTGGGCGGGATAATCTCTAAGGAAGCAGAGATGTCAACTGTTGATGTCTGGCGGATTGAATTTCCTAATGGATATACATATAGGAAAGTAGGTACACAAATACGCGGAAACTGGGATAGATTATAAAAGATCTAGTTATTGCTTTTTGTGTCTTAACAAATACTACAGTTGTTTATATTTTATCACATTTTACGTAAGTTGTGGATAAAACTATATGCGTCATTCGCCAAGCTTTTCACGGGGTGCGGGGAGAGGGAGAGCCCGCAGACCCGTATAAATCAAACCGACATTCACAGCGTAATGCAAAAAATATTCGGAATATATATGGGCAGCATTTCCGTCAACCCGCCATCCGACCGCGCCGCATTCTCAAGGAACCACGAATTTATTTCGCTCATAGTATACACTAGATTTTGCTACGGATTTATAGATCTGTTTTAGTAATACTGAAATGTATTTCGTACTCTTTTCAACATTGTTTCTGTGCCTCGAGTTATCTTTCTCGACAGTTTCTATTTAATAGCTTTGGACGATAAAAAGTTGTTCTCTTATATCGAAATAATTTCACTCATAATGTCACTCAGCCTGCCAAACAGCCGCTTAAATTATGTACTGTTGTATTCCGGTTTAAGGACATTGTAGCTAGAGTTACTATTGGACTACTCAGTCTCAGGATGACGAGCTCGGTGAAATGCCAAGTCAATTTGTAATTCAAGGAGTTGTTTGGTTTTGATACTCTCCATGAGTGGCCGTATCACTTACCATCAGGCGAACGGCAGGCTCTCGCCGTTTTTCAATAAAATTAAATAAATGCAATAATAAAATAAATTGTTCATGGTTATTAACGTTATCAAATTCTGGTTATTAAAAATACATTTATCGGATGAAAGTGCTTGACGTAACACCGCTGACCGCATAGTTTTTTCATAGGTCACAAGTTGCTACAAATTGATATTTACGTAATAAAACGCGTCGTAAAACTCGTGGATGACAAAAATGTATGTCATGTATGAGTATGGCTATAAACCAGTATCAATATTAAACGCAATAAAGTTCACGGACAAAGTGTACGTGCCTTTTACTTGAGCATCATTTTCTCCCCCGCCGATAATTGCTAAATTATGATAGACACCAACTTCTTAACACCAAGATGGCGACGGACGAACTCGGCGAGATTCACTCCCTAATGATGAGCAAACTTTAACTATGGCGTCAATTAAAGAAATTAGCGGAATAATAATAAGTTTCGGCGGTGTTCCTCCCCCTCCCCGCGTCATTCCTCACCCCCTTTGTCGTGTGAATGGCGAGCTGTGTCGGGTGCTCGGCCGCGGTGAGATAATTAGCCCTCCATTTAGAATAGTAGTATCCGGTGGGCACATTTTACATTCAGCTTAATTTATGTGCCGACTGCCGCTTAATGACTTTCAACGGTTTTTTGTCTATTTGTCATATTAATGTGGCTCGGTGGGGATTTATGACGACTTCAATCCGTTGGTACGTAGTGAGTGCTTTTATAAATAAAACATTGTTAGTGAAATGGTAAACCACAGCTTACTGTAGTATCACTACGCTTATGTAGTGATCGTTTCCAGTGATTGAAACGCGTCGATACAGAAAATATCAAATCAAATTTAGTGTTTTAAACGACTAGACTAGGAATGGTACTGTATGATTTACATATATGGGAAATATATTTTTCGCAATAAAATATAAAAAAATCATTCTCTTTAAACATACATTACATTTTCATATTTTTTGTAAATCTTGCTGCTAACACCAGCCTGTTATGCTGTTTATTTATGGATTGTATTTTGTACCTTAAAAGACAATAAGTTTATTCTTCAGAATACTTTTAACACTTATAACTACGGTAGAATATACTGCTGACAATCAAATGCTCAAAAACTGCACAATTTGCAAGTAACAGCACTAGTCCAGGGGAAATATTTCAGGGCGAACATTACGGTCCCTTTTCCTGGCGATGTCGGGGTGTTCCCGTGTCGTGTTACGAGGCAGTAACAAATCGCGCGCTCCGGGATGGGCTAGATAGCACATTGATGGGAGGACGGCCATACGGTAGATGGATCATTGGCCGCCGGGCGACGCGTGGTTTGTCTGACGCCTTTAAAATTGGCGAATATAGCGTGAAAGATCTTGGGAGACTAACGTTTTTTGAGATGTCATCAAGATACGGAAACTCCGTGGTGATTTTTATTTTATACAGTATGTGTTAGGTTTAAAATCATTGCTGAAAATACATTATGTACTATACCGAAAAATAAAATAGGTGGTAGGATACGGCTGTAGATATTTTATTTAGTTTTATTTTTTATTGCAACTGAGTTTTGCGTTGACATACCATAATGTATTGGCAGTTGATAGTCAACAGCGTAGTCAACATACAAACGTAGTTTTTTTTGCAATTTTATTGCGGTTTTATCAGTGGATTGAAGCGTGGTTTGTAAATATTATTTGGGGTTTTCCGTCGTATGTGATAGTGCGAAATTTAATTCATATTCATGCAAATTTTACCTGAAATGGTTGACATATGTGTAAAAATCATTGTATTATTAATTTATAATAATATGTTCCAGTTGTAGACGCATCCCGCTATTGACTTATATTTTAGTTCTAGATCTTTCTTAAGTACAATAATGCATTGTCATAGATTTCTTTTTTTGTTCATACGCTGTTAGCACAGGGAAAATTTAAATATTATATATTGGCAAATATATGAGTAGTTACAATTCATAGAATGCCCATGGGAGTGCTTGGCACTGTAGTGTCAGTTAATTGTTATCACTCAAGAGCATTCCTCGTTGAGGGCTCACTTGACTGACTTAATGTACAACTGCGGCCCAGCGCTGTGGTCGATCAAACTCCTGTTCTAAACTTTGGGACGGCACGTTGCCCTACTCGGGTTGAAATCCTTTGGAATTTTCACAATATTGTACATTGCGTGATAGCAGTTAGAATATAAACTCATAAGGATTATTATTATTGGTCCCAAATCAGTAGGATGCCATATATTTTATTTCGAACCATTTTTCGAACGTTTTAAATTTATTTCAGTACTGAAATCAGCACCGCTATCTTTTCTTGACAGATTATGTCTCGCCCTATTTGTTAATAAGTTTTATTCAGAAAACAACGCGATTTCACAAACCTTCGTCTACCAACTAATGCGTGGACGAGTCGACTGCCAATATACATTAAGTATCCCTCTTATTTACTCCCAATAATTTGGAATTATCCAGGCGCCAGGCAGTAATATACGTCATTATAATCTGTCCCCCGCGTCACCATTGTAATACAGACATCGCGTCCATTGTGACAGCGACGCGACGCGACGCGACGCGGTGCCGTCGCCTTGTCGCCTGTCGCCTTTTCGCTCCACAACGATAATATTAGTTGCGCGTCACAAAGCTGATGTTGTATCGCCGACTATTTGTCAGCGACTTCGCCTCTCCAGACCGTTGCTTGATATGGATTAGAGAAGGGCTGAATGTTGTAGTCAGCGTAGGGCTTAAACTTAAGGATAATCGTTCAGTAATCAGGGACGAAAGAATTTGTGATTAATAATTTTATCATAAGTAATAATAAGTTACAAAATTCGACTTAAAAAGTTGTGTCTTAACAGCGACAGATCCAAGGAATATGCGTTAGATATTTTTTCAACTGATCGTCGCGTATTGTTATCAAAACTCGGTACAAAAAAATATGAGTTTTCGAGGTGCGGGGTATATTACATAATTCAGTACAGTCATGACAATAACGCGACGGGTGGCAGCTCCGCATCGGTGTGACTGCGGCCGCTGACACCGCCGCGCGCGAGATCTTGTTAGCAAATTGTTAAAGCTGTGATAGCGTTGGGATTTCAGCCGCTGATTTTCCGCAGAGAGATACAACTATCGAGTATCCTTCACTGCGAGTACGAACTTGTAACTACACTTTTCTGTTAGTTACAACTACACTTGGATAGTTTTACGTACAAATATGTTTGTATGTCCGGATTGCACGGTTACTTAGAATTTCAAAGATTCTTTACGTACATACAATTTTATGCCCCTGTATCTTACTAAATACGTCTCCTTGTGGTTCATATAACCCATCACTTTTTGCCACGGGCCTGTAGTCTATAACCCCTCTTGATCGTACTCTCAATTGTAGAGAGAGGCTCGTGCCTTACAGTTGAACATATAATAGGTATGTGTCGATACAGATACAGAAGTAGTTAATTTCTTGTTTGCATCCATAACAAAATCTGAAGGGATTTGTGATACTCACGCTAGGCTACTAAAACATGAATAGGGGCCCTACTATATAAATCCGAAACGAAGTTCGAAACTTCGTGACGTTTTTCGTTTCGAAACCTACTCTATAACACGAAGTTCGAATCTTCGGATAGAAGAATGAATTATTCCAATATATCGAATTATTCCAATAGGTACATACGTATCGTCACAAACTTCGTTCGTCCGAAGTTTCAAACTTCGTTTCGGATAAATATAGTAAATAAAAATGTAAATGTTCGGATTGCCGATATATGCGAATCATTCATTCTTCGATCCGAAGTTTCGAATTTCGTGTTACAGAGTAGGTTTCGAAACGAAAAACGTCACGAAGATTCGAACTTCGGATTTATATAGTAGGGCCCTAGGTTTCAATGAATGGGATGGAGTCATTGTCCCGCAGTATGAATGGCCAGTCAAACACCGCGGCTTTGTATCATTGTGTTCGGCTAAGCGAGTGGAAGTAACATCTTTACCGTTGTGTTTCATTCAGTCGGTGAGATTGCTCCAATAACTTGTATTTTCAATAACTTGTATTTTTGAACTTGAAACTTCGTAAAACTCCGAATCCACTACAGTACGTCGCGTCGCGTCGTAACCTTAGACTACGTTCGGAGTGTAGGATAAGTTTTATAGAGAATAATATTGATTTTTAGAAGTGGAAAACTTTTATCTTATACATGGATGTCGAACGTTCGAACATTCGAATTTCGTGTCGGACTATAGAATAAACCCCCTCATTCGGTTTCCATTTCAGCGTCATAATTATGACATGGTGGAACATTGCCATCTTTAGCCGTGACTCGTGAGTCTGTATATATTTATTATCAACTGTAGTATAATCATTCAGCCGTGCTCGTATAACAATAAAAAATAATGATCTATACGTATTCATTGACATGCATTAAAAATGTAATACACCCCGGCTTTTACTTTGTTCTCGGAGTTATTTCATATCGAAACATTCTAGCTCAGGTTATCAAAGAGCCATTATTTTATTGCGCTGTCGTAACGTGAGTTTTATGAGTTTTACAAACATCTATCATTTGGTACAATAACAGTCGGCGTAGTATACATACACTATTGTAATGTGGATATAGCGCGATATTTTCTCTGTTTATTTTTTTAATACCGTCCCTACAGTTCGGCTATGTTATTGATCATAAGTGTAGGGAAATTTAAATAGATACATTGGTGAGAGATAGCCCTCATAAAGACAGTTATGTTGGTCTGCTAGAAACCAGGCATAAATAAGCTGAACCCCAAAAGTGACACACTTTCTACATGACAGCTTTCCCTCATAGTGTATGATACTCGCTATCCCAGTGGATACGACCGTCCTAACATAAAAATCCGGTGAAACAAAAAAACAATAATTGTGAATTTAATCATCCATTCCATTGTAAAAATGTTGGAAGAGGGTCACTTTTACAAACATTTGTCGATAGTATCAATTTAGATACTTGATAGTGCGACAAACACTACATGTCACTTAAACACCACGTGAATTAATGGCGACTCAATCGACACACTTCTGTTATCATTTACAGTTTTGTACATTTATGAGCGTCCATAAATACTGCTTTATTTATTACTGGGTACCGGCAAAAGCGGGTCAGTTGAGTGGGTGATAGCACCGTTTGTAAACACCCACAAAACATACTCGTAGTATAAGGAAGAGTTCTGAAATCGGATGGAGAGAGCAGGGACGAAAGAAAACTCATGATCTTCAATAGAAAGAAATTGGTGAAGTTTACTGGTGGTAGGTCTCTCATATGTGAGAGGCCGCCACAATAATATCTATTTCTCCCGCCAAACAGCAGTGTAATTACGCTTTTATGTTCCGGTCTGCAGGACGCTGTTTTGTAGCCAGAGTAACCTGGTGAGCGCAGTGGAATGTCAAGCATTGCTTTGTATTTCCTGGTGTTGTCTGCTACTGTGGCTACTGTTCATGAGCGGTGGTATCTCTTACCACCAGGCTAATAGCATGCTCGTCTTGCCATACATTGCAATAAAAAATAAAACACCATTGCACAGGTAGTTTACGTTGATTTTCTAATTTTTTTTTATTGCTATCAATGGCGAGACGAGCAAGCCGTTCGCCTGATGGTAAGCGATACGACCGCTCATAAACAGTAGCAACATTCCACTGCGCTCGCCATCCTGAGACATAAGATGTTAAGTCTCAATGGGCCTTATTAATAAACTCGGATGAGCGAGGGATTAAATTTTAGCCAAAACCTTTAAAATTGACTAATTTATGTTGACCGTTCCTTTTACTTTTAAAATCAGTGGATTGCTATAACAGGATTATCATGTCAGGCTGAAGAATATACAGGGTGGACAAGAAAACGGCGCACCTGCCAATATACATTATAGTATATGGTGAAGGCATCTTAATTAAGACGGATTTGCATGGCGCTAGCGAATATTAAGAAAGATGCCGAGAAAAAAAAAACTAACGTTACATATGCTAACCCTTAACACATTACGCTAAGCGGCTAAAGTGATTGAACCTTGCAACTGAACGGTAGACACTCAACAATAAATAAGCAGAGCTCATTATTTACTTATAAGTCGTGCGATTGTATACATAACGCTCAGGGTACATAAAAAAGATATTAAATTAATACTGTCAAGTGTCAACAGTCACATACATGGGTACTAACCCCACACTAAGATACAAATCTTGTGTCGCGGGTATTAGAAAAATAATTATGGTTTATGGAAATTGTCTCGGGGCAGAAACCGAACCCGCGGTCTCTCATTTCACAGGCAGTTCTTACCAACTGCGCCACGGAGGCCGTCGGTGATCCATATGGGCTGGTTAGTTGTCATTAATGACCACTAAAATAGTTAACTGACCTTGTAATGTAAACCGTAATGACCTTGATAGGCAAGGATGGAAGCGCAGGATCCGCCAAAACCCGCACGAAAACACTGTCACAGTTTGGTAGCACAAATCACTTTTTCTTTTACATTTCACATAACACAAGTTACATCAAAAGCTATCAAATTGGGTAATGTTCAAAGCATAATGAAATTAATAAAATTTACTCAAAATAACTGAAAACGAATTTACAATAATATGCACACGACTAATACATGCACACGCGATCGCAATCCGAATTCAACTAATAAAAAATAAATTATTATTTTGATTTTTGAAAGATAAAGGCCTTGTCACATTAGATACAAAGCTTTCCTATTTGAGTTCATAATAATTCATGTGAACAATTAGTATTAGTACTGTATCAGTTCATATACGTGCCACTGCAGGGCACGGGGTCTCCAGTGCAGTAAATTAGTGCTTAGTGTTTATTGATTTCACTAATTTTATCTCACAGAAGTCTCATATGCAAATTCTATGCTATAATGGTAGACGACATTTCTCTAGGTATAAGAATTTAGAAGAAATTTTATCACTTTAAAGTAACATTATTTTCAAAACACATTAAAGTAATGTTAAATACAATAATAAGCAAAAGTAAATAGGCAATTTGTAACTGACTGGATCGGTTGATGACATATTTAAATAATATTATAAGCTCTTGAGCAAGTAAGGACCATTCTATCAGTCCAATAAGATCTTTTTTTTAACGTAACTTTTATATCGGAGTAGGTACTTAATCAAATTAAGTTATATCAAGTGTGTAGTGTGAACACACCTCAAGATGTCGGTCTTCTTTTGCAAAATGCTAAAAGTTACCGACAAAGAAATTGCCGCCTTTCGGCTCGCGCTCACAAAGGGCGGCGGCAACCTCAAAGGAAGAATAATCGAGCCGCGTTGGATCCGACGAAGTACACTATGACCGGCGGCTTCCTTTGACTAATAGGGCCGAATTGGGCCATCATTTTAAAAATCTTATTTTTTATTAATCAGTGTCATCAGATTATTTTTTCAATGAATATTAATTATTTAGAAAATTTAAATGTTATGTAGGTATTACCAAAACTTTTCTAATTATAATTAAATTCGCAATCTTACATGATTTAAGCGATGACCAGTGTGATTTCTTGGTGTCTTTCATTTTGGATTTGTGACACTAAGGAAAATAATGACAAACAAAATAGTCAATCCATACACGATGCAACTGCACCTAAAGTTATTATGTTGTTAATTTATTGACGCTTAAATCTAAGTACGTCCCTGTTTAACTGATTTATTTATTTGAAATGAAACATAAAATATCCTGTTTTGAAATTAGAGAAGGATAAATTATACAGCTAAGAGTTCATGACCTTACCCATGTGTAAACAACGGTTAAAGCGAAGTCTAAGGAAGTTTTGATGCTGTTAAAAATGGTTTTCGTGGTATAATTCGTTAACCGTTCAATTAACGACGAAACGAAAAAATACGTATGTGTTTAAATCTTGTTCTTCATCCATTCCAACTGGTTTTAGGCGAAAAAGTGGTGATTAAACTTAAAACTTTAAACGGTCATAACTTCAAAACGGATAGGTATTTTCCAAATATTATTTTTTTATTACGATATTAATATTATGCCCTTGTACCCATCTGAGCAAGTGCGCCATTTTTTTGCGCTCCCTGTAGATTTATTTTTAATATAGTCATTACTATCTAGCTATTCATAATAATCGATTGAGTTCTCTAGCCCAATGCCTAAAGATAATCCTTCGCTCATCCGAGTTTATTAATGAGGCCGAATATGTCCAGTAGTTACTCTGGCTACAATGTCCTTCAATCCGAAACACAGCAGTGCATTTTTGCAGTGTTGTTTCACGGGAGAAATAGACATTGCGGTGGTACCTACCCAGATGGCCTCTCACATATGAGAGACCTACCACCAGTATCTCATAAATAACTTGCCGCTGTTTAATGCTACGTTTGACAAAACCCATTCTTAACGTAATTTGAATTGCATTCATTGTTATGTTACACTTAAGTTTCCCAATAAAACGATTAATCAGTATAACTTATATGACGGCAGTAATCAACAATTCTTGACCACACGCAGTCATGCGTCCGCTATGACCAAATCACCTCATTTTCTGTGGCGTTATGTCGAACGTCTAACAACATCGCATACATTACCGGCGATGTATTGTAAACAGCGCTCCGGTCACGTGCCGCCCGCACCAGTTAATGGCACCGGAACGCCGACTTACACGTATTTATTATCCACACTAATAATAAATCCGTGGATTTATTCCTCTGTTTATAGTTCGAGATGTGTTCCCACTATTTAGATGGATTTTTACTACAACGCAGTAATAGAGGAATAGGAGAATTCTGACATGTGCTATAAAAATTATATTGGTTGTTATTGGTGCACTACTTGTGTTCGGAATCTTTCTTGTGATTTCTAACACGCTACATTAGGCGGTGAGGCAATTAAAATAAGAAGCTTCTATTGTATACGAGCGGCCTGAATACTAGTTGAGGTTAGTAGATGATCGCTTCAGACATAAACTACGGTCCAGTGGGAATCTCGTCGACAACTTTATGATGATTACACAAGGAACTTCGCGACCAAGCGACACATTATATATAACGCTTCCTAAATATTAACCCACCACATAAACTAACTCCAATTGCTCTACATTATGAAATAGATGCCGGAAATTTTATACAGCGTTCCCAAAATAAAATGCATCCAAGATATTATAATAAACAAATAATAATTAACGTTGACGGACGTAGTAAATATTTCAACTGAATATGTGTGTAGTTTGTATCAATTTAAGAAAAACGCTTTCACGACGGTTAGGAAGGTTATTCTGTGCTCCGCCAGGACGATGAATGTTCGGAAGTCGTACGTAATCTGTATGAATATGCCGAAATACTTTATAAAATGTTCGAATCCTCTATCGTAATTTGTAACATTAAAATAATTTTAGAAATAATCGTTTGTTTCATACAGAATAGCATAGACTTTTAGAAGTGGAAAACTTTAATCTTATACGTGAACGTCAAACGTTCGAATATTCGAACTTCATGTCGTAGAATAAAGTAACCCCCCCAGGATTGAAATAGAGGTTTAGGATCACAAAATTAGTGCAGGGTTCAGATGCGAAAGAAGAAATTCATTCGGTAGCCAAAATAGGTTTTATATAATGAATAAGGTAGTTTATTCTTCAACGTAGTCAAGCAGGAAGCTTATATTTGAAATAATTTTAAACTTGGTTTGTTTACGAAGTATCCCAGTTTATTTGTGATTTGAGCTTTATTTACAAGTGCTAAGTTGAGCAACAATGGCATATTAATAAGTATTATTAAGTAAACTGTTCGAGAGATGTCTCTTGAGGCTGATTGCAGCGGCGCGGTAAGTTCGCGTGGAATAATTCTTTTAGTTGCGAACTCTCATTAATCGTTCTGAATTCCCGCCGGCCACTACTCGCGAGTGTGCTGAGTCCGAATTCAGAATACTAGCTCAATTTCCACTGTTGCTTATTCTGCGAAATAATACTATAATAATTAATGATCCTAGCGGTCCGGCCCGGCTTCGCCCGGGTGCAGTTACACTTTTTAAAATAGCGGACAAAGTGTTCAATTCTGATTATCAATTTAGAATATTGACCAATCGGACCAGAACTTTACTACTACTTCTCTCCTATAAGTCATAGCGTAATATATAGCCTATAGCATCCCTCGATAAATGACCTATCCATCACAAAAAAAAACGAATTCGTACCGGAAATTTCTGAGTTTAGAGGAACAAACAAACAAACTCTTCAGCTTTATATAAGTATGAAGTGTTGATGTGTTTATTACTCAGTATTGTTTATAATATATGAAGCTGGTGGTGTAAGCTAATAAGAATTTGAATTTATAATCTGATAATTTTAACATAATTTAATAACGAATTAGAGGCCATGTTTCTGTACCGCGTTGGTTCATCTATGAGGTGAATGAAGCTCTGATGAAGATAGCTCGCTTTCAGGAGATAGTTGTGAATGTTGGTTATCTCTGCTCTGCATCGGGTATATTTTGAAAATGATATTTAAGTACTGTAAAGTGCAAGGGCCAAGGTATGCGCCATCTCATATCCGAGTTAAGATTATTTGCCTCTCACTTTAAGTATAAAGGGTAATTTTTAACCAACTTCACATTATTGTTAATGACCTCAACAGATGAATACTGATAAACATATTATGCTGAAAAATATTCAAAATACATAATTATTCTTTTCTGTCTTAAGATTAAGATATTTAATGCATTTTTTTTAAATAAATATCTCTTCGAACGACTTTTGAATTCAATTTGAGCAAAGTAGATACATTCGATAAATAAAATCAGACATTCGATAAGTTAAATAGGTTTTAAAATTGTCTATGAATAAGGCCGGGAGTATTGTGTTCCGTGACGAAATATGACGGAAGTAGGTATTTGAAAACACAAACGAACGTTTCAGCCTGTGGACAGGGTATATTAAGACTGCTACCGAAAACGAAGCTGAGTGGTAATTTTAGTCCCTACAGACACAGTGCTAATAAAAATTTCGCAAAAAAAGGCAACTATTCTTTTTGCAGTTCTATAAATCATCATGTTTAGGTGGTAAATCCATAGGTTTGCGTACCATAGCGTCTTTGAAGATAAAATGCTGTATATTATTTGAGAAAAATATATGTATTTATCACCCAAATACGGCGAAAGGCATAAAAACACAAAAAAATAATCGTCGCTTTTTATTGCAAAAGTTTTAGTTGTATTGTGTCTGAAGTCATTAAAACCACCACCTTGGCTACGTTTTCGGTAGAAGTCTGAATACTACATCCAGTTACGCATATCAACATAAATGTACACACTATTTGCATTACTCTGCACTTGACAAACAAAGCTGTACGCGACATGCCGGCACTAAGCGCAACAAACAACAGATAGCAGTACCATCGACATTAACTCTGAACCGCGGAGTGGTGACAGTCGACTAGGTGGATGGCAAGTGGTGGTAGGTGGTGGCAGGAGGTGGTGGATGGTAGGAAGCTCGCTGCTCAGATAAGTACATTACAACGCACTCGCTGAAACAATACTCGGCAGTCCCACTTGTGCCGTGAGATCTAGTACAGCTGGATACCGTACGGATTGATAGGAATCAGTAATAGTTATGGATATTCAAATAAAACATTTTGGTTCCATTTTAATGTTACGATATTTAAAAGAAAGAAAGAATGAAATACTTATTTAATGCTGGTATTAACAGCAACACATGAAGAGAAACAAAATAAGAATAACGTTTAACATAAAAACATGAAAGCATTACATTTAAAAAAGTAGTAAGATACAATGACAAATTATTACCTATTTCAGTAATAAATATTTTAGACATATTACGTGGAAAAAAAAAACAATTTCGAATAGATGTCCATGCTGTTCTGTCACAGGTGGATTAGTGTTTCACCGACAACTTAAATTTTGGGAGTATCAAAAATTTAAGACGGAAAACTTACCTCAAAATTGTATAGCGTAGTTTTATACCACCTATTATACTCAACAGAAACTTGCAATTTTATTCTTAACACGAGTCAACACAAGAAGGACAAGGATCATTCAACACCACATTATTTAACCAGCAAGGCGCTCAGCAGTTTAGCAACATTAGCAGCCCCTGTCGGTCGGTTTGAAGCTCCAAAAGGAAGGAATAATGTGTAAAGTAAACTACAGTCTGTTGGTTAGCGCGCTGGAGACAATGGCCAGTGATTAGAGCCTCTTCCAGTGAGCGACGAGCCGCGGTGCTCGGGCGCACTCGCTACTGCGAATGCACTAGGGCTGCCAGATTGTATTATATCTAGGTGTTTTTGTTTGGGGTTTGGTTACGAAATTTAAAATACTAGTCTGTAGGTGGTACAACCATGATATCGTAATGTTGAACTGCTAAATATATGATTGGCCGGCTCGACTGAGCTGGTAAGAGGCAGATAACTGATGCAAAATGCCGGTTGTGATCGTGTTTTGTAGATCGCCAGAGACCTAAAAGCTGTTGAGAAACACAGAGGCTTGTTTCTGGTTCAACGTGTGTAAGTAGGCTTAGCTTAATTGTGGCGGCGGATACTTAGTGCCGTACTCAGAGACATTTAATGTCAATTAAATTATTACTTAGTGTAGATTTTACAAAGAGAATCTACTAATACTAAGGACGATTTTATTGACATTAACGTCTCTGAGTGCGACCGATAATCTTGCTTACGTTGAACGTAACATTACTGGGTCGTGACTTTGCTAATTCAGAATTCAAAATACATAATCTTATAGTGATTAATAAGCACCTGCTTCCGTCTCTCTGCACATCCTTAATGTTGGCTGGTAGAAAATGCCCTGAGGCGTTAAGTTCGCCTGCACCATTCATTTGTACCAAGTGTTGAAATAAATAAAAATGAATAGTGATGGTAGCAGCCCTAGTGGTTCCTCGCGGAAGTGCGTTGTTTAGCCGCGCGAGCGACGCGACGCGACGCCGCTCTCGTCGCCGCCTTCCGCTAGCCACAGCTCCCAGGGCCGCCAGACACCAGCCACCATCAACTAACTCAAACTAGCGAGACAGTATTGTCAAGTTCCAGGAGTGGCTGTAAATCAGTGCTATTTGGACTACTGTACCGACTGGCACAGGTTGAGCCACTTCATTTTGTTTTAATGCATTGATTTTTTGTTTCTTGGTTATTTGTTTTGTAATTAGTACTAAGCAACAAATGGATTTTTATTTTATTTAACTACATCTACTGACCCACCTTGATCAAACTAGTGTAAACTATCTCATGCTAAATCCATTGCAACGGATTTGCTGTGTTGTTTCGTTTGGTGGGTTGCTTATGGCCAAATATACTTATTCCTTCTTTTGAGAATCCCGCACCGTATTTACTTTGATCAAGTGCATCGTCAACTTGTTTGCCGGATGTAAGCAATAAAAAGATAAACGTAACTTATGACCTTGCCGTGGACGAGCAACGATTGTCAAAACATAATAAAAGTGTATTTGAATGTTTGTTTATAGGCAGGCGTTGGCATTTCCGCATCGTAAGTATCGGAATATTTTTACAATGTGGCCCCAGTATCAGGAGCAATAAGATTTGTTTGGATTGCTCTTCAGAGTGTTGGTATCGGCATTGCCGACGAATAGGTTCATGCAATCCGTACGATGCTGGACGTACTTGTATGATTTTCTTTATAAAGAACTAGAGGCCCGGCCCAGCTTCGCCCGGGTACAAATAGATTTCTGTACAATAATATGTACGTATTATTATACATATAAACCTTCCTCTTGAATCACTCTATATATTTAAAAAACCGCATCAAAAACCGTTGCGTAGTTTTAAAGATTTAAGCATACAAAGGGACATAGGGACAGAGAAAGCGACTTTGTTTTATATGTGTACTATGTAGTGATACTACGATCCATTTGATGCGATGCGTCCGATACGTACGATGCCAATATGTGGACGCCTGCCTTATTCAAATTGTTTATTGATATACGCAAATATGATCAGTAATTGCTGATTGTAGAGTTATCATTTTTATAGGAAAATATAAGCACCTTTTAAAATATATTTTGTGGTAAAGGAAGCAAATAGGCTTAGTAAGGATATCGGATGTCCACTTTGACAGCAAGCGGAGCGTACGCGGCATAATGTAGTTTCCGAGGCACAAGGAGCTACCGACTGTGAGCCAATAAACTTGCCCGCTACGGAGGATTTGATAAACGTCTTTAAAACTCTCCGATCACAGGCTTTGCAAGTTATTGTGAGCCTGCTCTTTTATGAATTGAATTTGATAAAGTTGCTACGATAGAACTCTTGGACTTTACATGCGGATACCAACAATTCAAATAGATATCAGGGTAAGCTATAACGTAAACGATAGCTTAATTGGGTTAATACCTGATTGCCAAATCGGGAGTCACGGCTGCTATGCGCACTCTGACGGCGAAATAAACCACCGTATGAAATGGTGTATTCCTGAGAGTTTTATAAAATCTAAAGCAAATCAAGTCTACCAACTGCATTAGGCCAATGTGGTCGACTAAAAACGCCACTATTAAGGGTTTACGTGTGGAGGTTATAAACTCACAAATCAAGTGTGTCAAGATAAAGATAGAAAATCATGCTGTGTTGACCTCCCGCAAGTAAGGGTGAGGGTGGGAGAAAAGGAAACAAATGGGCCAGCGATTTATCAGATGTCAAATGATCATTGCCGCTCACCAAACTCCACTAATTTAAGCGAGAGCGTTCTTTCGCCGACTTTTACGGAACGGGTACGATTTATTCTATTAAGAAATACCTAGTTCAATATGCAGTCTTGCAAAGTAGAAAATATGTATATATCCATTCAAGTTTAGATGACAGTATTTTTCCATAAAACTTATTTATTTATTTATTTTTACACTTGGTTCAATTAAATAGTACAGGTGGACTTAATGCCTAATGGCATTTTTTATCAGTCGACCTTAAGGTAGTGCAGAGAGACGGAGGCAGGTGTATAAAATTCTTTGTTCCTTATCATTAAGAATAAACTGTGCTTTACTGGCAGCCCTGCCCCGCTTTATATTATATAGCCGTATTGTGACGGCTTGAGTGGTGAGTGCATCTCGTGACTTGTCGCTTTGTGCGCCGTGCGTCTTGTTCCACTACTACTGCACTGTGTTCTGTGAGATCTACTCACACCACTGTGGTCTAGTCTACATATTACTAAGATGGATTTCGACATTTATTTGTCTTTCCTAATTATTTTCTTCCTGAATAAAGAAAAGTTTGTGTCTTAAACAGATTTACCGAGCTTCGTCACTGAGTTAATTTCTTGGTAACGATGATTGAGTGGGCGAAATAGTCTCAAATACATTAAATCGGACAGGTTCCTTGAAAATAATTCAATTTAATGCTTTATCTAAATTATCTTTATTTCAAAACGTCTTTCAAAATTTGTTCGGCTTCCTTGAAACTTAGTTGTCTTGCTAAGAATTTGTAACAAATTCGGTTTTCTAAAGCAATCAACGGCTAATAAGTGGATTAGTGTCAAAGCATTGTGTCGTTTAAACTAGCCGAAATTCTTCAAAGGGCGCGGAATGAATAATTTTATTTGAAGACGCGGCCTCGGCCCTCTGATTTTGTAAATGAGTTCACCAAAACGATCGACCTTCAGTAATAAAAGCTTGAAGTAATTACATTCGCAACGAGCCGGCCTGTTCCGCGGACGGTTTGAGACGCAACTAGTTTTGAGCCAAACTTGGCTAATTAACTTCGTTTGAATGGCATAACGGTGGGCTGTGACACACGGCCAGACAGAGTGAACAACAAAGCTTGAAAATTGATTTACAGCGTTCTGTTACATCCGAGACAACATATTTATCAGGAGCGTGAAAGAGACGGAAGGATGTGACAAAGTAAAGTGAGAAAATGGTTAATTACCATGTTCATAATGTGAATAACTAGTCACTCGCAGCGGAGTACGGAGAACATTAATAATGTAAGCATTAAAGGAAGACGTCAGGTGTTGCAGCGCTCTTACATGTATATTAATACACACAAACTGTTTTGTATTTATTACGACCGCGTTTTAGAATTAACTATTCAATTCCATAACATGTGTGTCCGACAAATGATTCAATGTAAGCGATGGCAGGTGAAGAGGAATCTGCTTAGATTATTCTTTGATAATACCTGGTTGTTTGTAGCCCGAAAATACAATTACGCTATCATTCGAAACAGGATATGTACTAGCTAAATGTAATGCGAAGTATATTGTCGTTAGTTACTAATTGCTATGACGGGCTTTCCACTATAACTCATGGAAGTTAGTAAGGTTTATCATTGGCCTAATTTATACACTTTTGGAAGTTATATTAGTTACACGATAAAATCGTTTTTCTGCAACTGGTGTGAATCTAAGAAATATGTAATGTAGTCACGATGTGTGGACAAAGGTGTTCATCATAGTATTTGCAAGTAGCCACGTTTTGAATTAGCTATGAAAGTTGTTGCATTCCAAACATTATGATTAGTTCGACGCGGTGTATTTGAATTATGTGCTGTTATTAATATTTTGGTAGATGTTTCCATAGTGGTTTTCAAGGTATGTAAATATGTAGCAATAATTCAAAACATCGTAACACCCGGAGCTTCCTGCCTTCCACGTTCTACCACCAAGACACCTTATCCGCTCACCGAATATTTACAACTAACAAAAACCCGCTTTAAAATTCAGCTTAAGGCATTAACATCTCAAAAGATAAAGTAACTTTAAATTCCAGATTAAAAAGGCATGCACTAGTCTCTAGTAAAACCAGCAACACTTTTAAATATGTTATAAAAACTTAGTAAAAATATTAAATTCTTTTGCAAACGCTTGGTCGTTTGCCAGTAATTATTGTTTTAAGTTTTATCTTAAAATGCAGGAGTTTGCTAAAGAGCAAGCGGCGATAGTTATAAAGCAGTCTGGTTGAGAGTTGGCAGCAGGTTCGCTTCGACGTGACTCACAAGTGTGTTACAATGTGGCAATGGTATTAGCATTCAGTCCCGCCCATGCGTGTACAATCGAATGGCTGATATGGTGGTGGAAATTCAATTCATGGCTTTTTTTCCCTGGTATAATGACTTCGGGATAAAGCAAAATTGCATTTAGTAATTGTGTCGCATGCGAAAAAAAAACTTTAATTTTTTTTCCACAGAACAGGCAACGAAGCATATACTTGTCCAATATAATTACCGACGATAGAGCGAGGTTTAAGTATGGATTATGGTTGGCGGTCTCGGCCAATTCAACTGATCGAACGAAATATGATATTGAGTTCACGTTTTTAATCCATCGTTGTATAAATATATTTTAAGCGACAGTTATGGGGTTTCCGAAGTTGTAAGGTTTTGGAAAGAGTAGATTTAATTTTAGTCTCAAATATCACAAAAAAGTACTGCGTTGCGAGCCTCCTCTACAGTCGAGAGTACGATCCAGAGTGGTAAGGCAAAACAGTCAACCGCGTTGGCCTAGTGCGCGTTGGCGGACCTTACGTACTATAGAAACTTAATAAATAGCTATGGTATGCAAGTTTCCTAACGATGTTTTTCATCACCGTTATAGTCAGTGGTGACTATCACTACACATGAAGCGAAAAGTTAGAGGTGTGCCCTGGGATTTGAACTTGCGGACAACCTTGAACAATGTTAGCAGCCGCGTCTGGTCCGTTACCAACAGGCCAGCACGCACGTCGTCACAATTAAATATCACAATAAACTCTATTAAATAAGTGCTTTAAACTACAAACAGATATTACCGAATAATTGTACAATAATTATGCCATAAGTTAGGAAACTATGTTATCTAACCAGCGACATAGAATTTCCATCTGATTGTCTCTAAGCTTTAATCAACAGCGATGACGTACGTATTCCAGTGTAGTGTCGAAATGTATAGGTGAAAGTACATGGAGAAGTTTACGTTGTTAGGGCTTAGCTTTAGCGCGCTGTCTAAACTACGGACAACAACATTATCATGCGACACACGGCCCGCGCGCGTGGTCAACTACAATATAAACATGAACGTGATATATTTATAAAATACTTAGCAAATAATGAATGAGTATATTGTATACACTTTGTTATAAAAGCAATCTCGGAAGGCGTTATTGAGGCGAGAATGTAATTTATAACACGTGCAATTTGTGGGCGCGTCATCCATCACGGCAGTGACTTGAAAACGTGACGTCACGGCCGCGTCTACACAAATAATTTATAAGAGCACTCACATAGAAAGCCATTGCTGTTATTTTATGCAAAAAGGTTTTTTCCTTGGTGTGATGTGCTGTCATTGATCAATCAATTCTCCGTATATTTAAATTATATTTCACATTTTTACCTCAAGTTTTTACCACATTTTATACTTTTATTCCTTCATATAAAATTTACAGTGTATTAACTTGGGAAAATTTTCTCACAGAACAACATCACTTTTTTAATAATCTACAAAATAGGCAATGTTATGAATACTGAAGTGAACAGATTGTAAATTCATGCATTTAAGCGTTGAAAGTATTTGCGAAAAACATACAAAATTAACAGTATTTTTCCGTATGCATATTTAAAAATGTAATCGAAGCCGAATGAAAATGGTGAAGTGTGCCGAGGTATGAAGCTCTGCAACCGTAACCAAAACTATCGGATATCCGAGTCAAAAACTATCTGTAACCGTAACCGAAACCAATGAGTGCTTATCGAATAATTCCAGACGGGGGAATTTAAATGAGACAGCTGTGACAGGTCTATGTCGTAATAATGAAGGGATTTTGTATTTTACGTATAGGTTTTAAAACTATCAAGTTATATGGACCATATATGTATGTGAGGACGTATGTGATTGTTGGATGTATTTATTTACTAAAATACTCGTAACTAGTGTAATAATATAGTTGTAAGTTTTAGCTGAATTCAAATATCCATAACCCCTTTGATATAGATTAGTGGACCGGGGCGAGCGCTGGGCGGCGCGGTTTTGTTTACATTCCGCTCACGAGCGCGTCGCTTCGGAGGTGGAAGTGCGTGGTAACGTATCGGCCACATTTGTTATAACTCGATCGCACGTTTCATAAATCCACGCGTAATGGAACGGATTTGGGCCGCGATAGCGCTTCAAAAATGTTCCCGCGCGTAAATCAACGGCGGAGCGACAACTCGTTCGCCGACATCAGTGATGTACTGTTGCATGACGGATCTAGCATATTATGGGACGTAGTTCGTGATGCGTGTACTAGTCATACTATAAATATTGAACAACAAAAGCTTTAAAAGACTTCTTGAAAGTCTCATGTGTATGTAATTACTTATTGATAATTAGGTGGTTATTGTACAACTTGACAACGCGCTTAGTGACATTGCGATTGGACTGCTGTATGACGGATCTAGCATGTTATAGGATATTATTTGGATATTAATCGTACAAGAACTGAAGCTGCAAGACTCAAAATATCCATTTATATATTGAAAATTACGATGCTATCGTTATTACAAGTTTTTGAAAGCTTGTAAATTGGTGGATTTACTAAAACTAGAAAACTTGAGTTACTATTTTACGCTCAACCCACTAGTAATTAGTATAATACATTGGAAAATGTATAGTTTAATAGGTAGTGGACCAAGGTCAATACTGTTAGGCGTTACATTAATCAAACCATTTTACAAAAAATATTTATCAAGTCTGCGGTGGAAATATAATTCCATTTTTGTCACGAACATCAGGAATGTGTTCTGCGAATTGCAGTGCCATCAACGGCTCGTAAAGTTAACATGTTTGAAAGTTCATTCGGAAAAAATGGCTATTATTCATAGAAAACATGTTACGAAATGTCAAAAACTGTGGAACAATGTTGCAAATGCTTTTAAAGCATGGCACTTGAATCACGGGTGTCATTTATTTTGATAGAGAGTGATTTACCGCCGCCGCATTACGTTCGGAATCTGGGTTTTTATTTTAGTTATGATTGGGCACCGCACAATTGTTGCGATGCTGCACGAATGTTATGAAGCAACACGTGGAATAATCATACTATGGATTTTTATTGCAGATATTGATTCAATTCAGAACCAGAATTCTACTAGCGACAGACGATAACATTTCACTATCTCATGCCTTTATTTCGCTTGCTTAATTTCCTTTCAGGCTTCACTTAATACATTGAACACTTTATTATTTGCACATATATTCTTTATTCCGTACATCTTAGCACTATCAGTGTCAGAAAATGCAAGAAGATTTATCCAATCTTGAATACCCAATATCACAGCAATATACCGGTGTTGTTTGTCACCGGTTACGTCTTTGTGTAGTGCACCCCGCTCGCGATAGTTAAGACGCGTCCACCTCGTAGTTACAATGCCATGTACACTGAACGTGCTATATTCTGTTCAAGTATACAAATTCCGGAATACTAGAGACGCAAATATATGTATATACATAGAGACTCCACTGTACATTATGATGGAAAACCCGTTATGTATTATGATGACATAATTGTATAGCGTAATGTATAGGTTGAACGTGTGTTTACCTGGTTTCGTAAAGGCCAGCATCAATATGATTATAATCGACATAGTAGGCAGCGGCCTGACTACCACTGATATTGCAAAGTCCATAAGCGACACGACTGTGGCTCAAGCAGGCAAACAACTATCTAGTGATTCTCACATCGGTGGTACTCTCTTCGAATTGCATGTCAAGATTTTCTCAACCAGGCACACTCATACTGAACCTGAAATAGGGCTCACTTGTTTAGTAACTGTGGCAGCGTTTCGGCCATCGTGTTCGATTCTATTAAGCTTGATACAGGACACCCTACCACCACCATGAAATAACGAAATATATCACACCAAAATCATAGGACATGTAAATCATTTTCATAGACAATTAAGTAACAACAGCGGTGTGTCCATCTGTTCAGAGGCGAGCGGACCGCATTAACTAGTCACACATACAACTCCGCCTACCCCTGCATCCACCCCTTCCCCCTAGGTGCGAGGGCCAGGGCCGCGGGGTACCGTCTCGCAGTGAACCCGTGCACTAATTGTAGCATGCATTTAGTTTCGCAGCTTTATGTGTCTTGTTCAAGTAGCTGTCATGCACAGACAGCCAGCGTTCATTATGTGTGTGTACTCGCTGCTTCCGCGTTATATTTGAATTATATATTAATGGTTACTTCTGCTTGTTTGATTATTATAATACTGGGGTTTTAATTTAACTGCCTCTGCCAGCGTTGATCTTCCCTTACGTTTTGAAGGGCTAAGCAATTGGTTAATAGTCACATTATTATTTTGTCATCAATCTCAGCTGAACCAAAAGGTTCTCTAAGACTGGAGCAATTTGCGACTCTATTGTTTCCTCATTTAATTCTTAATCCCTCTGCCGTGATATAAAGAAGCATTGTCTATCACAGGATTACGATTTATCTGGACGGCATAGCACTAACGATCAAATGAAGTGCAGTCACTTCGTCGATCCAGGATAAAAAAAGTTACGCAATCCCAGTCCGAAACAGCTAAACAACAGTTACATTTATATTTGAAAAACAAGTCCAAAAAGCCAATGTAAATCTGTCGAATCGGGACCAAAGCGGCGGTACGTACCGTTCTTGAACGATTTCACGGAACGCCATCGAGTTGGTGATTGGCGCACGTGTGCCGCCGTGTTCAGCATCGAGATGAATGCAGATCGCGGATACTCGTGGATACTCCTGGATACTCGTGGATACTCGGGGATACTCGTTTAGCGGACTGTGCCTAGCTCCGCCGTCCGCATAAATAACTTGCAGTTACATGCCACTACACAGTACACACTAGGGGCCTGCGAGACTCCGCGTGATCGACATTTCCTTCCCTTATTGATTGAGCCGCTTATAGGCCGTGTAGCTACTTCGTTTCTGTCGTGTTTTGTGCTCTAGGCGATAAATAAAGGAAAGCACTAAAGAAAATAAAATGGACAAAAAATCTTTCGCCTCTATTGACAAGGGACAACTTGTTTTATTGTGCAATTTATATGCGGGATCTAAGTTGCTTATTTTAGTAAAAAATATATATTTTCTCGCTTTGAAAATTGATTTGATTCGTTAATTGGACAATGTTTTTCACTAAATATACTAGATACACAAACTGCACCGTACGTGGCATGATATATACATAATTCATCATTAACTAGAAAGACATATACTTAACTAGCTGTCGGGCCCGGCTTCGCCCGGGTGCAGATAGTTTTTGAGTCCAATCCACATCAAGAACATATTATTTCGCGTGTCTACTAACTATATTTCCCGCGTGCCGTCGACTATATTTCCCTTCCGTAGGAGAGGACATCCCGTGCCAACAATTTGAATTTGAAAGAGTAGAAAATATGTATATTTGGTTTCCTGACTCATCCCACGGGAACACTACATTTTTCGGGATAAAAAGTAGCCTATGTGTTAATCCAGGGTGTCAGCTATCACTATACCAAATTTCATCAAAATCTGTTGAGCCGTTTTTTCATGAAAGAGTAACAAACATCCATACAAACTTTCACCTTTATAATATTAGTAAGGATTATGCCTCTAATTAGGGTTATCCAGAATGTACCCACTTAGTAATATAATAGGCAAGTGTATTGTCCTAGAGTCTAGACTAGTATCACAAACACAATCAATTTCAATAAGTAAGTACCTGTTGGTGGCATTTGTATGTAAATCGGCTTATAATCGCTAAATTGATTAAGTTGGTTCGAGACTTAGTCGTTGAATAGGATTAAGCAATAGAGTAACAATACCGCTCAGTTTAGTAGAGTAATCGAAAGCAATTGGTCCTCAATTAATACTCGGCGTAAACGGGGTCATTTGGGTGTCGCTATTGTACCAGAATTAACAGTGGTTTAAGCACAACTTATTTAAAATAAATGAAGGTACCGTTAATATTGTAAATGTGAAAGATTATGAAGGTTAGGTACAATAACGTTTAAAATTCGAATAGTTTTTAATGGCAAACAGACTAATCCTTGAAAATTACAGTTGTAGTTATTCATTACAAATAATGTCTTTTGTAGTCACAGACTTTAAATTTATATGTGTTTTTTTTAATTTAGAACATCAAATGCTTTGACTTTGAATATTATTATCCTGATTTATTCATGACTCCGAAAAGTCAGAGGTGTGCCCTGGGATTCGAACCCGCGACCACCGTGAACATGCGGGCAGTCGCGTCTAGTCTGTTTACCAACAGGCCACCACGCACTTTATCGATACAGATACAGATTTATTCAGGTAACAGTTAGTTCTAAATATCTATTGGTTTAGCCAGAGAAGCAACACAATATTAACAGTATTACAAAGCCGATAGAACATGGAACATTTTTTTTTCCCTCGAGTGTCTGTGTGATCAACGTAAGCGAATTAGCCGTCCAATATACCTACATATACAGGTTGATGAATCGGCTGATATCAAATCCCGATTCTTTTTTAGTTCGTACGGAGCTCGTTAGGATGTGCTCGGAGTACGGCACTCGCGTCGGTATTTGGGTGTTTGTTCATCACGGGCAGGTAACGTGCTCTACTTATACTGACAGACGATACTCTGAGCTGTAGGTCCTAGACACAGCAACAACTTTAACAGTTGATCACGTGTAGATATTTTTTTTGCGTATTCATTTTCCTTCTGTTTTCTCTTATTCCTGATTTTATGTAAATAAGTATTTTTTGAAATGTTACACAATGGTCTTATTTTTTCCAACTAACTAATTCTCGATATTATCAGCTCCTTCCTAATAAGCGTTTTAGCCACTGGCCTGACGCGACTCGTACCTATTAGAGTTTTTGTGAATATCTGTTTGGTGTAGACGTTCGGTCACAATCACTATAAAAATATAATGAAAAGATAACTAAAATAATTATGCATTATTTGTCAGGTACGTTGGTGATGAACCTGTTTACATCAAGTAAGTTGCATGCTTCTTTCTATGGTATTAGCCACGTCTTAGCTACCACAATTTATTTTGTTTGACAAGAAGCGTAAAGAAATTCACGTGGAACGTGACTGATTATAATTACAGCCGATTGACAGGAAATGAGAACTATTCTAGAGGATATTTTTTTCGTTTTAGATTATTTTTTAATTTTGAGGTGAAGAAAATCGAAAAATGTCAATACTATCAACAAGCTACGTATATATAAATGTTGAATAAAGCCTAGGTGATTAGTTCTGTCACCTAATCAAAGGTGACCGCAAAATCGGTGGGGCGACCACACACGCGCACCCGCGACCACAATGTGTATCATACGCGATTATTATTGGGTAAATAAATACTGCCCACCGCGACACGCGCTGCTAATTGCGATGATTGAATTCGTGTGGACATTGTAGGTAATTATGTCGTTAAGTTAATTGGAGCAGGTTGTAAGAAGATAATTTAATCAATAGGCAAGGCGTTTATCTCAATAGTGTTGACGAAAATTTAATTTATTAAATTCAAAAATGAATTAAATTTAATTAATTTTTAGACACGTCAATATTATAATACTTTATTTAAGTACTTCTAAAATTACCACTTATACCCTGATAAGCTCAAATGTAGAATAAGTCTATGGCTTAGCAGAGAAACTTGTAAGGAAAACTTTACAACGTAAGATAAATTTACCAAAACGTACCGTCAGTCCGTAAAATCGTGAATGTTATTGAGATGTTTTACTGAAGACAGCATGCACTGTGTTCCGTGTTATTTATTCGTGCGCGTTTATTTTCGGAAGCGACGCCGGATCGGGGACTAAACTCTTTCTAAAGAGTGCATTACATTCCCATTACAAATGGCCGCGGTTACTCACGTCTACTTACACGCCTGATTTTACAGACAAATCCTCTAGCAACAAGTTGATTAAGCATAGTGTGCTACCGGAATAAAATCGGTAAAATAGACGATTTTGAGGGATAATGTTCTTGCTTTTCAAATAAAAAATCATTATTTAAGTATGGCTAAGTCTTTGGTAGACTCAATAATTACCGAGCTATTTGAAAATCGTATATGTATAAAGTAGCTGAAACTGCGAATATCGTCAAGGCCAAGTAACTTCGCAATTAGTCAAGTGAAAAGTCATATTTATGTCGACAATTGCAGGGTTATGGAATGAAAGGTTAATGTTCTAGGCTCCAGTCACGGCTCAGCCAGTTTATGTAACATGAAAAGGTGACTTCGAACGCGGTATCAATTCCACAAATCACCAACACAGCTACAATGAAAATCGTTACGGTATCATGACATAGTAATACAATTTAATCGGCGTCTGTCGATTCAAGCTATTGTCTAATTAGCTATGCTATGCCACTAAGGCATACCCTCCCGAATATGTTTAATATTGAGGCTGCGTAGATAGAGGAGGCCGGCGCAGACGGTGCGATCATTTAATATAGCCGCCATTAAATTAAAATAGATATCTGTATTACAAGTAGTTACATCGACGGGAAGCAATTTCCATTACGTGGCGACACGTGTTCTCCCTGTATAAAGTATTGGACACATTGTCCGTACGCCACGGCAACACACGCAACATTCATAACTAAGCAATGCAATAACGCATAACGCATTTTTCTTCCGCTTTGAAAGCATTACTGGGTAAATAATGATTCCAAATTTTGCCTTACATAGATGTGTTTATATATATTATTAGAATAACGGATATATATATTAGGGATGAAACGGATAGTGATTTGGCCGGATACCGGATATTCGGCTAGCTACGAGGCCGGAGCGCCGGATATCCGGCTACCGGATATTCGGCCGCTTATAGCGTTACACTTTGATTTGAATATGCACGCGCGATCACGATCGGAAATATTCGGACGCGTTCGGCGTGATCGGTACGACTCGGGGGCGTTCGAGTGTGATCACGCCTAAACTACTGAACCGATTTTGATGAAATTTGATACATAGATAGATTAGATAATGAGAAAGGATATAGGCATACAGAAAAATTTGTATTCCGACGGAAAAGCGTGATATAGACGAGTTTAGAACGTAACGAATTCAACAACTAGTGATATTATATACCATGTGTATTTATTTATTTTATTATCCGGTATCCGGCCGGATAGTGCGCTACTATCCGGTATTCAGCCGGATAGTGAAAATAGGCCGGATTGGCCGGATACCGGATAGTTACCGGATATCCGTTTCATCTCTAATATATATTGACACTTAAACTACAGTTGAGGTGGCATTTTGAACACAAAGTAAAAAATCCCATACTTTCAAATAGAACCAGCAGTCTCGTAAATGGCAAACAAAATATTTTTAAATAATTACATTTTCTGTTAATCTTTTCACTGCTAGATTCGGTAAAGGGAAATGAACAAATATTTATTATTGAACCGATGATACTCAAGCAATCAAATAACGTTTGCGGCATCAAGTGGAGTGGTATTAACTTGTCCGTATCTCAATATTCCACTGTGACTACACTGTGACAGTGTGACCCGAAATTAATATTCAGATACCGATGAAAATGGATTGATCCGCATTATGGCATTGTTAAGTTATTGGACCGGCCGGGAACCAATTCATTATTGGATTTTTACCACTCAGTATAGATATTTCTTACGAATTAGCATAATATATAACCTGCAAATATTTTTCAATTCTTGAATGAGAGTTAAGATTTAGCTGCTATACAGGCAGGACCTGGTCTCAAAGACTACCTGATATGATGATAATATGTTCAGGAGATGATTTGTCACTTTGTTTTGAAATGTAATTTAAATATATTGCTTTTTTAAAGTCGCCATTTACATACAAATCTAAATAAGCAATGTTGCGTTTTGAAAAAAGTTGATTCATAAATAAACATATAAATCTACAAACGCCGCTTGTTTTATACGATTCGTCGCTCGGAGAATTTTATTTTGACGTCGGTTTAGCCCGACGCTGCTATTTTGTGTTTTTTTTATTAAATCCAAAGGCAAAACTTTAGTGCGCAAAATAAAAAGGCACATCTGTTTGCTTTTCTCGTTCAAATAAACCCTTTTTGTAGAGACAATATAAAATACAAAAATAATCAGCCAAGGCCGGGATTAAACGAAGGCTAACTAACATCTTAATTAAACAAATGTAATTTTAATTTGTTTTGAGGTCTGACAGTAGGTGCTGTCGGTCTATTTCGGGTCGCGCTATAATGTTGTCAATGACAGCAGCTTGTATTGTGGGCTGACTTTCTTCATAAATTCACCGCGTTCGGCGCGACGGCAAACTCATTTTGTATAATGTATAATTTGTTAAATGAGATTTTACCGTCTCATTAATATTCAGTTTCAGATTACCAAATTAATGGAGAATTTAACAGATACAACACTTTAATGTTTGTCGTCTTTATTCCCTTCTCTCGTATATTATTAGTGTAAACAAAGCAATTAAGCTGCCAGAATCAGTAATATTGTTGCTACGCGTCTATATTTATACCAAAAGGATTTTCTCACTGACTGGATTTCTATAGTCTCGAAAGTAGGTGTCTATTATACTAATTAAATATTATGATAGTTCTGATCTTAATACACGATCTCTAAACCCGATCGCCTTAGGTTTAAGTGCTATTACATATATGTTAGGCATATGTGTTTAACCTACACAGTGAGATCGATAACCCATTGTGTGAAATTCTGCTTTGTACTGATCGGAATTTGTAAAACTATTTCATTAGTTACCGTGTAGTTTCCGAGCTAGTATAAAAACATGTTTCTTTTTCAAAAGAAAATAGCGGAAAACGCCAGTGCATTGGAATGTGACACTGTCAACAAATACTTACAATTGTTGGAATTTGAGGATTAAAAAGTTGTTTAGATGAGAAAAGCAAGAAACGAGACTAAACAAACATCAAATTGATAATATGTAACATAAAGGAAAACTTATTCGTTCATGGTTTTTTACGACTTATGACAAAGTGACATCATCATCCATGACTTTAATACTTACAAATGTGTAAGATTATTCGTATTTAGTCGTATTGTTCCCCGTGAACACCAGTTGTTATGTCAGTCCACCGTTGAAAGAATTATAATTCATACTAGCGGCCCGGCCCAACTTCGCCCGGGTACAAATAGATTTCTGTACAATAATATGTACGTATTGTACATATAAACCTGCCTCTTGAATCACTCTATCTATTAAAAAAACCGCATCAAAATCCGTTGCGTAGTTTAAAGATTTAAGCATACAAAGGGGCATAGGGACAGAGAAAGCGACTTTGTTTTATACTATGTAGTGATAAATATGAATTGCTTTTCTTTCAAAAATTATTTCAATTATTCATTAAAAATATCAAAGTCGAAATCAAGTACGGCTTATCGCACAAAGCCTTTAAACCGTCTCGTCGTGTAGTACTTGTCGCGCGATCTGATTAGTGAAGTAATTACCCGTGGATTGAATTTGGTAGTTAGTATTATTGGCGGTAGCACGGCGTGCATGAGTAATGGCGTGTAATGAATTGTGTCAGCCCGTGTTGGCACTTGAGTAACAGCGGCCTACAGAACCGCCCTGCCCGAAGTTTGAAGGTTTTACGCCTATCAGGTGGTTATAAAATAAATACAAATAGATTGACTCAACAGTCACATACAGTCTGCAGCGTGCTGGGCTGTTAGGCTAGTGGATATCATATGCCCCTTTCGGCTTTCTTCGGTACCAAAGGGGAACTTCATAGCTTTCCATTTGACACGTCATATTATACCTTACTTAAATCGTGCGTATTAGAAACCATGAAAGACTTTCAGGTCTCACGAACACCCCGATGCAAAACGAATACTTGTGCATCGCATGAACATTTGTCTCTTAGCCGGTGTCTAATTAATTGCGTTACGAAGGCTTTACGAACGAACATATTCTTTTGAAATAAAATTTATTTACGGATTTTATCGCGGATTTGGTTGAATTTTTACATTTCTTAACTTTTCCATTTATTTTTGTGCTGCAATGTTTAAAATCTTGGGCACAGTTCAGAAATCTGCCTTCAACTGTTGTATGGTCCACATCACCTAACCACTTAGTCATTAAACACTTATGAAAGAAATCCATGGCGAGATATGGTCTGTTAGATTTTTACTGCTCGGTTGTACAAAAACGATGTTTCTTATCTCTTATCTTAATAAATAAATAAAAAATGTGCCTATTTTAAAACTTTTAGAACATATCTTTGTTAGCAATTTATTTGTTATATCGTGGTTAAAATAATATAAATAGTAACCAAAAAAATACTGATAATTTGGCAATTATACAATACTACAATGAATTATCTTTATTTTAATAATAGCAGGTAACTAATAATACAAACCTGGTTGCGAAGAACAAAATATTCTCTCGTATAGCCTTGACACCGACGGCAATGAACAAAACACCGGAGTGTGCCAGCACACGTTCCGTAGGAGCGCCGGGAAATGTGACGACTAACTGCACGCTATAATACCACCAATGTTCTAGAGTTGGTATATAGGGCAAGGAGTATATTTGTATAGATTTATATTTGAATACAGAGAAAATGTCAAGAGCAATTGCTGTGCTAAGGGAAGTAAGTTTGTAAAGGTTATTTTGAAAGTTAGACTTTCTCGGAGACTCGGCGAGCTTCAATGCTCGATGACTTTACAATGCATGCCACTGTTGATTACAGGAGTTGCAGTGGTGGTGGGTGTGAGGGCGGGACAAAATAATTGTTTTAGTGGTTTTGTTTTGTTTTACGAGTTTATTGGATTTATTTAATTGAGAAACGTCTTTTACGTGCAATTATGTACATATTGAAAAATGAAAATAAAAAAAAATATATTGTCGAACCCATTTAAATGTTCAACATTATTTCATAGGTTTTATACCGCTACCGCAAAACTGCAAAGTAATAATTGTACCTCTGCTCTGGATACGAGATTCCTCTACAAAGGGAGTTCAAGTGAGAACGCTTTCAACAATAAGAACATTTCAAAGGTTTTCATAGCACAATGATTATTTTTTGAAAATAAATCCTGAATTTTTCTTTATTATAACCTGGAAATAAATCCCAGATATACTCGCATAAGATCAAGGTTATCAATATGAAAACCGCGGGTATTTTTCCATTTTTCACAAAGCCAGTGATCTGGGCGGCCTTCAATAATCTCTGCAAATAGCTGGCGGTAAATTAAAACGAGGGAAAATATTGCGAATAGTCCCTTTGGGTGTTTCAAGATCGAGTTGTTGGCAGCGCGCCGGAGAAATATTGTCGTCAAAATATAAGTTTATACATAGCCTAAAATAAATTCGACTATTTGGTCTAACTTTTTTATTTTAAAACTCTTTTCTACCTGGTGTTATCTCAGGAGGTGCTCGGGTCCGCTTACCAACTTTATTTTTTCCACTTCGACTGATCTTAGGGAATGAAAATGTTTATTTTAAACCATTTAAAAGTATATCTATACCTCCGACCTGTGACCTTTATTTCTTGAAGGTTATAATGGAGTAGTACCGTTTTAAAAGCACCTCCACGATCTTAAACTTGCTATTCTTGAAAAACCAGAAAAGATACCGACGCGACGCCCCGTGCGTTTTTCAAATCCCAGCAATTCATTCATAAAATATTTTGTGCTGAATTATGCAAGGCCCAGATAAAGCGAGTATATTTAAATAAACAAGTGGCATCTCTCAGGCGCCATTGCAGTCGAGCCGCGTCTCAGGGATTTCTGCGTATTTTCACTACGAACTGCACTTAGATGCAGTGGAGCGCTCTGTCGAGGATTCCAACTTGTTCTCCGATAATGTGATGTGGGGAGGCTGCGATTTGAGATTCTATTTCGACGGCGATTCAAACTCCACCCGGATTTACTTGACGTTTAATTTCTTTTGAAACGATCTTTTGGAGGATTTGGTAGTTTCTTCTCAGTAATGTAAAAATAAATAATCGTGGCATGAATGTGTCGCGTAAACAAATAATGTTTGCGTGAATAATTCGACGAATTGAGACTCAGACGGGTGACGGAACGGTCTGGTGGACAGAGACCTTTCAGGTACAGTTTTATCTATTTTAGAATAAGTAAATAATGTTTCTAACGTTAGTAATGTAATATTATTGACGTCAAAAACACCAACAAAAAAATACTAACTGAGTTAAAATATATTTTGTTGTTGGGATTTTCGCCGTCAATAATGTGGATTAGCTCGGTAGGGGTCGTGCAGCGGCTTAATAGAAACCCGACATCTAATTAGATCTAGATCCGATTATAAACAATATCTAATTCTTGCTAACCACGAACTATTGTAATTGTTTTTCAATTTCATCGAAGTTTAGGATGTTTATATATCGTGGAGAACTATATTATACTTTTAGAGAACAGAAGTGGGAAAAGAACAAAATGACAAATACCCTTCGTATATTTAACATAAGTTTACACAAATCACAGACTAAGGAAATCTACCTAATTTATAAACGAATTCAAAAGAAAACAATCAATTAATAAATGTCTACCATTTGTAACACACTAACAACCCGTTACCTAGGTAGTTTGCTCTTAGAGGAACAACTGACAAAGGAGGTTGCCATCCAAATAAATTTAATCTGATCGATCCTAACAATACTTATTTGAAAATTTCAACAGACTGAATATTTTCTATGTTGTGTTGTGATATACAAGCAACAATAACTGTAATAAATACTAATATATTCTAGCATAAGATTTATATACAAAAATATCCCTTTCAGAACGCACTATACCAAGCGTGCGTTCCGACAAAAAAAAATATTTTGGCGCGGAATTTTATTTTACTGGGTCGAAACGGCCTCGATTGTTCGTGTGATGATCTAAGTACATAATTAAAGAAAATTGCGGCGAATCGGGATGTTAGTGACAATTCCAGATGTGTTCAAAGATGGACGTTATGTTCGAGGACGATCATGGTCGGCGTAAATATTTGACAAATGGTCTAAACTTGATTAATTTGTTTTGTTCTAGTTAAAATAGCTAGTTTAGACACTAAACTATAGCATAACGATAATTTGTTTGTAAAATTATTAATATTAGACATCATAACGTGTTCACGAAATTTCAACGCATGATCGTGCGCTTTCGTTTTATATTTTCCGTTGAAGCTAAATATTCATTCAACTAATACCAACTTTATTTTATACAGGACGGCCTCTAGACGAAAATTTATTACAAAATTTACTTAATAGTGGGTGTCACTCAGACCTGGATGTTTGTGATGAGGTGACAGAACCAATAGCTGAGGTTCTTCGTCTTCTCGATCAAGATATAAATCTGCGGGATTGCTCCAACCACAATAATATCGTGACTAGATAGAGTCTAATGCTTTAAATATTTAATTACTTTCTGGGAATCCGGAAAACGTAGCGCCTAACAAAAGCGCCGTTTGTCCAAGGAAAATATCGAGACTTTGAAGAGACAATAATTTTATCAATAAGAATTTTTATTATACCCTGTACTTGAGTGCTGGAGAAGTAATGAACCCTTTACATTTTATCGAAAAATATTTTAACTAGTATGTTTTCCAAAACCTTGCTACCTGCATAAACCTTTACTGTAATCGTAAAGCCGCAACAATTTTAAGTACATCAAGCCAAGAAATTCGTAAATTATTTGGCATAATTTTGTAATGGGTTTTGAAACCCACTTTGGAAAGTCCAGCCTATGTATGACGCTCTAAAAAACGCTTGCAGATGAATGGAAAGGGTTCCTAGCAATTACTTCATAGAAGTATTCACTGGGAAGTGCAAACTACGTAAACTAATTAAAAACAAACCACGTCCTCTTGGCCTCAAAAACTATGTCATCATAACTAGCAATAGGTTAATGCTTGATTTTGAAATATATTAGCTTAAAAATCCCGCTTTTCCTGACAAATCGAATCGAGCGGAAGGGCCTGCTCGTAGGCCTGCTGTTTTTTTTATGTTTGGTTAAGAAAGTTCCCGCAAAGAGGTGCTCACAGACTATGTTGACTGACATGTTAATACAATTCTGCTTTTGGACTATCTGAACAACATGCAGTTGCAAGGGACAGGAACAATTATGATTAATCGTGATACAAGAGGACAAGGGAAGGAACCGTGGTGATTTATTGCAGTTTACGGCTGACGGTGTACTGTATCAGCCCATATACGTCCCACTGCAGGGCACGGGCCTCCTCCACAATCTAGAGTGCGATTGAGAGTGGTTAGACCATATAGTCTACCACGCTGGCCTAGTGAGGGCTACCGGACTACCATACCATAGAAATTCATACAAGTCGTTATGATATACGGTTTCCTCACGATGTTGTCCTTCCCCATTATAGACCGTGCTGATTCACTATCAATACACAGATGACTTACGGCCGGGTGCAATACTCTGTCTGTCTTTTTCCACCCGTTAAAATCGCTAACTCTAGTATGAGTTCTGTCATTTTTCGGTTTCAATAATCGTTGACAGATGAATAAATATATCTATGATTTGTATCTATCAATGGGAGGGCTCTCGTTAACCATAGTTAGGAAATTCCATACAAATTAAAATATACGCGTTTCGATAACGATTCGAACTACCGTAGTTATTTGTGTTTAACTAGCTGTCATCGTTTTCTAATATCGCTGCAATATGGTGGATAATACTTCGATTATCCCAGATATGTGGTATTTTTATGGAAGAAATCAGCAAAATAAAGTGACATTAATATATTCAGTGATGAAAGTGATAACGAAATGTTTAAAGCTGGTGTATTTGACGCCGATTATAATTTATGAGAACCAAAAAAACTATGTGAATATTCTAGTTCAGAATTTATTTACAGATTTACCTTTTAGATGGAATAATTTCATCAGCTATTATGTTTATTTCTACATTTAAACCCAGCCTGCAAGGAACATTCCTCCTGGTAAGCATACATATCAAATATTTCATTAAGTTATAAAAGTGTATTGAATTATTCCAAAATCATATATTCTATAATAAATGTAACAGCTCGGGAACAATATTGTGTCACTGTTCCATTAACTGCTGCTATCATTGTGGTTTTATGTACTGGGGAGAATGCATGTTCAGCCGGTAACTATTTTTGGGTATCAAAAGCACAGTCAGCCGAATCTGACAACAACTGATGTGCCTCAGGCTACAACTGAGTTTTATTATCAATATGTAAAAATATTAGACAACACACAGCATGGGTTTCATAAAATTGCAGTTTTCCCAAGAATCTTTGGTGCAATTCATTGCCCATATTATATTCCCATAGAGCCACCTTAGTAATGACTACCTTTAGATATATTAGGATTAATCAATAATTATGTATTAATATCGTCTATGATTTTAACATAGTAAATCGTAGTATTATGTATCAGTTATCTGATCACAATGTATTAATCTTAATATTTTTATTTTTAGATTAAAATATAGGAGAAGAATTAAGAAAATAAAGGCATTATTGTTCAAGCAATGTGTATTGCACAGTTACTTTTCATAAATGTATTGGAACGCTAGCCTGGGGCTCATTTAACAACTCTGTTAAAAGGTAATAATCTCATACTTTATATTTTGAAAGAATTCAAATTCAAATTCAACTTTATTGTGGTCCATATGTAGGTGAAAATGGTGTGACATTCATTTGTTTTGTGCAGCCGCCATATTGCCAAATAATAATTTAAGATGCAACAAATATGACAATTGAGTTGGAAGAATGGTTGAGAGAATATTATTAAGATTAATACATATTTTTGTAAGTAGTTTCCTAATAATTCCCTAGTTTCAAAAGGGTACAGCCTGATGGAAATCATCAAAACATAATTTCACTTTAAATCTTTTATTTTTTGTAAATAACATATTTATTTTCAGTACAATATGAAGAAGTTATATAATGAAATAGTAATAGATATCTAATTGGAGATAGTGCATATCCACATATTACTTTATTAACAACACTGCTAAATGTCTGCCATAGAGTATTGCAACAATGCGGCTCATATAAAAACAGAACATTACTCAAAGTTATTATAATTAATATTTTGGTCTTCCATCTTTTACATCTTTCTATCATCTTTATTTCAGGTCTTATGATGTTTGGAAAAGAAGATTTCCACACCTTCCAGTAAAAAAGTCTTTTGGGATTGCACACAACTTTAATCATTATGAGTGCCACAGCGGTGTCAGATAATATTTGAAGAATGAAAAGCATTGCTGATGTGGAACATGAAATTGACATACCAAACACTACTAGGCTAGACATAAATATTAATTACTTATTTTAAATTAAAATAAAGTTTCAGAACTTTGTCAATAATAAAGATTAAAGATTTCTTACAAATTATCTTTGATATTTTATTTACCCATAATACAATCTGCGGAAAAGGGGGTTCTTAAATTATTTTTAGTCATTTTTATGTGATATATAAAAAGAGGAACAGTTGTTTTCTCTATAACTAGTCATTACAATTTCGAAAACTTCTAGGATAGTAAGATTACCTGAATCAATCATTATTCTTAATTTGATTTATATTGTTTTAAATATAATAATATGCCTCAGTATTTAATTGTAGATTAGCACTGAAATGATTTCAGGTCTTTAAAGACAGATTGATTACAAAACTAAAGTAATGCAACTACGTAATGTTTGATTTTCACACTTTTCTTCGTATTTATAAATATTATGGTCTCTGATTCAATTTAAATTTGTAACTCTGTTGCAGAAATAGGGCCGTAAAATTCACTTTTGAATTCATTCTTGTTGGTAAACATTGATATATTTTGTAAACTTCTTTTTTACATTTGACATATCATAAATCAGTCATACGATGCGTTTTGTTGTTCTATGTAAGCTTTGTATGAATTTTATTTGCCATTATTTGTCACAATACTTACCATACTTACATTATTAATATATTTTAACGTTTCATTCTTCTAATTATACATTAATGATGATTTATGATAATTCCAAAATAAAGTTAATAATTAACCTAATAAATATTGACCTCAATTAAAAGTGCAAAAATTAAACGTTTGGGAGGAACGGTTCTTACCAGAGATATATGCAATATCTACGTTCAGCGTTGGTATCCTAGTTTAGTTTTTGTTATTGAAACATCGGTTAAACAAAGATAGAAGATACGTAATTATCGGGGATAATTTTTACCGCTTAACTGTCAATATATTATTGCACCCGGCCGTTAGAGAGATTCGAACCCGCGGCAACCGTGAACATGTTGGCAGCTACGTTTGGTTCGTTTACCAACAGCTACGCCCAAATAATATACAATAATTATTAAAAATCATTTTTAATTACTGCTTTTCCATAGTAATGCATGATCGTGCGTTAGTAGTGATAAAACCGGGAAGGCACGCACGTGCGTGGTCAATTCTGGGGGAACGGTAGGGGGAGGATTTTTTAAATTATTTTTTTTGGATACTTTAGACCCAATACACTTTATACTGACCAAATTTTTTTTCTAAATTGCAAATAATTTTCATCGTTCTGAAAGGGATATAGCGACATTATTGCGCTGAAGCGTTGGCGTCTCTCAAAAACTTTGCCTTTTTAGAAATATGAGTGTTGTTGTTATTGTGCTTATTTTGATTACATCTAGACTTATTTGAAGTTAGATAGAATTTTTCAAACTTAAAATACTGAATTTGAATTGTCCAGACGAAATTACTTGATATAATGCAAAAGTTGTATTGCGATGATTTACATATAGAGAGCAGAGACTGTTTTTTACCACTAGATTTTATTATTATTTGACCGTTGTTTTGGATACATTGTTTTTTTTATCAAAACATAAACTACACCGTATTTTTCATAGAAGTTGTAGTTATTTTGTAAAGTTTAACTTTGAAGATATACAAATTACTTTTTTGCCGTTGCAGAATAAGTTCGAGAACGAAAAACAATGACAAAATATTTAACTGTTACCATTTCAACCCATTCGTATTATTATAAAGTGTATTTTTGAAATTCATTTTTAACTTGTCAAAGTCAGCTATGAGTTGTCAACGACCATGAGCGTAGAAAAACAAAATAACAATTGAAAAAAAAAATATATAAGTACTTACTTTCAATATGGGATAAAATTGCAGGGAGGAATAGAAGCCGAATAGGTGTTGGTACTCTGAGTACATTTATTGATTTATTATCAGTACAATCAAATCATCCGAGTGATAAACATTAAAAAGCAATAAAAAATTAAAAAAAGTCCCTAGAAAAAGCAGTTCCTGCAATTCTAGTTCACTTTGAACTCTTATTTCGACGCTTCAAGTACTCGTACTATACCCATATCCTCAAGATGTGTTGCGGACCTTGCGGTGGTTGCTGCGGCGGATGCGGCGGCTGTTGCTGCCCATGCATCACCATCTACACTTGCTGCACCAAGATTTGCTAGTCTTGCGTGGAAGCCGGCGCTTCGTATGTCTAGATTAGTCGTGATGTGGCGGAGCGCAGTGGCAGTGATTCCATGTTTGTTCCGTGCAATAGCGCCGTCATGTGCAAATAAACTATTGATTGCAACATTTTATTTAAGGAATTAATGAATTATGCGAAGACATAAGTTTGATGGTTTGTCATGTGTATTTACACTTATTATATTTTTTATGTGATTTTTTTAATTATATGTCGACATAAGCTTGTCATACGCCTCATGGCAAACAATATGACCAGTCATGGATAGTATCAAAACCAAAAACGACACCATTAATTACAAAGCAATGTTTGGCATTCCACTGCGCTCGCCTTCCTGAGACATACGATGTTAAGACTCAAAATGTCTAGTAGTTAATCTGGCTAAAATATCCTTCAGATCGGAACACAATAGTGCATTTACACTGTTGTTTAGCGGGAGAAATAGACATTGTGGTGGTAATTAACCAGGCGACCTCTCACTTATGAGAGACTTACCAACAATGAACATATTGTAATAGGTCTACATTCTGTCTCGATTCACTGTTTCCTTATTCAGTTTATATATAAATACTGACAACGGAAAGTCATATTACGTGAACAAAAACATGTTAATACAACATTTTGTGTTCCAATTAACACACCATGTACGGCGGGAGCGGGTAGTCAATATAACGGGCCGGTCGCTCTCCCACAGAACCTTCGTTTAGCATCGCCTGTATACGTTCAATTTAGCTACCAGTATGGAGATTCATTCAATTATAGTCGTGTGTGTAATTAACGTGATTAGCGCTGCTGATTTGTGGGCAGATCGAAGGTTTATGGTATGGTAGATGAGATTGGTAGAAGTAAGTTTAAGTAACTTTCTTAAATGCCTGCCTTGGATAATATGAGCAGGGAGTATAAAACGTCATAAATAAAGTTGATTCTCATAACAAGGATATATTCCTCCTTGATTTTGAAAATGTTGTAACAAATTAGTCGGTTAGGAAACCTGTTTTGGTTTAAGAGAGAGACATAAGATGTTAAGTCTCATTATGTCTGTTTAGCACATATGTAATGATTTGATGGTTAACAAGCACAGTGGGCTTAATGATTGGATAACTTTCTATATAGTGTTATTGTATTTGATAATAATTAAGAGATGGCGTAGTAAGAATCTGTTTAATCAAAATAATTGTAAAATAATAGACAGAAAAAAAACTACGTTATAATCATATATGAAGACATCGCATTACCAAAATAATGTCACGAAGCATCATGTTCTTCAGTTATGCAAAGCTTTGGAGGCTGTTGCCTGATGAATTTACGAGCAACAATCTCGCTTCCGATCAAGCTTGAAATTCTGGCGCTAAATTGTTGACAACCAAACTATAGATTAAGCGTTTAACGCCAATATCTATTGAGTTGACAGCTAAACTGAGTTAAGTTGCTCGATCGATCTAGCTCGGAGTCGCGAGGGCCAGTTTTCAGCAACGGTTGAACAATAAAGATTAGAGATCAGCGGATATCGGCGGCCGGCGGTGTGAGCGGCCAATTATCGCGATTAGCACTTCTCCGCTCTTTCTTCCGAAGTCGAAGGATGGTGCTGACTGAAGCAGGTTCGGTGACGCGCGAAAATAAACTTTCGGAATGAAGGTCATGGTTTACTTTCAGTTGTTTTTACCAAACGCGTTTGCGTTATGTAGGAAAGAGTAACAGTAAGGCAATTTATTGACTTGGAATACTTTGTTTAATTTTATGGGTAGAATGTGCAATAGAATCAACGAAAGCTATTTAATAATTGCGCCTTAAAATTATGTAGTTGAAAGTGTGACAGAAGATGTACAAATGAAACACACGACTGCGTTAAAACACAAAACCCGTCAAAAATATAAAACTAAAATCGATCAAATACCAATTGTGCGTAGTTCCAATGGAATGCAATGAAAGGGGAAGTGCAAAGCCTTTTATTTCTGCAGTGATTCAACAGTCGGTAGCGTGACTCACATTAGCATACCGTCTGACTTGACGCTCCAGTGTGAATATTTGTTTTGCGGCGGGCGCGGAACAAAGGGCCTCGCTAATGAACAGGGTTCGGCGCGGCTCGTATTTACAGGCCTTCAATAACCTGCGTCATTGCCATTTTCTGTCAGACTCCGCCAAATCCCACCATTCCCGCGATATCCCGTAGATCACCGCCACGAATTTCGCGCTCCAGATACATTCGTCAAGCGTCTCGACTTTAAGAATAAGCCGTTCGAAATTAAAATTGACGTTATTGCTGCTTTTGTGTTCGCATAATTTGTCTCCATTCCAAGACTGTTTCGGATTAAATTGGATTAAGCATTTACAGTTGAGGATATTCGTTGCTTAGCTAATAGTTGTAGTAATTGCTAGTTGTGGTCTCAGCAGTATCGTAGGTTCGAAGTCGGGGGATCTTCGTTTAAGAGCTTAAATCTTGAGTCCTAAGCTTCGGATGCACGTTAAGGCATCGTTAATCTGGCTTGTCAGCGATTAGTAGCAGTAGTTAAAGCCGGACATAAATCCTACGTGCGGCTCCGAGTCCGTATCTGGTGTTAAAGAACGACATGTTGAGCGATGATCCTAATGTACTCTATAATGGGTTAGAGAGCCTCGCAGTAATATTGAAGTATTTAAGATCTTGTTTCCTATAGACGCTTGCATAATTGTGTGAATATATCCACCGATTCTTCAATAAGATAGTTTTTTTTAAAATTCCACTTTGGAAATGAACAAGCGTTCGGCTCGCCTGATAGTGAGCAGTTAGCGTAGCCTATAGACGTTTGCAAGACCAGAGGTGTCACAAACGCGTTGCCGACCCTGTAAGTACATTTTAACTTCTTTGTAGAGCTTGAAGAGCCTCATGCTATACTCTTCAAAAAACCTATGCAGGTACCTCATTCCACAGCCTGATTGTACGTGAGAAGAAGTTCCTCTGAAACCGCACAATACGAGATGGTATGGGTTCTAAGGTATGTGGATGAATATTTCCTCAGCTCTGCTTTATGCAAGTATCAGTAAATATCTACTGAATACATTTATAAAATACTCATGTAAGCTATAAAATTACACAAATAAAATATCATTTACAACACAATAAACAACGTACAGCCCGTGTACAAATTACGGGGAAATTTGGCAAACTTTACAATTGAATGTACTTTAAAGCATTCGAATTCGGTTAGCACAATGTTGGAGATCCGTGGCCATTACTGCCGCCAAATTTGCCAACTTGTAAGTTTATTAATTAGAGCGAATAAATTACAAGAGACAGAGTGGAGAGGGGTGAGGCACGGGGTGTAGGGGGAGGGGTAGATGTCCATCTGCCCGCTGCTAACTACCACTAATCCAATTATTATAGTTGAGAATTAAAGCGCTGTGCCGCCGCCGACGCCGCAACTTACCTCATTATCCACCGGCTCTCCAACTGCCACTCTCGGCTCATACAAATCCTTTTCATGGATTCAACTGCTTTTTAAAGCAATATTTGTTGTGATGTTCACAAGCTTGTAGCATAATCACAGAGGTTTAACATAATTTGAATTTGGAAGATTAAGTAATTGAGTTTGGATTATTTGTACCCGCGTGGATGTTACGACACGTGTTTACGTTAACCGATAAGTAACAAAATCTCGAGATTTCGAAAGGATCTAATCTTGGAATTACCGAGTTAGTATAACAGTTGATATCCATTTTCAACTGCATTGCCGCTCAATTGGAATACTATGACTTAACCATAAAAATTACATTTTCAAATTTAGAATCTCATAAGCCTTTGTCTATTTCATGTGATGAGCAAACGGTAGACGGAAACATGGGCCCGAATATATTAAACCACGAATCCTCGGCGACCGACAAACGGCACTCATTTGATTGATATCTGCAGGGTGAGGGTCGCGCACGACAGCTGCCTCGAGCCAAGGGGCGATGGAGAGGAGGAAGGGAGGTATACTCTAGTTGGCATAATTGTCGTTGTGTAAACGATCACCTGAGCACTCCAACAAATTGTTTCATAGACGTAGTTAGGTAGCTGTTCGTAACAGGAACAGGGATTAGTGTCGCTTGAATTAATCGAGGATATAGATGGTAAATCTTTGCGTTATTTGTTTTGTTTCTATTAATAATTATTTTACTTATACTTGGAACTACGATTGTTCTTTATTTATTGCAACTTTTGTTCAGGTTTCCGAATTATATGTAGTTGAATGTTTGTTTATCTAATATTTCACACAATTTACTCGTATATTGATACTTGTATGCTTATTGTATTGTCATCATCGTGTTTAGCCACACGTAAATATGCCTCTCGCAAAGAAAGGAATCATAAAATCAATTTGTATGAAGGTATAATTCAATATGACGTCTAAAGACGTGAAAAGGCTCGTTGAGGCTTCCCTCTTGACGTTGATTTCCATAACATCCTGTTTGGCGGAGTACGCGCGCAGTATGCGTCGGCACGTGCCGCCTCTCGCGGCCTCACCTCCGACCCTTCATCACCTGCTTATTGTTTACCAAACATTGTTTATCTTCACATGAATTCTCGTGAATATCATTTACCGGAGACGGAATTATTTCTCAGAATTGTTTTTTTGATTGACAAAACCCAAATTATGTCCAATCGGTTGATCGCTGGCCTTTGACAAAAAAATATACAAGCTTCCATATTGAAATATGTTGTATTATAATAGTATTCCTTATTTCCATATAAATCGGCAGCTTGAAATTTTAATGCATTAATTTCCCATTTCCCCAATATTGTAACAAACAAATAACAATTCCATTTAAGTTTACATCAGGCCCGGATCTAGGGGGGGGCAAGTCGGGGTGCGTGCCCCGGGCGGCACGATCAGGGGGCGGCATATTGAATCTTCGGAGACAACTACAAAACTCATCAATAACGTAACACCACTTACACTTTTTTTTTCGCCGTGCGCGAATTAGTGATTATGCGATAGAGGCGCGTGAAAAAGAGATGAAAACTTAATACTTGGAATGTATAATAATTTATCCATCTCAACAATTACGTTTAGTTTCTAATATCCAATTTGTGTTTAGTAGTTAGTTTTAGTTGATTAACCATCGAACGTCTTTTATGTGGTACAGGCAGTGGCGAAGTTACTAGTAAGCTGAGTAGGCTGGAGCCTAGGGCGGCAAATTTAAAGGGGCGGCAAATCTGGGCCAATTTTTTTTGTTTTGATTTACTGAAATAATAAAAGGCAATATTTTACACACTGAAAAAATGGGGTTTGAAAATTAAGAATAGTTAAAATATTTCAGTAATGTGTTCCCACGTTTCCACGTTGACAATTTAATAATAAACACTTTATTAAATATCTATACTTGGATCTTCTTCTTCTTCTTCTACCTGACGTTATCCCGGCCGGTGCCAGGGTCCGCCTTCCGGCAAATTCTCCTCCATTTCGCCCGATCTTCGGCATCCTCAATAGTAAGGCCATTGACCCTCATATCTTCCTTGATGACATCGAGCCAGCGCTTCTTTGGTCTACCCCGCGGTTGAGGTCCGGGAATTGAGGCTCAGGCACACATTACCGACGCACTCCTGGGGTTTCCTTAGGACGTGACCATACCATCTCAAGCGGGATTCCTGGAGTTTATCAGCCACATCGCGGACACCAAGACTGCCACGGATGTGCTCGTTACGGATTTTGTCCAAACGCGTAACGTTGCACATCATCACAGCACAGCATCTTCATCTCCGCGACGTGGACCTCCTGGACGTGCCGCTTGAGGGCAGGCCACGTCTCAGACCCATACAGGAGCACCGGCCGCACGATGCTTTTATAGGTGAGACCCTTGAGCCTCATCGGCATCCTGCGGTCGCAGAGTATGCCCAAGATCTCCCTCCACTTAGCCCAAGCAGCGCTTATACGGGCTTTGACGTCAAGGGCGATGTCACCGGACTCATGCAGTACGGACCCAAGGTACTTGAACTTGTCCGTCTTCACGGCCAGTTCGTTCCCCATCACGATGCTTTGGGGGTCCGTACTCCCGCAAGCCATGTACTCGGTCTTCGCCACATTTAATTTCAGACCACCGCTCTCAAGCGTTCCTTCCACCGGTTGACCTTGCGCTCCAAAAGTCGTCGGTCCTCCTCCACCAGTGCAATGTCATCGGCATACATCCAACAACCAGGGCGCAGGGCCCTGGATGTGAGACGTAATGGCATCGAGCACAACACTGAAGAGGAATGGACTCAGCACCGAGCCTTGGTGCACACCGACATCAATCGGGAAAGGATTCGTATCGCCAACGGCGGTCCGAACGAAGGACTCGGATCGGAGGTACATGATTCTGATAATGTCCACATAGGCTTCCGGTATCCCTTTCATCCTCATCGCCCACCAGATTGCCTGTCGCGGCACACAGTTGAAGGCCTTCAGCAGGTCCAAGAAAGCCATGTGCAGTGGCGTCTTCGTCGCTCTGTATGCCTCGCCAAGCATCCTGAGTGCAAATATCGGGTCGGTAGTACCACTGCCAGGACGGAAGCCGTATTGACACTCAGAGATAGTACACTCTTGGCGGAGCCTGGACTCGATGACGCGTTCGAAAAGCTTCATGGTATGACTCATGACCTTAATGCCACGATAATTACCGGATTCCTGAACACAGCTTTTACCCTTGTACACGGGAGTTATCAGACTCAACCGCCATGAGTCAGGCATGTTTTTGGTATTTAGGATGCTGTTAAATAACGCAGCAAGAAGCTCCACACCGTGAAGCCCCAACGACTTCCACGCCTCTATCGGAATAAAGTCAGGCCCTACCGCTTTCCGGTTCTTCATGCGACGGAGACTATAGAGAACTTCTTCAGGTTCTTGCTTAAATGTGAAAAAACAGCTATTAACATTGATTATAGTCTTTAGACTTCCTTGCTAAAAATATAGTTTTTTTTCAAATTGGTTATTTATTGTTTACACGCACCCCGTGGTCAAGGGGTGGCAAAATTCCTTCACGGTTTCCTTTGCCTGGCGTAAGAGGCGATTAATAGGGGTCATTGGGGTCGCTGGCACACTCTAAGATGTGCGGCAGAACTCGTGGCTTCATAGCGGACGCCCACGGTTAGGGCGTCCGTTGCAGAGAAAATCTACGCCTACCTAAGTTGTGAGGAGCCATATTAGGAAGTGCGTCGGGTGGCACGGCGAGTCAACTAGGTGTTACTCGCTCATTCGCATCGCCTATTGTCCGTAATACATCCAACCTGGCTGCAAAATCTATGCGGTACGGACAATAATTGTCCCCGTGCGTCAGATTGGAAGGCTGGAGACCTCGACATGCACCTTATGATCTCCCCGTAGATATCGATTAAAAAAAAGGTATTGTATTCACTCCGTTTTTAGGAAATTGAGTTTGAATCAGACCTGGAAGTTTTGAGGCCTGACAAGGCTATCCTTATAATATCCGTCATAATATCTGTGCCGCTGTACGTATGTATAATGTATATAAATGTATGTGTATGATGTCCTACCACGAGGTCTATTTCAGTCTACTCTGCCCTATTAACCATAAGACGTTCTATGGAGTCGTTAATTCGTCGTGAGAAATTACCGAATATTCGAAGTATATGGGGCCGTACTATCTCGGAAAGACGCTACTTGATGCCGAGTTCTTGAAACGTTTGTGTGGAATTCGGACCTGATATTCTAAGCATTCCAACACCTCATCTCTAGGGAATCCACATTTTTCTTCTCCCGTTACGTCCATGTTTCAGCAGCATACAGAAATACGAGAAAGTGCTCGGACAAGCCTGATCTTTAGTAGCTTTTGTAGTAGTACGATTCCTCCATATTTTCCAGAGTTTCTCCATTGCCCCTCTAGCCATCGCCATACATCGTTTTATCTCAATGATACAACCACCATTGTTATTTTTAACCAGCCCAGGATAAATGTACAACTGAACCAGTCTTGGAGGAGCCCAGCAACAGTTTGTGATGTGTATTGAAATCCCCCAAGACCATTCCAGCCGACGGGAACTGCGTCCGCCCGTCATCAGCCACATGGCTGAGATACCTAAACAGCCGCGTCATCTCATCTTCCCCGTTGTGAGACCTGTAAAGGCACACGTCGATGCGGCTCAGGCAACCAAGATTCACGTGCAAACACAAAGCGGAGAAGGACCCTCCATGCAGCTTAAACGGTGACAGTAGATGTCCAACCGAATATACATACAAGCATACCCCGACTTTAGGCTTGAAGCTTTCTTCAAGCGAATAACCGGGGTACAGCAGGTAGGAATATTCGGCCGGACAACGAATCCGCGTCTCCATCAAGAAGAGCAAAGCAGACTAGGCCGTCTCGAAATGGTGGTGGACGGCATTAAGGTCGTTTGGAGTTCGCGGATGTTGGTGAACTCCATAGTGAACGCGATGGTGGGGTTATGCACCGCTGAAAGACCTGCTTTGTTGAATTGCGCTGTCATGAAGTTGAAAGGATAGGTTTGATGAAGAGGCATCCAGAAGCCAAAGTCCGGGCATTAAGTAGGCCGAATGGGCACCGGCATGAAAGGGTCGGCATGTCGCTAAATGTCGGCCACATCCGGTCACCAACTGGCACGACGTACCCGCCCAAGATTATGTGCGACATGGTGAGGCAGCCCCTCGTGGTAACCACCACGCCACCAGCCACGATTGGGCTCTTGTACTGTACTGTCTCTTTGGCCGGCTGGTTAACACTCCTCCCTTTGAGAGCAATCAAAAATACGTACTAAATCACTATCAGATCACTATTACGGTCTTTACGCCCTGTGGACGGTGATCGCTACCCAGATGGACACTTAAGTCCTACCACCAAGAACTGTGTCACTCATTTGGCACTACCTAGGGGTTACGTGTAGGAAAACTAGAGTCAAAGCTTACAGACGTGTGTGACGTTAACCCTCAAAAAAAATTTATAGTTTTGGGAAGCAGTACACAAATTAAACTTATATTGTCGGCTGCGCCACGGATACACATCATGGGAGAAAATATTAATAGGGTTGAAACAGCGCGCAACTTAGGTCTGATAATGGACCCAGAACTTCACTTTGAGCAACATATAAACGAAGTTATTAAAAACTGTTTCTATAGACTAAAAGTACTGTACCGGTTTCGACAGTATCTTAATATAAAATCGAGGAAGTTACTTGTGGATAGTCTTATTTTATCAAGATTAAATTATTGTGACACTGTGTATGGCCCTTGTTTACTTTCTCGAACAGTGCGTTTAATTCAACGCGTGCAGAACGCCTGTGCCCGGTTCTGCTTCAATATTCCCAGTCGCAACCATGTCACGCCATTTTTAAATGACTCTAATATCCTTAAAATGGCAGCCCGTAGGGAACTACACTTGGCAACCCTGTTGTTTGGCGTTATAAAAGAAAAAAAACCGAAATACTTGTATGACAAGCTGATGTGGAGACAGGACAACTTCAGATATGCGTCCCGTTCGGCAACAAATCCACTTGCGATTCCTCAACATCGGACTTCTGCTTTCAGAGGTTCATTTAAATACGCTGCCACTCGCTGTTGGAACAATATTCCTCCACCATGTCGAGCTAAAAATAACAAATATACATTCAAAATTAATCTAAAGAAGTATTTATTATTTAAACAAAAGCAACAATGTTAAATGTTTAGCGAGTTTAGTAGCCTGTACTTACCACATGATGTTTGTTAGTTTGAACTCCATGAAATAACGTGTTTTGTTTTTTTTCCTTAACTTCATGGACGGAAATTGTAATTTATTTCAAAGTGCGTGTTTGCGAAATTTGTGTTGTTTTGATGCCACTCGTGAAACTAGATGAATAGCATAATTACCTATATTACTTTTAAATTAGTCTTAAGATGTGCGTTTGCTATCGTACGCGTGGCTCATAATGACGGTTATGAATGTTTATGAGGTGATCGTTGCAACAATCTACCCACTCAGATAGTTTATATTTTTCTTATTACTAATTACGGTTGCTGATGGCTGATTATTGTATTATTTTATTTTTTATGCATTGTCTTTTTTATAGAAATAATTATTACTTGTTTGTGCTCCAATTTTTTTTTTGTACCGACTGGACGTCTGTGTGTCACTTGAGCTTCTCTTTGAAAACCAGCGCTGCGGTATTATTCAGGTGATATCGCAGCATACAAGCTGAAAGAGTGGCTCATTGTTGGCACAATATTTTAGGCATAAAAAGTGTTAACTCGTAGTTTAGTTTATCTTTATTGTGCCAATAATAAAAACTATTATTATATTTATTTATTATATTAAAAGTGACGCTAATATAAAGCGTGTAAAAATGCTTAACATGGTGGTAAAAAAAAAAAAAAAAAAAGACGTTCTTTCCCGATGTCCTGTGTTGAGTGGGCGTCTGGTTGCTAAAACTGATGATGATGATTAAGATAAAAATATAGGCAAGGGGGGGCGGCATTTTTCAGTTTTTGCCCCGCCTCGAAAAAAACCTAGATCCGGCGCTGGTTTACATTCAATTCCGAATATCTGTAATTTGCGATCAAGCGATATGTTTCAGTTTTCTACTGTACAGTTTTCTATTCTACCCATATTCTTCTAGCACACGTTAATTGTTTTATATAATCCTTTAGCTTAGATTAAAACGCCGCCACAAACTCTCAACACGCATAATAACATCTCATAACCGCTTAGAGCTCGCTGAAACACTTTATTTAAACCGGCCGCGCTCGGCCACTTTTTTCACACTTACTCCATTAGCGGCAAATCAATTTGCTCACACTTGGAGTGTTCATGGTTAAACAAAGCGGGCTCAATTTACCGGAGGCAGTGAGGGGAGGGCGGTGCGGGGGGATCCACTTTTGTGCCGGCTATCGGCTCGTCTCGATCAGCGGCTCTCGGTGACTCCAACAATGGCTGGAAAGGATTACATTGTGAGGGCGGCTTCGTTAGCTAGATCGGGGATTTTAGTGTCATTTGTGGGAAGTGAGTTTTGCAGTGTTCGTGTTACGTATGCTGTTGTGGTTTTTGCTTTACGTGAGCTATTTAGGGGAAGAAATTCGGTTGTAGAGGAGTTCCGTTCACAGCCATGCCAGATTATGGATTGAAATAGTATAACACTTCAGGTTTGTTAGAGCATATGTAAGTAATTTGTTGTGAATCTCGATTTACTAAAATGTTCGTAATTTCTGTATGTGTCACTTCTCACTTCAGGCGTGTTAAAGTATTTTTACTTGATACAGCGATTAGAATCCAATTTCGTTTCGTGTGGAAAGGGGATTTGGGAGTGACCTTTATACAAATCATATTTATAGCGTAATATAAATATTTTTTGATGTAGGCGTCGCATGAAATGAAAATGATGGTTATATAATATGTTTATGTAGATAATGTATCCGTCACTTTAGCGTATACGGTTTTCAATAGGATCATGTGTGAGGCATTAAAGGAAATATTTTTTATTTGAAAGGCCCATAATATGTCCCATGGCCCATGTGTGAAATATGACATCGTTCAAGTACCCACCTTCTTACTAGGACTCAGATCCCGGTGGTCCAATTCAAAATGATTCTTTCGCATAGATCTGTTTGAATTTCGGGCATCTTTTGTTTTGTGGTTAGTTTCTGTAGAACTTAAAAAATCCTACAAAAAAGTCTAGACTTTGGTGAATAATCCACATTACCTCTGCGAGAGTTAAAGGTTTGCGACAAATCGCTTGTGCCGAGTATCAATCTTGGCAATCGCCATGCGGTATAAAGCAACGTCCTGCTAAAACCAAATATCGTGTAGCTCCATGAGGTTCTGTATAAGTTAAATTCTGTTTTTACCGTTCTGTAGCCTAAGGTGACCGCCCCTCCAACGTTGTCTTCAAAAAGTGCGGGCCTATGACGCCTCTGCCAGTCGGAAATTCACACAAAAAGTTAATTTTCCAAGGATGTATTAGCACCTAATAAACTTTCTGTGGGATGGTGTAACGGCGCCAATTGAAAAACCCTTTAAAAGTATTGTTCTACCGTCAGTGAAAACGAGCCCCTAGGGCGTGAGTTTGTGAATATTTCCTTGCTTAGAATAGATACTTTTTCAAAGTTTTTCACGATCACATAATACTTTAGTTATTATAGAACAACGGTAATTCGAAAAAAAAAAAACACGCTTAATATTTTGTTTGGCATGACTAAAGTATTTCAAATATCTCATAGAAAACCGATGACAAATATTAACTTTGCTTTTATGCTTCATCCAGTAAGAGTGCCGGGCCGGCCACCTGTACGTGGATGATCGTATTTCTATATATTTCAATGAATGGCGAGACGAAAATGCCATTCCACATGGACTGTAGTGAAACCAAACAACACATTGAATTACTCGTACATAGCAATGCTGGGCATTGGGCTCGCCATCCTGAAACATAAGATTAAAATTAAGTTTATTATTAAAATTAAAATTAAGTCTCAATATGTCCAGTAGTTTCTCTGGCTACAATATCCTTCAAACTGAAACACAACAGTGCATTTACAATACTGTTTGTCGGGAGAAATAGATATTGCGGTGGTATTTCCCTAGGCGGCCTCTCACATATGAGAGACCCATCACCAGTAAATACTCGTATCTATTAGATAGTGGTTACGGAAAATCCAATCAAATTGATCCACCGTGTGTGATAGTTGTGGATAGGCTAGTAAAATTGTGTCGATTTTTATGTAAATCTTTCGATGACACTGCACTAACCATCCAGGGCAGTCACTTTGCCGTGTCAGCATTAAAACCTGCTCCGTTTAATCCAGTTTAGATACACCGCGCAAGTTCTAAGCCGTTTAGTAGTAGTCAGTAATCAAAGGGAATAGTGGAACATTAGAGGAGATGTGTTTCACCGCGAGGGCTCTCGAGGCGCGTGTAAAGGCGGACACGCATTTTAATGAGGCCACAAGTAACTTCCACACTTCACTCATTAACTTTACTAACGTCACTTCTATATACACGGCTTTACATTCAGTTTATAATAAGGTATTTTTTAGAGTAATTCATATTTTACTTCAAATTATGAGAAATATTTTGGTGTAAAGTCACGAATGACGCCAGAACTTTTTTCTGCGTTATTCAGTTTTGAGTAAAGAGTGTATCGCAGAAGAGTGTATGGTGTAAAGATGTGGGTTCCAGCATGGAGACAAGTTTGATATAACACGATAGTCTGCTCTTTCCCGGTGATGTGCAGTATCAAGTATTTAAAAAGTGTGTGAGTCAAGTTTAAATTATGTCTTACCAGTGATGACTTACGGCACCTAAGCGTTGCCTTATGGGCCTCATGAGACGCCTCAAGGTTACTCAACTTGCTTTTAAGCGGATTATGCTCGGTACTTACCTGCATGATAAAATGTGAAATGAGGATATCCATAGAAGAAAAAAGGGTTACCGACATAGCTCATAGGATTAGCAAGTTGATGTGGCAGTGGGCCGGGCACATAGAGCTGATGGCCGTTGGGACCGAAAGGTTCACCAATGGAGACCAAGTTCAGGCAATCGAAGTGTCGGACGCTCGCGTACAATGTCAACGGAATACTAGGCTAAGGTTGCAGGAAGTCGCTGGATGCAGGCCCCTTCCACCAGGTCGATGTGGAAATCTTCGGAGGAGGCAATGTACTTTCTGTGGCTTAAATAATGATTATGATGATGAGTCAAGCTGAATAAGATTTATGATATTAACTTATGACCTCATTTAAAAACGTTTACACAGAGCCAGTAGTATGAGTAACATTGCAAGTTGCAACATATCGCGAGCCCGGAGCAGGTCGGCCGGATTATAACACGGAACGTCCGGTCGGGCGCGTATCGAGCCTCGCAAATCTTTCCGACGGGATTCCGCGAAACAATCTACTCCACTCGGATTTAAATTGAACCAAATAAATCCCAGATTCCGTGCTATTGTTCGGTGCATAGCCAATGTTACTGTACATTTAGGAGAAAATGTATAGACCAAGAGTCTGTGGTCGCCAGACTTAAGTATTTTATTAAAGCTAAAAGTTAATTTTTGCGCATACCCCAACATGGGCATAACACGATTAGCAATTATGAAATTTGGATAGTGGTGGCTTTGGAAGTTATGAGCTTCAATGTTTCTGAAAAGTTGAAAGAACCATCAAAATTAACCGGTTACTCAGAAACCACCGTTTTTGATAGCTGTTTAAGACCTAAGTAATATACATAATATATAAAATTCAGCTTCTATAATATTATAAAGCTGGCAAAATTTCATATTATAAAATTAGTATTACGATATCTTGTAACTTTAATAGGAAAACATGTAGACAAAGTCACAGACATCGGCTCGTGCATAATATAATGAATCACTCAAAGCATCTTGACATGTTTAACGAAGCCGCGATTACAAGAGCTGCTCCGATATTAATAGCCGTTAAATTTCACATTCTCAACTTAATTAATGAGTACAGTATAAGCTTCTATGAAGACATTATACCGTAGTGACTAAGAAGAAATATGTCTTTCTGTAGTTAGAATTGTATATTAGGAAATAATTATGTATTGTATAAATATATTGATTGCCACTTGTTTATTAAAGGTAAATAGAGAATATCTGCATACCAACCTGTGAATTCTCGGCAATAATTAAACGTGTGTAAAGGTCATCTACGGTGCTTTAGCGTGTGAATATCGTGTGAGTGTCGCGCGTAGACGCCAGTGACCCAAAAAGCGTGATGGAAGCGCACTCCTCCACGTGCCTAGCGTGGCTTAGCTCGGGAATTGATAGCGTCGCCGCACAATCATGGAAATGGCTCTGTGTGATGTACATGTGCTCTTTAGTTACCTTTTTTGTGACGATTGTGTCTTCATTGATAACATGTTTGTTTGTGTGTAGGCCGACGAATTGTGTCGGAATGGTGTCGAACTTACAGAGTAAATTTATGAAGTTTAAATAATTATCTTGTGCGATCTGTTCTGGTTTTTGTTATACAACTTATTTTTTTTTTGAAAATCAAATTTGTACAAAAGCTCTTTCAAAGCAATTTTCAATCAAGGAGTTCTTGCAAGGATTCTTTATTTAACTTTATATATTTCGTCTGGTTATTTCGTCAATGTATTTGAAATGAAGTCAAAATCGTTTGCACCAAAATATGGCTGCTTATTCAAAGGCTCATCAAATGAAGCAATAAAAGTGCAGCTAAACGAAATGTGTGCCTTGTGTGTGCGTGAGTCAGGCTGCGGGACGCCGGCCATCAGTAAATTGATCAAACGGTGAGGTTTATTAGCAGGTTGCATATTTGTGCTCTTAGTCATTACAAATTAAACGATATTATAGTTGTTCATCAATTTAAATAATACTAGGTCATGTTGTTAACTAAATAAGGAAATCCAAAGTCCAGACTTCACACGAAGTCTTGCATACTAAAATAAGTGAGACGTTTCCGTTGTACAACATCTAGAAACGAACCAAATAGGGTCTCACAAAATTTCTCCTCGTAAAGATCAAATCTTTGAAATTCGCTTTCACTTATAAGTTTTTAGATGACTAAGCCGATTTAAAGACTTGTAGCGAAATATAACACAAGAATTTCCTTAAACGTATCCTTATGCGAACCAGCTTGATATATCGCTATGAAAATATCTGTAGACGAATAAGTCTCCTCAGTATGCGGCGGACGACGCCTCATTAATCTACTGGCACCAGATGGATGGTCTTTTTTACTCGGGCACGATAAATTGCCTGCAGTGCACCTGATGGTTAATGCAGGCCAGATAGAGGAATCACTTCGGAATGTGATGCGCTCGTCGATAGATACGGGTCAATGTGGCAGGTTTTATAACTCTGTAGACAAAATATTAGTAGAACTGAATTGACTACTATCATTTGTTTAACGTATAATTGTATTGGTCCGTGGTGAGAACCGATTCTAAGATAAATTGAAAGAAAATGAAACACATTAAACATTTTCGATTGCGCTTCGTCTAGACCTGTGTAAGTCTGGTTTCCACAGAGTACATTTTACATACTAACATAGAGACGTCACTCAATCAATTCAAAGCGCCCTCTGGAATTAAGTAAGAAAAACAATCCCGTAATATGTTTAAACTTACTTTCATTGCGTTTATATACGAAAATAAAAGATTTAGGGAGGTTTGGACCTGAATTACATCCAACGGAATCGACTTGAATGTTGTCTATTTGAAACAAATTATTCTGTATAGAAATGCGAACATAAAAATACTCATTTCCGCATGAGTATGAATATTAATAAATTTAATAATTGTTTTAAAATAAACTAATCAGCAAATAAGCGAATTAATGTTGTTGGAAGTAATTAAAGGCCAATAATATCCGCGTAAAATATAATCTACGTAAAATGGGAAAACCCGTAAAAACCAACGATTTTTTCGCCCTCTGGTGTTAAGTAAGTCAAACTAATGATAAGAATTCGTCGTTGTTTGTTCTAAGTTAAACCACCGTGCTGGTTTCTTTCGTTGGCAGACAATTTATGAACACTGAACAGTGAACTGCTATAACCATCAGTTGCAGTGTTGCAATTATATTGCGTCAGTATAAATTGGATTGTAGTTGTTTTAACAGCTTAACACTTAATATCAGTTGATATTTCTTACTAAAACCATCGCTTTATTTAGAACTACCACCCTGTTCCTGTTACACATACACTTGTTGAGTCCAGTATACACCAGGCACATAATTTTACATACTGGCTGTTTTATATTTAAACGTGACTGCCGTCCTTTCCACTGCCTTTGCCGTCCTGTTGGGTCCCGGGTTAAAAAGTTGTTTAGGTTTTAATTTAGGGTTCAGTTATCTCAATAATAATTATTATCCGCCTGCTTGTCGGCCCCATTCAAAGACGATTTATCTTCAAAATTGGTCGAGCCGTTTGAGCGTCAATGAGGAACAAACACACTTACTTTCGCCTTAAAATTATTTGTAGAATAAAAGACTTGTTACACTAGATATCTTGTTTGAATCTGTTTCCGAGACAGTCTTTAGCCTCCCTTCCCGTACAATCGTTAATCACTGATAGCATCGAGAATTAAACGCTCACTCACTCATCTGCTGATAACTTGTTTTTAGACAGCACTACAGGAACTGGCGCCTTTGATGTTTTGTTGGAAGTTGTTTCACTAATTACTTGGAATTTCAACGCCTCGTCGAACTGCGGAAGAACGCGCGCGCTCCCAAGTATTTCCTTTTTAACTTGCTTTCAAATAGTTTGTACATTGTAAAGGTACCGTGATTGAGACCAACTAGCTTTTATAACTTTTTTCTTCTCATTGAGTGGCAAGATTGCTGTCACTTGCAGAAACTTGGGAGTGTTGAATACCGGTGTTTATAATTGTATATTTATACAAAATGGTTTTTTTTTTCAATGAAATATGGAATTTACAAGAGTATTGGAAAATAAAGTCACTTCTCGGATCGAAATTACGCAGTGTTTTGACTTCTATTAATTGATACAAATATATCATTACTCTATATATATTTATCTATCAATAGATCTACAATACGTATTAAACTTTAACATAGTGAAACGCTGCACCTTTTGATAGAAATCACAAACAAAACGTTGAATGAATCTCCATGCTTTCAACACAAACGTTTTATGACAATCGTATTCACGGCGTCGTCATGGAAATGTGCTCGCATGATGATTTCTATGAAAAGTATCAGTTGTTTTGTTGTTGGCAGGAGGGGTGCATGCGCGGCGACACATAACATTGCGACGACATTACACGTACCGACTTTTACGATGAACAGGTACTTCCACTGAATGCTGCTCGTAAAATTCTACGGCGATTGGAATATGTGAAAATCCTGATACTCTTTGCTTAGAATTTCTTCCTTTTTGTTGCAAGGAGACTATTAAATCGTTTTATTTTCATGGTATTTCATAGAGTAAAATCAGTAAATACTACTGTTATCATTCGATAATTAAATGACGAAGTAGGTAAAAGGGCTTTGTCATTCAACCAATATAAAGATATCGTTAAGTAACATAATTATCCCATTACGGAAACCGAAGAAACCCACGAAAGAAAATTAAGAATTTGAGTAAACGCATTAAGCTCCTCGCTCAATGAAATATTTATGAACACGAAGTTTGTTCGCTAGTGACGGAATAGAGAGAGTGACGGACAGTGAGACTAAGTGATTCGCTAAACTTTTGTATTAAATCAATTTGTTGAGTGATTAGTTGGGCAGAAGTTGGTTGCGGCCGAGGCGGCGACGCGCTGGTGCCAGATTACCTATCCCTAATTCAATTACAACTGTTACTGTGACTATTACGCCAGTTTATACGGAATAACTACCGTGTATTGTTTGTATTCGTGGCTTGGAATGATAATCTGGTAATGCTGGGTGAACAACTTCTCCTTCAATGTTTTTGCTTTGATAATTTTGTTTGCTTACTTATTTTACGTATTTTCGTTTTTTTTTTGGTCGGTATTGTCATATACATAATTTTTTTTTATAAATTAATAGAATTTTAAATAAATTTATCTTGTATTTCATTGATCTTTACAAGTGAGAGGGTATTGTTGAAAGGTCTATTTAATTTCTTTGAAGGTATAGCCATTAATGCCCTAAAATACAGACGAAGATTATTCTACCTCTCTAAGGATTATAATTAAATGTTATAAACTGCTATTAGCTTTTTTAAAGTAAGGCAAAATTCCTGTGATAAAATATGAAGTTAAATATTAAATATATTTTCATTATAGGGCTTTTTGCTTCCAACATTTGCGCATCATTTAAAGAGCATTACGTACAGTAATCCAATGTAAACATGAGTGTTTGTCGTACAGTAGGTACAGTACGGGATCACATGACACGATAAATGATCGGCGCTTTTATTTAACCTCCGAGGTTTTCTATTTACAGAACATCAGGTAGCCGTCGCCGGCGAGTCCGCTGACCCGCCTCCTAATAAAACTAATGAACGAACATCACGAATATTTTCAGCGGCTAATTGCTTTCTGTGGACCTATTGTTTGTAATTACTTCTGAATAATGTACTGAGTGTGTTGTCTATGCTTCAATACTCAGACTACAGATGGTGACTGTTGCTCTGTATCAGTAATGAATTATACGATTGAATGAGATGTGTCCCCTCTTCGTCGTCCAGTTTGATTGGTTCTTTTCGACGTTTGATTTGTTTGGTTGGATGTAATAGCTTGAATGAGTATATTATTATTCATAGTTCCTTTGTATTGCTTTGTATTTTGTACAAGAAATGAATTTACATTTTGTTAATGAGCTACTCACGTATATTATTACGAAGCATAAGTGTTCTACGCCGGTGTGATGCTGCCTAGTTGATGGTGACTTTATCACGTATAGCATAGGTGTTTTTGATGAAATAACTTTATTTAAATTCGACCATCATCCACTATAAACGAATATTAAATTTAATCAGCTTAGTGATATTGATACCGATTATTATTAGTTAAAACAATCAGCTCTGTTGTTCACTAACTTAGTATATACAACTTAGTAAATGCAGTGCAAAGTTAGTTAGAAACAGTCAGAGTGCTATTTTCTCATCTCGGCTATCACTATTCCTTGTTAATTATGTATGTACGGACAAGACACGATATAAATCTATGCAAAATCCTCTGCTAATATCCTTATTCATTAGTATGCAAATCGGTCCACTACGATATATCGAGTGGACTGGCGGCGGGTTTCGTCATCGCGGTCGCTTATTTCGCCTCCGCTATCGCTTATTCCGCCCACTATCGCTTATTCCGCCCGCTGTCGCTTATTCCGCTGTAGTTTCGTCCGTGGACAATAAAACGCTGATGTCGAGGCGCGGCGCGGCAGAGTGGCGCAGTCAAGTGAGCCATTAGACGGTGCGTCATTAATATGCGGGAGAGGTGCCTGCCCTCGCCTCCGCACTTCACTGAAACTTTACTCCAGGCCTGATTATATGTACTACAATTATGTACACATTATTTTTTCGTATAAAAATGAATAATTCAATGATTTTGTGAGAAATGATAAGAAAAATTACGATTCAGTCATTTCAGTCTTACCATTATTGCATCTTTGGTTGTAAAACCATTACATTAGCTCTGATGGTTTGGTTACATCAAGCTGACGCCATTTTCGCTACCTACGGATTCTAGGTCCGAAGTATACTTTATCATTTATCATGTATCATCCTGTCGTTTGTTCTTCCTTGACCAAACCGTCTCAAACACTATTGAAGATTCCGCAACTTTGTAATAGTGTCATTGCAATGCAATAAATGAGATTTTATAAAAATACGTTGTCATCTTCCATGAATATGTAGTATAAGATAGTATCATTCAGCGTGAAGTTAGAGACATTAGTTGTAAAAGCGAGGCAGTGCGATACGTGTATTAGTGCAGTGCTTAGAGGCAGGTGTGGAAATTCTAATGCTGCTGCCTTATTGTGCTTCATACACAACCTTCCCTGATGTCAATTTGAGGAAAGGAGGATGCTATATGACGAATTTACTTGGCATATCATATGTTGTATCAGATGTGGTAGAAAAATTGATGATGTGTAAACTATTTCTGGGTCAGTTCTTGTCTTATAAAATTCTGTGTATATATTATCCTTCAAGATTCTAAATATATTTCTTGATATTGTAAAAAAAAATAGAGTAATAGTGATGCCTTCATCTAGCCTGCAATTAGCTATCATCACCATCATATCAGCCACAGAAAGTCCACTGCTGAACATAGGCCTCCCCCAAGGATCTCCACAATGGCCTGTTGGAAGTGGCCTGCATCCAGCGACTTCTTGCAACCTTAGCCAGATCGTCCGTCCACCTTGTAGGCGGGCGTCCGACATTTTGCTTGCCTGTACGTTAGCCTGCAATTAGCTATACATATACGAATAATAATATGAAAATTTAAGGTATAATAATTTAAAACAGTGAAATGTTAACTTACTCCACATTAAAAGAGACTAATTGCATATTCCGAAGTCTGAACTAAGTTTCTCTATTACGGCTTTTATTGAGCCTTTTATTAATTAAATATAATTTAATAAACTCTCTTATTAAATTTCACCACACATTAAGCCAAGTCAAACAAAGTACTTTGATGAAGTTTGCCAAGTTTGTTGGTAAATTCGTAACATCAATATTAACAACAAATTAAGGTTTCTTCGAAAAACTTTGCCCTTTTCTCAGTGTATATCGAGCTCAGTTCATTAAGCCTACTCGTATGCCTTGAAAACATAATTACGTCGATTACATGTAAAAGTTTACGCCTCATCGCCTGAAGGAAAGGCAGAGCTCTCACAACTATAAATTGGTACTAATAGTGCCACTCATAGTTCGTCGACCTTACTTTTTATATAGCAATACATATTTAGGTTACCTTGTCTTTGCGTCGTATTCCTCAGTATTGAGGGTCGTGCATCTTGTCTACCGGCAAGATATTTATTTATCTTTTCCTAATACAGATTGATTAGTTATGCCGGACTGGTCCAAAGCGTGACGTCAAGAAGAACCAAAGTACGATATGCAAGTGACACTCCGGTGGTTGCTATCCAGGGTAACACGAAATCTAACACTTACATGATTCATTGAAATAAAACTATTATTTACGGATTTTATCGCTAATTTAGTTAATTTTTTACATTTTTGACACTAAAATATTTTAATGTATAATATTCGTGTAAATCTAAGAAATCATTAAACTTACATGATTCCTTCCTAAGATGTGACTGAGCTTGAGAGTGTATTTTTTTAATTCTTAGACAACGTACTTAAAAAAAAATCTCATCTTCAAATAGGTTGCCTACCAGGAAATACGATCCAAGACCTTACGATTTACAGCCCTATGTGCCTCCGCTAGACCAATGCTGCAACATTACGAAGCATTATATCTGAAGAACAAAGTCTTACTCAGTTTTACCGACAAAAAGTAAATTAGGCCCGCCATGAAACAGCAACTTCTGAATAATAGATTTTCTTTAACCTTCATATTTTTTTAGAGCTTGTTATTATTATAAGAGTTTTATCACTTAGTGTCGGGCCGAACATTTCGTTTCGGCTCTAGTCATCATTTACTAGAAAATCATCCAAAGATAAATCTTCCGCTTCGGTTAAATTAGGCTGTAGATCATATTAGATAAATAAACATTTTGTAATCTAACAAATTTATTGGTCTTTGACGATTTGATGCATTTAAATTATAAATATATTTCAGGTTTTTCTATAGGTTTCAATTATTCATTTACTTCTATTTTATAAGTCATATTTTTAAACTTAAAAGCATAATTATAGGCTATTTGACTAATTTCTGCAAACCATTATGATTATAAAGTGGGGTTTAAAGACCTTACGAATAAAGGTTATTATTTTAAAGTTATTTTTAATTTGTATCTCTGCCGTTATCCCATTCATTTTCTGTACGTGAGTAGTTCATACTAATGCATGACGTTATAGCCAATCAAAATCGTATACGATCACGTGGCGCGAACTCAAAATCAATTAAATTGTAATTCTGGTTTTTAGCCAAAATATACAATATTTTTAATGTGTGATAATGAAATTTGTTTTAAAACTAAATTATCTACACGAATGGAAACAAATAAGTCAATATTTTTTATACAGTCAAATAGCCTATTGGCCGTAATACTCACTACTATAAGATACTTACTATAACTATAATAAGCACAACTGGTAAGTTGTATTATAATTAGTATTACGGGCGGTGAATTTTCAAAAAAGAAAGAAACATAAAAGTAATTAGTTTTATTTATGTGGTCAACCTTTAGCTTCATTAATGGCAGCAAGATGTAGCGATAGTTGGATAGTCAGTTTCGGCTTTCAGACAGAAATTATATTTCAGGGGAATACTATTAGATATTTTTAGAGTTTGTTTACGTCGCGGGGCCATTCAAGCATATAAGCATCTTGTGGAGCCGTTATAAATGTTTCATCTTTATTAAACTTTAAAAGTATGGTTATTTGAAGCGAGGAGCTCTTATTATTAAAACAAGTTGTTTTCGTGTATTTTATAATTCATTAAAGATCATAATATACTTATTATTAACAACGTTAATAATGGTGGGGTTGTAAATAACTAATTTTGAAGTATATGTTAGCCTTTACTATTGTATTTTCCATTTCTTCTCGCTAGCCACTGATGTTATTTAAAATAGTATTTTAATTTTTACAAAATTATTTTTCATCGATTATTTTATTATATTTCGAGGAGTAGTGGTAGATAAATTAACATTGTAAATTAAAAAAATATAGAAAATAACATGCCATATTATTACTTACATTATTATATTACTGATACTTAGATTATTTATTTATCACATTTTTATTTTGCAGAAAGATTTTGCTATCCATGCAACTAAATTACACAACCAATCTTTTTGATAACCCTACAGCAAAGGCTGCATGATGTCAGCACTGTCCCTAGGGCATCGGCTCCATCATTGAGATTCGATGACGCTATATCGATGTGATGTCCGCTGTGAGTCCCGCCGAGTCCCCGCGAGTCCCATGAGTCTCGAGCGCGTGCCTCATGCAAATTGACTCTGTGAATAAACCGGCGGAACAAGTGCCAAATATTTTATCCAGCGCTGACGACTACGTGACACTCGCACTGTGTTTTTTGTATCGTATAAAATATTACGTCTTTGTGGAAACTTTGCTAAGTAGGCCAGAATTTTGTACACGCTTAGTTGATTTATTGCCTTGAAAAATGGTTGCCAGAAAGGATTTTATTTTGATTTTGAATGTTACTGGTATATTTTTTAGGAATATTTTCACTATTTTATAATTCGATAAAGTATTTTGAGTTTGAATTGGTGTTAAGTAATCGATCGTTAGACCAAACGGTGTAATGAGGAAAGTTTTATTGTAATTTAAGCATGAATATTTTTCACGAATAAGTTCATAGCTCGACCATGGTATGTTACGTAGCAGGAAGAGATCCTGAATACAGAAAAATAAATATATGATGCGAAGATTAATTAACTAAATCCTAATCTAAAAGTAATTAAGCTACGTCTTCAAAACGATGTAATTTACTTGGTCTTTATCGGTCATTTTAATCTTTTTAGTGGCCATTACACAGATATTCAGGTTTTATTATCGACATTATAATAATAAATAATGTACATTGTTTATACTGATAAATATGGGAAATAGCTCACAATTAAATTTAAAAGCACCATCACTAGCCCTTTTGCAAAGAGCAATTTGTTGCAGGCTACCTTTTGTTATTTGTTGTATAATTACTATATTTTACTGGTGGTAGGTCTCTCATATGTGAGAGGCCATCTGGGTAGGTACCACCGCAATGTCTATTTATCCCGTGAAACAACACTGCGTAAATGCACTGTTGTGTTTCGGATTGAAGGACATTGTAGCCAGAGTAACTACTGGACATATTGAGACTTAACATCTTATGTCTCAGGATGGCGAGCGCAGTGGAATGTTGCTACTGTTTATGAGCGGTCGTATCGCTTACCATCAGGCGAACGGCTTGCTCGTCTCGTCATTCATTGCAATAAAAAAAAATAAAAAAAAAATTACTGTTTTTTCCACTAATGTCATAAATACAAATGTTTATATGAATGGATGGTTGTATGGATGTATGTTTGTCTTTCACGCAATGACTATGCAATTAATTATGATTATTTTTGACTGTATTATGTACAACTTTGTATTAAAGTCGTTTATGAGTTACTACTGATATATTTAGATTTAACATTTTATCTCTCAGGAGCAAAGTGGAGTACCTACCAAGCATAGTTTTATAATTCACGGTGTGGTTTCTTCTTACCATCAGGCGAAAGGCATGCTGGTCTCGCCAATCATCGCTATAAAAAAATAATTTGCAAACGATGACAAAAGCGAAAATCGATGGAACTCTTTATATTAACGATGAATATAATCCTTTAATAAACACGAAACCAACGCTCCAGCAATCATCACTCTACAATAACAACAAACACCATCAAATTACTTCAATAACACCGCGGAAAGTTAAACATTAAAATCAAATCCAAGTGAAGAGTGGGCAGATCACAGATAATGGCGGCGCGACAAAAGCCTCACAAACAACGACAGCGTTTAGAAATATTCATCTGCTATTTGTTGAATTACAAAGCGGGAGCTCTCGAGTTAAACGCGCCGGTTCATAAGCCGAGCGCGCACAATGCCTCGCTCCGGGGACCGTTTAGTATTAATTGCGCAGCGTTTAATTTACATCCACCGTCGTAGAGATCGGCCGCATATTGCACAGTCTTCGCGATGTCTGATCGAGCGATGCGACTCGGGACACATCAATATACTGAGAGACAAGGCGGGATAGGCATTCCTTAATAAGCGAATATGTAAGGCAGATGTATTAATAAATTGTTTTTTTATTGCAATGAATGACGAGACGAGCATGCCGTTCGCCTGGTGGTAAGCGATATGACCACTCATGAACAGTAGTTAACTAAACAACGCCTTGAATTTCAAAGCAATGCTTGGGATTCCACTGCGCTCGCCATCCTGAGACATAAGATGTTAAATCTCAATATGTTTAGGTACTCTGGCTACAATGTCCTTCAAACCGAAACACAACAGTGCATTTACACTACTGTTTGTCGGGAGAAACAGACATTGTGGTGCTACCTACCCATGCGGCCTCTCATATATGAGAGACCTACCACCAGTAAACATGAAATAATATTCTATTATTATTCAACTAATAATGTAATCTGCAAAAATGTTACAAATAATAAATACAAATACACCCAGCAGTCTCATCTGTACACAGTCCTGACCCCACATTAAGATCGAGTCTTGTGTCGTGGGTATCACAAGCAAAGAAGGATGTTTCGGTCTCACAAACACCCAGACCCGAGACAAATACCTGTGGTTCATAAAAATATTTGTTTTGGTGCGGGGATCGAATCCGCGGCATCTCGCTTTACAGTGGGCGTTCAACCAACTGCGACACGGAGGCTATCACATACTTAATAGTTATGTGTAGTGATAGTCGTGTGGCAGGTATTTATTACTAGACTTCTCAAAATTCCTTTACTAAACGATAGAATTAAACCATGTTAGAAGACTCATTTCGTATTTTCCTCAATAGCCACAAAAGTATAAGTAAATTCAAACTACGCAATCTATGGAAATATAGATATCATATAATATTTAATTTCATTGTTTATAGGTGATAGTGGACCTTGTTCAATAACATGCATTTTTTTAAAATTAACGGTACAAAAGTTCCTGCTAATTTCTAATTTTCTGAATATTCATCTAAAAATTTCTTCCCAGTACTAAACTTTGACACTTCAACCATACACATTATACATAGTCAAATTATACAAGATGTTGCTTATACAGTATGCTCAGTACGCAAGTCATAGCCGACAGGCGGGGTATACGGCAGGTGAGCCGGGGTTAGTGACGACCCCGGGGACTGGCGTAGATAATGTCGATGTATCGAACACGTGGAGCCCTGAAGATGGGTGGTGTAAGCGTTAGGCGATAGCGGTATTGTTGTAGGATATAAAAATGTGAAAATATAATTGCAGAGAAACTCGCTGGAAATGGAAAAAAATACTTTTGTTTAAGTATTTTCCGGGTCGTAATTAGTAGTAGCAGTAGCATAAAATTAGATAGACATATTTTTTTTCTGCTTGGACTAGTATATTGTTATACCTTCTTAATTCAGGAAACTAAAGCTTATTCATAAATTAATATGATAACAATTATATTAAGCGAATTACAATAAACCATTACAACTACAACAAATCATTGGGGGAGGCCTATGTTCAGCAGTGGACTTCCTTTGGCTAATGGATGGATTACAAGTAAACTAAAACTATTTTGGACAGTGGTTCCGCGATTCCTATAACCTCAAAAACTAACGACGTCATAATACTATCATTCAATGTCAGTAAGTGACACCGCGTAACAATATATTTGCCTGAAATCTCGCTACCTCCGGGTGGCGTATGTCACAGACGGTGGCGGTGTCGCTATTAGCTTTTATATACACGTTGGAATTTATCGTGCACGTCACATTATATCTATAGTTGCGACGGAACATCACATCATCTTTGCCGTGTTATGTTTAGAATAATAGATCATACATACATACATAAATTTCACGCCTGCATCCCATAGGGTAGGCAGTGATAGTCACTGCCTACCCTATGGATCTCCACTTTGATCCTAACACACTACTTTCGCTCATTCCCTTTCATTGATTTCTTCATGTATTCATTCATGGTACTTGATTCTAGCGGAGGGTGCCATCGTTTTAGCTGAAGTAGGTCCTATGGGGTCGACCCTACCGACTCTTACATTTATGTTCGTCTCATGTATCTGTTTTTAACCGACTTCAAAAAAAGGAGGAGGTTCTCAATTCGTCTGTATGTTGCTTTTTTTTTTAATGTTTGTTACCTCGTTTCTCTGTACTGCGTGAACCGATTTCGATCATTCTTTCTTTAATTGAAAGCTGGTGCTTGTCGTTTGGTCCCATAAAAATATGGTGAAGATCTGATGAATATCTTCGGATCTGGAGAGGGGAACTCCTTAAAATTAAGGAGAATTGCAATGGTTCTTTTTGCATTACGTTCATTAGAAAAGTTAAATTACAGTGAGAGAGGGAAAAAGGGGTGGGGGTGAGGGGGGGGGGGTGATAAAATTAAAATACACGTAAATTCTAATATCTTCAGCAGCTTATAACCGATTTTAGTGATTTCGTTTTCATTGGAAAGAACGTATTGACAGGTTGATTATCATGTTCGGACCTGGAGAGTAGAACTCCTCAAAATTTAATAGAATTTCAACGGTTCTTTTTGCATTGGGTTCAGTATAAAAGCTAGGCTACAGTGGTTGAGGGAAAAAGGGGTAGGGGCGAAGGGAGGTGGAAGGGGGGGGGGAGAAAAAAATTATAAACATGTGAATATTCCAATATCTTTGGCAGCTTTTAGCTGATTTTAGCGATTTCATTGTCATCGGAAAGAACATATTCCTTGTGGGGACCAAATCTTTTTCATTTAAATGCCTATCAACACTAAAAAGATAAAAATAACTAAAATTTTTAATAAAAAAAATAAAAACCGACTTCAAAACAAAAAACCACTAAAAATAACAAAATAATAAGTACCACTGCAAAGCAAAAAATTTTATATATATTTCATGGAACTTGTGTTTGTTGAATAATTTGCTTAATGACTTGACTAACCAACAAATCAAAATATATGCATAACATATTGAAGTGAAAAAGTGGTTTTTTGTTTTGAAGTCGGTTTTTATTTTTTTTATGTTAAACTACGTTTGTCCATCCTCTCTCATTACTATCATAACTTTTTGTTCTCAATATCCGCCACTACATCTTCTTTCACTCTCATCACTACGCAATTACGCATTCTATCTTGCCAACTCACAATACATTCCTCTTCACGATCTCATTTCCACTGCCTTAAACTTGCACATGCTTCTTCTGCCACCCCCAACTGTCACTACTACATGAGTGTTGGTGCTAACATTCCTGGGCAGCCAGTCGTGCGTTTTTTTTTTACTAACTATAAGAAAATTGTAATTAATGACTATATTTGTATATGAACTGACTTGCTGGTGGTAGGATATTTATGTATATTCATAAATATTAATTTAAAATATTTTGTTAGCGGGAGTTACCATTCGAATAAAAATTTAATATATTTTTTCCTACAATAGTTTGTTTTTACTTCAGGAAAACTTAAGATAGTTTTGAAAAACGAGTGGTATGCCGATTGCACTCGGCTTGGTATAAAATGTATATTTTCCAAAAATGTTTTCTATGAACTGTTAGCTATCTTTTAAATTAAATAATTTTATCGTTGTGTCTACTGGAACTTTAAGGCTTCGCTCCGAGAATTCTGTTTACTCAACTTGAAAGGCTTTATGTAGCTCTTGGAACGCACCAATTACCAGTCAGAGCACCACATACATTGAAATATATCTTTTTACTTTTTCTTAGTAATTTGAATATTGTAATCACAGCCGCACGAGTATCTTGTGGCTCAGACGGCCATCACAATTCAATGCATGTATTCGCTTTAACCGTGAGGTCCTGGAATCGATTTCAGGTCAGGTAAACAATTTTTTGGTGGGTTTTGATTATATCATTAGTTTTGATTTCGGGCGTATCGTAGTTTTGTGGAGTATCATAGGCGTCGGTGGTATCTGACCAGCCCTCCGAAATACTGGCTTACTGTGTAGAACCAGACTACCTATATTAAATTATTCGTTGCTTGAGAGTGGAATATGAAATTTGCATATATTGAGACGTAATGGTTTAGAGAGATGTGGTTTTAATGAATGTACTTATCAACGTAAGAAAGCGATTTTGTCGTATCTCGAAACAAGCAATTTAACACCAGAATAAAAAAAAAAATGTATAAATGAATAACCACTAAACTAGAAAACTTAGGACTACCATTTCTTTAATAATAACATTTTAAAATAAAACCTTACATTTTCACGAGGAAATCCAATGCGGTATTTTTTTATGAATTAAATAATATACAAAACGCATATACGCATTTTTTGAGATACGACAAAATCGCTTTGTGTCGTAAGTACTTAAATGTATTGTATATCCTTACATACATACTTAAACGTCGCGCCCTACTGGGGTACTGGCCCCTATTGGGATAGGCCAAGTCTATGTCAAATCTATATTTCCACATTTCGCTTAGTCTACTTTAATTAATCCCTTCATGTATTCACGTCGTTTCATGTCTATTCGTTTTCGTCCATATTTGTATGTAATTCCAGGGTAATGCTCATGGTGTTGCCTATAAGCTTCACTTCTATCTAGTAATGCGCCTCTCATTTTTTCTCATACATTTAAGCCTTACATAACTATATTAAGGCCCCAATTCCCTTTCGGCCCACGTAGGCGCAATGAAAGCACAAGGGCTTATTGCAAATACCTCCGCGGATTCCCTTGCAAAGCCAGTTACGCCGCCTTCATAAGGTGAAGCAAACATTGGACTCAAATACGCTCGTTCAACGTGCAAAGTCAGCCAACATTCGTGGAAACATTATTTTCTTTTTTTATGTTATAGAAGGCAGACAAGTATACGGTTTATCTGATGATAAGTGATTATTGCTGCACGTGAACATATGCAACACATATGGCATAGAGATGTATTGCCGGCCTTTAAGGTAAGAATTTGCTTCCTTTTGATGGTCGTCAGGTCGTATTTATCCGAGAATACTGCTGCAATTGATTATATATATTAATTTCATTATAAATTATTATAGACTGATGTTGGAACTAAAATTGGGGCCAATCTATAAAGCCAGCGGCAAGCGGAGGTATTTCTATCGGTCGGCACCTTCGCTCCTTGATCATAATTTATGTGAGCCGAAGTGTCACAATTAGGTGCGCAATATATCATCACGCCGGTGCTGGACGGGGCCGGCAAGGTATTAACTTGTCTAAATGCTGATGCTGTAATCGCAGAATTTGATTCAGGTAAAGGTGTGGACTTAGGACTTCAAATTAGAAATAGGGGTCAAAAGTCTAAGTGACAGAGTCATCTATTTAAGTTGTATTTTTGTATATGTAATATGTATCCCATCAAAAACATCTTGTAAAAAAATTCCAAGTCTCGCAGCTCAGGTTTTCTACCGCAAAAAGTTGTGAGATGCATGTAATACCAAGTCGATTAATTTATTTCAGCCTTGCTTAAGGGATCTTCTGTATAAAGTTATTATGTAAGTTATGATCATATCAATATTAAAAATTATTTACGTTTTTAATAAATAGATCGACTTGGCCATCGCATGAAACCATAATGTATCGTACAATTTATACATAATGCTGCTGTTATGCCTGATATATATAGATACCTATCTACAACTATAATTCCATTATATACTGGTACAACGATTCATTAACTGCAAATGTAACTCTGTAATCTGTAACATTTATATGGGATTACAAAGTTATTCATGCAGTTGGTGTATCCAGTAAACTAGACAGAAATTATGAAATGTTTAAATTTTCCCTTACTTTAGACACTAAACAGTAATTATATTCTAAATTTGAAGGTTCTATGTCAGCTACTTCGATCAAATATACACTAGATACACAGTTGCCTATAAAAGTTCTATTAAAAAGTGACACCGATGCACGACATTTAAAACAATTAAAACATTTAAAACAAACACTACTTTGTAAACAAAAAGATCACATATTCCAAATATATAAACACAAATTCCACCTTATTCCTGGAGCTTAAAGTAGCTTTTCACATAATATTGTCTAAAGTTCTGCGACGTTTTAGAAGCAACGGTCGGTGCGTGACTGAAGGCAAAAGAGTGCTTAAAGCACTCTTTTTTGGTGCCATTTTCCAAGCGCTCATGTTGTATCTAGTGTATATTTGATCGAAGGTCAGCTAGAAGTGCCTTAGACTTTTGATGATCGGTCAGTCAGTCAGTGAGTGACAAAATTAAGAAAGTTTGACGTGTTACAATTCTTAAACAACTGGTTCAAATTGAATAAAATTTTAAATATACCGTGTTTATACAATGCCTGCTTAGTAACTGAAAATTCAGGCTTCTTGCTTTAACCACAACGAAGTTATAGAGGGTAGAAAATGGTCTGAATTGCTTCGAGAAAAGGATGGTACGACAGTGCCGCTTTTTAGCTTGACTTGGACAGACTTGACTTGACTTGACTTGTACAGATATACGTGTATAAATTATAATGTATTATAGTTTATGAATCTACAGATATTTATGAACAAGTATTATATTATTAATTAGTTTTCGGTAGCAGTCTTACAGATATACTCTGTACAATAATCACTAATACAGACTTGGAATATACGCTAACTAAGCGCTCGTGTACCCTTAAATGTTTAATACTTCATTAAGGCAACTGACAAGTTCGCGACAACTCCTGTTTGCGACAAAACGACTAGAACGCTAAGTACACGTTCACATAAATCTATTTATGCAGACGCAGCGAGGCGCTTCCACAGTCACTGAACAACTTGGAGCTGTGGAGACCGCTTTATACATCACATACTATTCAACGTATTAAGTAACTAACTAATAACTATATAGAAAGCATTAGCGTACTGAAGATTTGGAATGGGGAAGATTTTTTATACTTCGAATGCACAGCGATAGAACACGACGGGTAGATGACTTGAATGAACAATTTATCATTAGTGGTCGTAGAAACACCGAATAATTGCCGTGATTTGTTGTATATATTGTGAGTTAGTATGTAATACAATAATGTAGTAAAACTTTACTCCACTAGTTTAAAACTTCTGTAAGACATGAAACTATCGTCACCCCTTTTTTAACAGATTTATCCTTTTAGGTTTTTTCGTCAGTGAATTTGAATAAACATAATATGTTCCATATTCCATTTAGTCCATTATCTTTTTTATTCTGCAACGATTCGGTGACGCCTTTAGAGGTTTTTAGATCTTGGTTGGTTGGTGTTCTCAGTGTTAATGAACACTTCATAAGAAACGTAGCTTAATAACTTTCATTCCTATAATAAATAAATAGAAACCAAACAATACGACTTTATCAGTTTCTGAGAAATCTGCCAGTTTCACTTTGTATATGTTATGGGCCAAGTGATTAATGCGGGCAGTATTCATAATGCCCGGGCAGTATGAATATTGCCGAGCCATATCGGGCCAAGTGATTAATGCCCGGGCATTATGAATAGGGATGTTGCGGATGTCGATTTTTTCACATCCGCGGATGCGGATGCGGATGCGGATTTTCAAAGGCTCACATCCGCGGATGCGGATGCGGATGCGGATGTTTAACATCTTATATAAATATAGTATATGAATGAATATTGAAATTAAACTATTATTTACGGATTTTATCGCTTACTAATATTTATCGATTTATCTATGTTAATTTTTTTTATTTTTTAACCTCCCGATATTTCGATTACTTTAAAGGATTCATGGTCACGGGGCGGAATTTAATTACCCGTAATTTACAATTATTGAATTAAAAAGTTAATTTAAAACGTTAATCTGTTTTTTGCATTTCAGTCTACACAGAAGAAGCTAACTGTGTCTGGATGTCGGGCGGTTGGTCTTTTGGGTTCCGATATAATTAAGTGTAGAATTCGATCCCATGCTTGTACAAGGCTTTAGCCATCTTCTCTATTGATAATTAAATGCATTACCTTCGTTTTGAGTAGCCCCAAGAGCTCGCAAAAGAACACCGTTTCATTTATTAAGTATAACGCCGGTCCGCCTTTTTTGATAACAAGGCGTTTAGGAAGAGGTTGGTAAATTAAACCCACGCTGCAAATAATTGTTCGCTAGGATTACTACTAAGTGGAGTGGATAAAAATCTTTGTGCTATCGGCAATAATATCTTTAATTCCTCTCGATAAACACCACTTAAGAGGATTTTCATCCACATAGACTCTTTTTTATTGCGGTAAGAAAGAATTTTTTTTGGAGTACAGCTTCAGTGATACCATTTTCTGGTATTTCTCGACTCTCATTTTCACTAGAAGCATCTATTATCATAGCAACAACAAACGCGTCGGATCATGTCACTATTTATTTCGCTCCCATTGGTCAATGTCACGTTCGAATAGCGTTGCCAGGTTTAGTTTTTGAAAATTCGGGACAGGACATTCAAATAAGCGGGATTTTGAGTTCTTCAGCGGGAAGCCTATTAAAGAAGAGAAAATTATATATTTTTTGCTTTCATAAATTATTACTCTCCCTCTTTCTAGCAGCATATACTTATTACATAGAAAAACGTCGCGTCTTTGGAGGCTCTCAAAGACAATAACCGTTTTTGGTTATTAGTATAATAATGAAAGCGAAGCTTAATCAGACCAAGTACTATATCTCTCGAGGCTTCAATTCATAAGGCGCCATGGTTTCTTAGCATGCATACATACATAAACTCACGCCTTTTTTCCAGAAGGGATAGGCAGAGGTTTCTTACCTTACTCCAAATATTTAAAAAATTTACACAAAACGATTTTAATTTTTCCTCTAGCGTTTACTGTACATCAAGTTATTCCTTAAATTCTCAGACTAAAACTATTCGATTTACTAGAGCGATCTTTATCGCCAAGATGAAAATTTATATTTTCCGACACGTCTTTGCACATGAATTTTGACAAATTATGCTCGCTATAATGCTCGAAGAGAATTTTGTGAAGTTAAGATGCGTTTTTCTTTTGAATTACATCATGTATATGTAATACATGTCGTAAAAAAATCGCCAGTAATGCTCTCTAAGCCACATGAAACTTGAAATTGTTACTAAGGAATTTTCATTGGAGCTAGCTAATATTCACTAAGACATAAGTTCACTAACAGTATTTCCTTGCACATGTTTTACCATCTAAAATAAGAAAGGAATTCGTGAACAAACCGCAAGAACTTATTCAAAGCCCTATATTTTTTTAGAATCAGCCTATCGAAACTACTTTAGAATCGAAATAGATACTAAGTAGGTAAATAATTGTAGGAAAACGCGAAATACAGTACGGATTATAAATAAAAGTGTGTAAGATTTCGTTTTTTATTCGTTCTGAGAACGGTGGTCAAAAAGCGGGACATTTGGCGTCCCGCCGAAGGTTCAATCGGGACGCGTTACCAAACCCCTGAAAAGTGGGACGTCCCGCGTAAAGCGGGACACCTGGCAACACTACTTCCGAACGGCACGCGCCATTAGCCGGCACCGCCAAATTTCTGTCTTGTCTCATTTTGTATTACATCCGTATCCGCATAAAACATCCGCATCGATTATTGCGGATGCGGACGCGGATGCAGATGTCCAAATTTATGCGGAAGTTCCGCATTTGCGGATGCGGATGCGAATATTCGCAACATCCCTAATTATGAATATGGCAACATGATGATCGGGCAATGTGATTAATAGGTGATTTTTTACGTGGTGCGCTGCCGCATTGTCGCATCTGCGATAGACCCATAAATTAGAAAGGTTGAATTGATCTGCTTATGTTTAGTTGTTTTTTAACGGCCGAAACATTATCTTCAGAAGAAAATTAGTGTACCCACTTTATGGATCAGTTAGGTCGACTGCGCCCCAAAAAAGACTCGAAGCACCCCGACTTCACGTAGTCTTTTGGCTACCAACCCTAGAGTGTATATAAAAAGCCGGCGCTGAACTTCCCGTAGCGCCGGAGACGATGAAGAAGCTAATTTGTATTGACAACAAGTGTTTTAAGGGTTAGGTTGCTATAATAGATATTTCTCAGGAATAGTGCGTTACCTTTTCATGGCAGTGGTACCAGGGGAGGTGTGACACTCCCCCAACCGACCCCCTCGTGCTGCCTTATTCTAAATTCTACCACTTTGGCTCATTGTTTTGATTTTGATTCGCTTTACATCACTCTGCCTAATAGACACTTGGCATTATTCATAATGCCCGGGCAATGTGATAAATTGATTGATTATAATCACATTGCCCGCGCTTATTGGGCATTATTTATATTACCCGGGCATTATGAATAATGCCCGATTAATCACTTGGCCCATAACATATGTACAGAACTTTTCAGAGCCTTAATTTCGCCTTAAATATATTATGCTTAAAATTTCCTTCCAAACAAGAATATATTATGTCTTAATACAAGCTACGCACACAAATTTAGCCGTTAATGATGTATTTTTACGTGTAAATGAATAAATATAATAAAGAAATACGAAAGTGCGAAGATAATTAGCAAGTTGTATAATAAACATTGTGAATAAAATATATACAGGTGTAACGAAAATCTGTTTCCAACTTACCGATACAAATGTTTAATTAATTTATTGGCTCTCCTGACGCGTGAGTTTATGTAATTGGAAGTGATTCTTCTGTGCCAGTAATTCCCCGGATATTGGCTGGATTTAAAGGAATTTCATTACGTATATTTTGAAAGGGCGATGTTATTAAATTACAGTTATTTTTAATGCTTTCAGGAACATTATTTGTCTTTATTTAGTTGATTTCTATATTAAGACTTTGTTAATTAAGGAGCAAGGAATACATTGCTTGTTGGACACCACGATGGAACAATGGAAGATACCCTTTATATGATTTGCGGTATTTAAATTCAGGATGAATTGTTTCAGTTGAATGTCACTTAAGAAATTATCTCGATGTGGCGATAAAAACCGCTCTGCATTTATAACGGAGCAACGAAAACATTGCTTGTTAGAAATTACGATTGAAAATTCCAATATGGCAAATATGATTTGAGGCTGTATATAAATTAAGGAAAAGTTTAAGTTAAATGTTACTTAAGAAATCTCAATGCGGCGATCAAAATCGCCTTAATTCGTTACACAACCAGCTCCAAGCCATCTGCGCTCCAGACTATCAAACCCATCCAACTGTTCCAATCTCTAATTCCAACAGTGAGTAGTGTAGACCACACTAGTGTTTGTGGGACGAGCTAGTGGGGTTACTCTGTACTGCGACACGAAGATGAATGTTCGAAAGTCGAACGTAAAACTGCATGAATATGTTTAAATACTTTACAAAAAGCTCGAATTGTGTGTACTTACTTACGTTGCCCTAAGTTCGGAGTAAATGACATGTTTCATAGAGTACAGAATGGATTTTTAGAAGTGGTAAGCATTTATTTTACACGTCCGAATATTCGAATTTTGTGTCTGAGTATAGAGTAGCCCCCAGCCTGTAGATCGATATCGATGATCGTGTCAGTGGCGGGACGGGTAGGCGATCGTAGCCGGAGTTAATGCCCTTGTTTGTATGGCTTCTGGTGTCACACTGCTCGGGTTACAGGCCGGTTCTATATTCTTTTAGTAACATGGTTTTGTAAGGATTATTAAGTGACCGATAGCCTAGTTGGTAGACTGGATTGATATATTATGTCGTACATTCTTCAGATACTAAACTGTGTCTTAGGAGTAAGGTGTGTGTACGTGATTGTAGCAATAAACGCGAAGGGAAATATCGATATTTAAACATCATACCAGATTTATTCTATGAGTGTCTCAGGTGTAATATAAAAAACCGAACTAGACTTACATGAGTAATACAAAAGGTCTGCTTCGATTATAGTGGTACATAAATCAGCTGATAATTATTTATACTTTATTTTATCAGTTACAGTCTAAGCAGTCTAAAATGGTTAGGATTTATTTCATACAGCAAAGAAGCTGTACCTCAACAATAGTTTAAATACTAGGTAATTTCTCTGGTTTACTCTTGGTTAAAATAAGTTATAATGTTCTCCTTGTGTAAATTAAATTGAGTAATAACATAACCAAATATTCCATATTACTTATGCTAACCACACACGAGACGGCGTTATTTTTGTTCAAGTCACTAAGTTTGCCTAAGGTTTTACTGCCGCTCGATTACGTTTTGTTAACTCTCGGGATATTATCTAATTTTGCGCAGAATAAGAATCATAGTCTGCGCAGATTACATATTTACAAGTGGAAATGTTGACTTGTGTTATAAAAATAGAATGAGACTTTTTATTTACAGAGTATCGAGTGGCTAAGTAAATGAATAGATATTATAGACAAAAAGTATAATGTCGGGAATATTATTTTCTATAGAAATACGTCACTCATCAATTTCGTAATTAGATCATTTTTTTTTACTTTGAAGAGTTCTTATTCTACTGTTTAAAGGTTTTGTTTAACTGAGCATTTTAAGAATTTGCAAATTCTCGTCTAGTCGTGAATTAATTTGGAAGCCACTTCATCCTACGCAGTCTTAATTAGTAACTTTCTTTGAATTAATTTAACTTAAAACCTATTTCATAAAACATACACAAGACGAGTTTGATCCGTCTAACAAATAGTAAACAGAAAGTTCTTGTCTGTCTCGTCTGGAAGAAAAAGGTTTAGACAAAAACACACCTTGGATCGTTTGTCTTTCATTTTGTCGGACAAAAAGTAAGAATTTCCCCGCGCCGAGTTTCGTTTAAACCGCGCCGCTCGCTGAAATCTTACATTTTCTGGATGTTGTGTTTAATTAAAGCAATTTGCGTTGTTTTTTTTAAACGCTTTGTTTTTATTCATTTTAATTTGTAAGGCTTTCTAAAGTCCTACGGGCTTCTTAAAACTTTGCAATAAAATTTTATTATATTAAAATGTCAGGTAAAAAGATTGAAATATAACAAAAATATTTCTCAGACAAATTTTATAGCTGACCGCACAATAAGGTACTTCACACGTATACACGTCTTGAGCCGCAAGTATACAAGACTACACGAAACAATTCGGTTCACAACACCCAGATCCGAAACAAATATTACTGGTTTAGATAAACATTTATCTCCACGCGCGGGTGAAATCCGTGGCTTCTAGTTTTACAAGACCTGTGTTAACCTATTGCGTCGCGGAGGCTGTAAATATTACCGAAAATCCTCTAGAAAGTATGATTAATGATCTTTTTTCATCGCAGAATATTGGCACATTATTTATATTGGCACGAAAATCTTCAGACAGATTGCTTCAGCTATCAGATTGATAAAAAATATTAATATTGCGTTGTAAGAACTGGTATCGATGGAGAACTCTTCAAACAAGTAAGTGATGTTTAGCTGTGTGTTTTTACAGATATTGCTCCACTACATCCCGATTGAGACAGCGTTGCCACGTGTATTATTATAAATTATTTATGAACTGCTCTGAATTGCAAATCCTGTATAATCACTGTATTGTAAACTTATTTTGAAAAGAGCAGCGCTAGAGTTTCTTGCCCGTTCTTCTCTGGCGAAAACAACCTTGTGAACCGGGTGGTAGTGGAAAAAAAATATCTAAATAATGTATGACATTTTATGGATTCAATAAATATTTTCATTTCATTTCATATCACTTGTCTAATAAGATACTTTTGTGTATTGGAAATTTCAAGTTCAAGGTACGAGTTAATAATCTCTTGTCTTATTTCGAAAGGTGACGAAAACATATGTGGTGGTGGAAGAATATTCGTATACCTGGATAGCGAACTTCATACATGATCTTGAAATAGGCGCCACTGAGTCTTGTCAAAGAGTATATCCGGTTTCGACGAGATGGAATAATAGTGTCGACAGACGATAAATAGTTTCTTGATTAAAGAAGTAATCATTACCTATAAAGTTAAAAAAAGAAACATACAGTCGAATTGAGAACCTCCTCTTTTTTTTAAGTCGGTTAAAACGTTTGAGGTTGTGATTTGGCTTCAAGTATTGACAACCCTATACGTAGAAAGGTAACAACGGACAATGCAATTATTACGGCTGCTGCACATCCGACAAAAATACCAGCCAATGATCCTTTAATTAGATCCTTTCCAAGAACCGCCGGCACTTAGGGACACGAGCCATCAATTAATAAGAATATATACGAAGAAGGACTTCCAGACACAACAAAAGAATAAGTGGAATTACAATTATGTACCGGATTAGTATTTAGCTACAATTAGAGTTTAAATTTTTAATTGTACAATAGCTCCTCTCATGAGGAATGGGTTTATACCGGTTCTCTACTCTACCTGGAAATGATGATCGATTATTTCTCTGCATAGTTCGCATTAAAAAAGCGCACTTAATGCGATACCTTCGTAAAATATTAAGCCCTTGTCTTCTCAGAATATGAAACGCTACTACAAATTGTTATTTTATAGTTCATATCAAATTTCGTACAAGGTTGTAACTTCTCAATGACTGCAGCAAATTCAGAAAGTGCCCATGGTCATCTCTCTGCAGGGCACAGGCCTCCTCTACAAATGAGAGTAAGATTGAGAGATGTTCGGAATTAAAGTCCTGATGGACTAGTGTGATCACTAGCCGAGTGCAGGTTTACGGACTTCACACCAGAGGAAGTCTTGAAAATCGCTATGGTATGTAGGTTTCCTCACGATGTTTTCTTTGACCCTTATAATGCGTGGTGATTGACTATCAATACACACACAATTTATACTCACGAAAACCGTAAACGTGTTGGCAGTCGCATCTTGTCCTTGACTAAAAGGCCACAACCGTTTCATCTAGTCTACTATAATTTCAATAGGCCATATCTGACCTACCTAATCAAGTTCAATACGTGAAGTTCCAGGCTCACAATGACACATTATGCTCATGATCGGAGAGTTTTAAAGACGTTTATCAAATTCTCCGTAGCGGGTAACTTTATTGGCTCGCAGTCGGTAGCTCCTTGTGCCTCGGAAACTACATTATGCCGCGTACGCTCCACTTGCTGTCAAAGTGGACAACCGAGATACCCTATCAGAAATACTTTGAGCATAGTATATTCATTCAATTGTTGTATTGTGTCCGTTTTACAATCGAATCATTGGCGTGTAGGTGTAGCGTGTGTGACTGACATCTGTGAATTACTAGGGTTTATTCGCTACGTCGGTTTTACTATTTTGTTTTAGTAATCTCATCAAAATTGGTTTTTAATCTTTACGATCGATCTACCAGAGGTTTTCCTCCATCATAACGATGTTTGCTAACCAGACGGACACAAATATTTTGCCATCAGTATTACTGTTATAACTTAAGCGCTTCATTAAGTAAATTTTGTTTGTAACCTAGGCTAAGGAAACAATTTAATTAATAAATAATAAAAAATACGCCAACAGTCACATGTAAAGTCCTGACTAAGATCGAGTCTTTTCGTGGGTATCAGAAACTATGAGAGACTTTTCGGTCACTCAAACACCTAGACCCGAAACAAATAGCAGTGAATCACACAAACATTCGTTTCGTTGCGGGGATTGAACCCAGGGCCTCACGTCTTGCAGGCGGCATCTAACCAACTGCACCACAGAGGCTATAAAAAATAATAAACGATTCAATTTTATTTTTTTAATTTAGCAATTCTCAACCCCAGCAGAAGTCTCTCATAACAGCAATTTTTTTCTCCTAGTAAATTACTCTTAAAAAAAATGTAGGTTAGTCAAATGGGCAAAACAGTTCCTTATTCCTGGTATACTAGGAGTTCGTGTGAAACAGGTAACACTGTGTGTTTTTATGACGAGTGGCGCCATAACCGTTCCGCGCGAGTGCACCGCGATAACACGCTCGTGATAACAATCGTTTTAACGTATGAAAACTTGCATTTTTTATTAGTACTGGCACTATGTGAGTGGGTGTGGTTGCAGCATACAAGAACAGGTAGTTTAATGTAGTGAATGTTTAATCTATACTAATAAATAAAGTTGAAGAGTTTTTTTGCTACCTCTAATCTAATGAACTCCTGGTTTGAAATGAAAACTATTTTTTTTGGATTGGTCATTTATCGAGAAATGCTATAGACTATATATCTATTTATTAAGCTATTGCATAGCTTCTATCGCGGGTCTTGAGTGTGGAGACCAAATCCAGAAATTCTGTAACGAGAATAACCTAAGTCCGACCGAAATTTAAATTTAATATTTTTATTTTGATTCAAATATATGCCAGTACTTTTAAATGCGAATTGCAAAGCTATTGCGTGATTAATTGTAATCTAACCTCTTTTGATCAAACAAAGGAAAAAAAATCTGCATAAATAAAATAAATAAATAATTATAATTCCATAAGTTGATAAAAAATGCTATGCAATAGCTTTACCGCGGTAATCACCGAGTGCCACACGTCTGTTTTATTTACTAAACAAGAACTTAGGTCTAATTACACATATACCCTACAAAACCACCTAGGTGGTTTGACTATAGGTCGCAGAGTCTCTAATCAATAATATGTAGACATCACACTATAGCCCATAGGAAGGAAGCAGTAGTGAAAAATCTAGCAAACACGAGGAAATTTTATTCGTTTTTCGTGGTCCGATTGGTCGATATTCTTAATTGATGGTCGGAATTGAACCTTTAGTCCGCCTTTATCGTGAGTTTACAATGTAATGTAGTTGTATCGATCTAACGTTGGTTTACTTTTACGTCATAAAAACTCATAAAACACTGCGTAATGCTAGTATGAAACACAAATTGCTCCATAATATGCAATTATAAAACCGCGTAAGTAGATTACTCCTATCCAAGTTATTAACTGAAAGTATGAACTGGCTTATAGAGGAAAGCCTGTAGACTCGTTTAATTTCCTATTAATAGTTAGTTAGCGTCGGTTAATCCGCGCCCGCTGGAACAAGACCTTGGTATTCACAATGGAGCAGCTATAGGCTTGATGTTCTTTCATTTAGTGTTTCGACTGTGAACGCCGGTGCTGTATCGCCTTGTTTGCCGAGTTCGAAAATATTATTAACTTGTTTATTATTTGACAGCCTCCGTGGCGCCATCGGTTAGCCGCCGGCTGTGAAGTTTGACGGGTTGGATCCCCACACCGAAACAAATATTTGTGTGAACCACAAGAATTGTTTCGGGTCTGGGTGTTTGTGAGACTGAAAAGTCTTATGTCTCAGGATGGCGAGCGCAGTGGCATGTGAAGAATTGCTTTGTAATTCAAGGCGTTGAGCATTGCTTTGTAATTCAATGTGTTTGGTTTTGCTACTGTTCTTGAGCGGTTGTATCGTTTACTATCAGGCGAACGGCATGTTCGCCATTCATAGCAATAAAAGAAATCATAGGGAGAGAGTATAATGGGAGATGTAATACATAACAATAGATATACATATGCAGAAATAATATAGTTGCAGTGTGGCGAGTCAGCGGCGCGGAAACAGCGGGGCGCTCGCTGTACGTGTCATGAACAATCTATTGACATGACGTCATACTCAGCTGGAAAAACTTGGTTTGATAAAATGTTCATTCAATATCCTTCTAATATTGTAAAAGTTTGTGAGGATATCCCCTACTTTAGTATAAAAATCTCCTGTTATATCAGCCCATAGTCGCCTACTGTAGCGAGGGAAATGTTCAGAGTTCGACATGAATGTGAATATTTTACTCTTAGGCACATTTAAATTTAATTTATAATTATGAATTAAATATTGTTCCTAGAATACGTATAATTCATTTAAATTCTATAGGCTTGTGGCGATATTAAAATTAAAATTAAAAAAAACATGTATAGGTATATTCAAAATGTTGTTTGAGATATGTTTTCATATAATAAACAATAAGCCTTTATATTCGTAATCTCATAGTATTAACCTGTCCAATTTAATAAAATTGAAGAGAGTAAAACTTTACCTAATGTTTTAACAACAGCTTGATAACAACACATTCAACGTCAAAAGATGGTAGACAATCTATAAGAAGACATATTTTGTAGATGCTATGGAACTTTCAGTTTAATACAGAAAAACAACGATTATCGCTACAATATTAACCTAGTTTATAGCACAAAATGAACAAACATGTTCATAACAATACTGAATGTAATGTTTGTATTCAACACCGGAACACTCGGAAATGTTCTCGCGTGGCGTATTCGATGCATTTCCCGCCCTCAGGGCAGCGTGGTCGCTGCAACATAAAGTACAATTGAGTTGGCGATACAACCCCCCTCCCGTACCTCCCTCCTTCCCCTTCATACCCAGCACACCGCACACTTACACCCCATTCAATTACCTACAAACCTAAATCGCTTTCCGCTAATAAAAATCCAATATCTGCTTGACTGAAGAGTGGTGCGTTTAAATGCGCTTTGTTTTCAGTTGAATGGAACATTTAGTAGTTAAAGCCTGAGACAATGAGACTCAATGTAAAGGTTTTAAATGGATTTAAAGCCTGCAGGCTGGAACTCTCATAATCTTTTCTTCTTATTTTCGAGCTAGCACAAAAAATTCCGCCTTTCTTTGTCTTTCTTAATTTATTTTTAAGGTAGGCAACAGGTTCTGTGTCTATGACTGTGACTATCTATCAAGAAGTACATTATGTTATGAGATAAGCTACCGGGTCTTTTGTTTTTCCTATTCTGTAAACAGTAGACAGAATTCGATCCTCTTTTTCGTCGTCCAACTTTGTGACATGTCTACGGTTACCCGTGGCCCTATCCCGAAATACCATATTACTATGATAATTGACAATCCTATATATAGAAGTAAATATATCAAACAATAATATTTACGAGTGAACGTGAGACTGTAATAATAAAATCTCGTATAAAAGAATTCTCACTTGCTCGAAAACGACTCGATTCCGAGAAAATTAATTTTCATTGTTGTCAGATAAAGTGGTCGACGTGTGTCTACGCGAACGTTACGCGACCGAATGAAAATTTCTTGTTAAAAGTACTGAGTCCTTGCAGCAAAGTGCCTCTTTAACTTTGTCGGAGTATATCAACGTAATTACGTTAGGCCTTTAGTTTTTGCTAGTGGAAAATTGAAATATAAATCGTTTTGTTACAAAAAAATACATTACCTTTGAGGTTGAAATTGAGTCGACAGGACAGATAACTTGGATTATAGAATAAAACTTTTAGATTGCCAGTTCATATTTTATTTTAGATTTTAATTAATGCTTTAAGTTCATAACTTTCTTACAGTTTGTTTGTTAGTATAAAAATGGTAAGCTCCAAAATCTTTCTTAGTTTTTAATAAGTTTTTGCTTTGGACTATGCAAGTCAAATAAAATTAGTCGGAAAATGAAAGATCCATGCCCCTTAACGTTTAGGCAGGCGTGCTTTCCGTCAGGCAATAAATATTATTAGTTTAACAGATCAGACTATATCTATAATTGTTTTGCATTCCGCCGTACGAATAAATACAAACCTACAGACCGTATTCTTCTCATCCGGGAATTAAATCAGCGTTGAATTTTGTTACAGTTATTCGTTGCCGGTATAAGCTGTTCGCGGCTGAACACATACGAGTAATTAATTCTACTTAAAAGCGAAGTTACCGCTACTTATTGCCTCGGCAACTGTTTGTGAATTTCCTTAATGTACTTCAAACATGTATTCAACTATAATTACATTTCATACTTCACGATATTAATTTCATGTTAAGTCGAGGATGATGGTTAATAGGCTTTTTTGGTCACGCTAGTAAATAAATAATAAATAAATAGTCACAGTCACATACATAGCCCTGACCCCACACAAGATCGAGTCTTGTGTCGTGTGTATTTGTTTCGGTACGGGGATCGAACCTGCGGCTTCTCGTTTTACAGCAGGCGTCTAACCAACTGCGCCACGGAGGATGTAAATAGTACCATTTTTGTTACTTTACTGTCGAACTAATCATGGTTTTCAAGATTTTTGTTTGTAGGGTATTACTACGCTAGTGATAGAAATGATTCATAATCCTGAAATAGGGTATTTTATGTTAAGTTATTAAATTGTATTAATCAAAATTTGTCCAAATCCAAAATCTAGCAATCAAAGAACTTAATAAATCTATTTACAATTATTAAAGAATTTAGAATCATTGAAATCTTTTAGTGTAAAATAAAAGGTATGCAAAACAAAACTAGTGACGTCACTAGTCTCAATATGCATTAAAGTATGCAAGTGTAAAAGAGACGTTAAGATGTCTCCACTACGATCCCACTCTTTCATTTGAAATATTATTATTTGCCTCATATTACATGCCAGTTTCAAACTATTTTGACAGAAATGTTTTCTTTTAATCATATTTATATTTTTGCGTAAATGAATACGAAATTTCATAGTCATCATATCAAATACCCATTGTGTCAAATCTATTTCTTTTAACCTGCCTGGAAGTCACTCTAAATGTTTATGGCCCAATTAGAATAGATAAGTCTTATTAGATAGAATAATTAGCATAAACTCTGCTTTTATATAACTGGCATAAAATACAATACTTGACTCAAGAATTGTACGCTATGGCAAAGCAATCAAACAGCCATTATTACAAAGAACAACATTATGCATGAAAGAGACTTCATAAAGAAAGTTATGTATCAAAGCGACATATCGATGTGATAAAATATTCAAATGTTGTTCCCCGAGTATGTAATAAACAAGTACTATAACAGTTTCCAAGAACTTAGCAATATATGTATCAGCCTTTATCCCTTTAAATATTATTAACTCAAGTATGTATTACATGTAAAGCTTACAAAGCCGTCCTTTGTAGTAGAATTCACGATTTTATTAATGAAACGAAGTATGAATAATCTATGAAGCTTTCTATAACCTTGTAACTTGAAAGCTCCATTAATATTGTAATTAAAACTTTTCAACAAAAATGGTACAAATATTATCCATTACATTATTAAAATTTCACGTTAGAAAGAAGAAACAATAGGCCAATAAAAAAACAGTTTGATATTTTATTTTGTTTACTGTACTCTATCAGCCCATATACCCCCCCAATGAAAGGTACGGTACTCTAAATGTACTCTCCAATCCAGAGTACGATTAAGAGTGATAAGGCCTTATAATCCACCACCTTGGCCCCCTGTGGGTTGACGGACTTTACATACAATAGAAATTCTTGCAAATCGCTATGGTAAGCAGGTTTCCTCACGATGTTTTCCGTCACCGTTATTATTAATTTTGTATATTATTTGAAACTATTATCCTTATTCCACTTTACTTCTTTATTTTATTTCTATGCATAGCGAGACGAACATGCCATTACCGCTCATGGAAAGTAGCAATGCTTGGCATTCTACTGTGCTCGACATTCTGAGACACAAGATAGGTATTGTCCCGATATGTCCAGTAGTTTGCCTGCAATGTCCTTTAAACTAGAATACAAGTTAAAACAGTTAGTTTACACTGCTGTTAGGCGGGATAAATACACATTGTCCCAACAATGTACCTAAACAGGCGGTCTCTCATATATGGGATACGTATATCATGACTATTTATATTTGTAATGATTACTGCTACTATGATTTATTATTAAAATACATTTATTTTATTTATGAACTAAAACAATATTTCCCTTCACGTACTAATCCTCGTTCGGAACAGACACGCGAGTGATAAAGCAATGTTATTAGATATACATAATTCATGCGCGAACAATTATGTTGTTGCCTCGCCGAGCCTACATTATGCGTGGAACAACACGGCTCTTGATAACATTTTAATATTACCGAATATGTATTCTTACTTTCATATTTTGTTACACAATAATCATGTTATTACCTAAGGTTTTACTGGGAGAGAGGTAGATACTTCGTTGAATATTGTAAAACTCAATTACTCCAACTTTGTGTGTATGTAGGCTTATAATTTGAGAACGACTTGTTTATTTTATTTCGAATATTATAATATAAAGTAATTGGCAAAGTTTTCGTATATATTAACTGATGATAGACATGCTCAATTAGGATTTAAGAGAAATACAAAAATAGTATAAAAAAATCAAATTGGTGATTGTGGCCTTATATGGGTCAGTCCATGATAAAAACGATTGCAAAACACTTAAAACACTACTCGAGAGATGTGAAATTGCAAAAATAATAACATATAAAAAGAATGTAATAATTTGGGCTACTCATAGCCATAAACAGCGGCGCGCCATTACATCCGCGGATGTCGTAAATGTTTAGGAAGGGACGAAGTCGCAAGACGCTCGCCGTGCTCCGCTGGACTTATCTCGTGATATGTTGCCGCTATATTATGAAACATTTATGATAGTTTTGGCTATTTGTAGCGGGCTGTGCTTATTGTTATGTTTTACATATTACTTTCTGTAAGGTTTGAAAATGGGCAGTGAAAATATTTAGAAACTAGCGTTGTATAGTTGTTAGTGTTTACTTTACTTGATACAAAAGAATTATAAATGATTAAATCAATGATTTATCTTTACTCTGGTAACTTCCGACGGTATCAAATAAGTAAAAGATGCAAAAATAGGCTGAGGTGCGATTAATGCCATTAACAATTCGCCAGATTTACTCTTCGTTTCGTCCCAAGAAAATACGATTAAGTCAGTAAACATACGCTAATACCAAATAAGCAGAGTTACATAATAAATTCACTCACTGAGATGTTCCCAGTGACGATCCAAGCTGGCGGAAAACCGTTTGCAAACTAAGCCAACTCTTATCAGAACATTTCTCACACAGGAAAAAACTGCCAACCGGCGAACTAAATAAAAATACCTATGGGAAATATTCTTATACCGTGGAAGTTAAAGCTCCATCTTTCCCGAAACCTTTCCTGTCGACTTACTGCGACAAACTTGATACGACCTGCGTCACACGAATCATTGTATTCCCGTGTCTTCGACGCAGAGGGGTCAGGTTTAGCTGGACTTTCCAATATTGCCATATAATTATTTAAACACATTGAATCTGACACGATGTCATGTTCTAATGACATATGTCATACAGGAAGCACTCAACAGAACAATATGTGTATGGTAATTAGAAATGTGTTAACTGGCGCGTAAACTACAGACACGTGTATTCGCGAGGAGAGGTAATGTGCCAGATATGTAAACGTAGAAATAACATTCACCATTAATGTTCATGTACATTATCTATTAAACCATTACCCAGCAATCCAAATGATAATTGTTATATTAATATTAAATACAGTTGGAAAATCGCCGGCGATGTACTGTAAATGCGAAAACGAAACGTAGCGTCTACTGGTGTCTGGTGGTAGGTCTCTCATATGTGAGAGGCCGCTTGGGTAGGTACCACCACAATGTCTATTCCTGCCTAACAGCAGTGTAGATGCACTGCTGTGTTCCGGTTTGAAGCACATTGTAGACGGAGTAATTACTGGGCATACTGATCTAATGTCTCAGGATGGCGAGCGCAATGGAATTCCAAGCATTGATTTGTAATTCTAGGTGTGGTTAGGTTTGCTACAGTTCATGAGCGGTCGTATCGCTTACCATCAGACGAACGGCACGTTTGTCTCGCCACCTATTGCAATAAAAAAAGCGACATTACACAAACACAACACAGAAAAAGTATCGCAATTCGTCAGTTTAAATATATCTGAGCGTCATTCTGTCTTATTACATTCAATAAGTAGTCGGCTGTGATTTATAGGCGGAGGAGAATGGGCCGAGACGGTCGCAGATTTGTTAAAGCGACGGAAATAATGTTGATGAAATGGAGGGATCTCGGAAAATATACGATTTGCCAGTCGATAAACGAAGCCTTCATTATTCCGTTACCTATTATTAGCTTATCGGCAAAATTAAACCAATCAAATCTACCGCTCCGTCCCTTTGGAGCGCATCAATCGATTTCCATTCGTCAGGAATTCGTTGCCGCACAAACGGGATCCTTCTCAAAGGAATTATTGAGAGTATTTTTGCAAAGTTCTGTATAAATTACGGGTAAGTGATTAGGAGTTCCGTTTTTATGTCTTACGTGTGTGGAATGGGAACGCAGGGGATGAGTGAATATTTTTTGTGAGGGTTTATCTGAAGTAATGATCGCTCGGAGCCCGCGCCGGTACTCTGTCCGGCGGACACTTAGCGTGTGAACGTTGTCGGAGTTGCGCTGGTGTTTTGCCAAAGTGTTGTTCGTTTGTCAGCAGGGAACATCGCCTGCATCGGCATTGGAATGGACCCAAAAATATGGAAGGACCAGATACACTTCCCAATTTCCTGCGCGTATTATTTTTTACTCGAATAAATATATTTCAATGCGTATTGCGCGTTTTGTTTCCGACAGCTGAACATTTTCAATTATCTTTGTAATATTTCGCGGAATTAAACTTTCAGTTTGGTGGCCGTTTCAATTAATTATATAGTCGGGTCGGGCGCGTGCGGGTGAAATAATACTCACGTAGCGATCGTTAAATTCGCTCGCAGAGATATTATTTAGCCTTTGGACATCAGCTTTATGGCTAATAAATATCTAAAACACAATGAATGTCAATGCTCCGACACAGCTTCGCCGCTAGCGTTTGTGCGTCAATAGACGTGTACAATAATATTGACGTGTATCTAATTTCTAATTGTAAACGGAATTTGTTACCAAAACACGAATTTGAAAATTAACATTGAAAATACGATGTAAAAACTACACAAGGTGTGTGTCTTTTATTCTGAATCATTCAGTGATTCAGATGTTACAACAAAGCACGCTCGAGGTCTAGAGTTGTAATATTTTAAAATTCAATTTCTATATCAATTTACGGAGTGTCGGCTGTGTCTCGCGGGACGCGGCGAGCTCGTGACAAATCGTGTGGAGACGTGGCTCCTAGCTCGAAGGTCTTAGAGGCCGGAATGGCTTGACGGATGGCGAGCACCGCGTTATTGATGCAGTTGTCAGCTGATATCTCTGTATAGCCATTGAGGCATGGCCCCGGGGGAAGTCGGCGAAAATGGGACACTCGATACCCTCGCACCGTTATCTGTTACGGTCGGTACGGTTGTGTATGTGGGTCGCGGGACCGTGGGAGACCGGGGCTCGCTTGTGATCGATGCACCAAGTGTAATGTTGTGAGCTGGCTCGGCTGCAAATGTGTCTTAATTAATGGCTTTGGCGCGACTAGATGGATTAGCCGTTGTCCCTTAATAACACATGTTTGTTTTGTTCTGCAATCTGCCGGTGGAGTTACGTTTTAGAAATTATATTTCACAGTAACTTAGATGAAAATATTAATTTTTTTTATAGCTTAAGGCCGGCAAGTGTCTACAAACAAATTTGTAGCCGGCGCGCATCAAATCAGGGCATCCGGTAATCTGACTCATCGAACGAAACGGGACAGAAAAACTGTCGCGTCACGTCGTTTTCCTGTGAGACAGTGGTACCGCCCCGGATGAAAATACATGCTAACAGCCGCTGCCAATAAACAATCCCAATCCAAAATTTGCCGTTTGAGATTGACAGCTCAATCTTTTTTCTGATACTATATTGCCAATAATCAATCTCAGTAGGGAAAAAACTATGGCAACATGGTAAATTACAAATCGAAAAGTAGAAAACAATCCAGATTGCCTTCAATCTAATTTTTTCGATTGATTATTGGCATCGGCCGTAAGTCATGAATGATAATAGCGTGCCTCTATCACTTTCAGATGTAAGGCATGTGTAGACTCTTATATATTTTCCCACTTCATTATATTTACATTTTGCCACGTTATAATAGAATACTTAACAATGAACGGGTACATGTTTTCCAATCCAAGATTAAGAAAACATAATATTAAACTAGGAAGGAAAATTATAACGCAAACATTATTTCGCGGCGAAGAAAAACATAACCATATTCCAGGTACTTTTTAATCATTTAATGTTTCACGATATAAAAACCTCATTTCGCAGATACAAAATGAGTTTTTCTTAAAATATATTTAAAGAACAGGTTAATTTATGAACAAACCGGATGTGGGGCTCGGCCGGCGAATCAAGTCTGTTTGTATCATCTTATAAACGTTGCCTAAAATAATTGCTTCGCTTTGGCTCATAATAATATGAGAGGCCACCATTGAGGTATTATACTAGAGCGGACATCGGGAACAAAATCTCTGCGTATGGTGCATGCACACGGGTACACATTGAAACGAGAGGGAAGATACGTTACTTCGTAGGCGTGACAGAGACAGAAATATAACGTACCCTTCATTTTGTTACAAACATTTTGTTTGCAGTGTCACCTCTAGTATATAATCTCAATGGAGGCCACGAGGTTTTTAATTTACCTGCGTTGTTTGTTTTGACAAATTACACTGTAAATATACTTTATTTTTTCTTGAACTTTTTATAAGGATTTTATTAGGTGGAAAAATAGTTATAATTGTCTTTCTGTGATCCTTTTTAGATTGGGACAGTTCATTTACACGTAATAATAAGGAATATATTTTGTAAATAAATACATAGCCTCGGGTTGAACTGCTATTTGCATTAAATGTTATTTCATATTCGCGCACTAAATGCATTAGTAGTCTATGTAAATTGTAATATTAGCATTAATAGGCAAATGGATTATGTTCGCATTAACTATTTTGGGCTTATTTGGAGTTTATTAACTAAATTTTGTTCATCTAAATTTCTGTATTGTGTTGATTCATAATTTACCAATTCAACATATTATTCGCTTAGTTACCATAACCTCATACAAAAACAGGTTAATCACATATTAAAATAAGGTTTTTACTGACTGCTAAACAACTTATGTTACTAATATATGTACAGATAATCATCACAACAAAAATATACGTAATTACCGTATGAAAGTTTTACTAACTTGGTACACGGCTATTGAATAATTAAACGCTACACGCATACATTATCAACAACAAATCTACATTGCTTAATATCTATCCCTCGAGTAATCTTTGCCGACAGTGTGACAACAAACAGGCGCGACAGATTCGTCGCGGACCATCTGTTATGCGCACGAATGATGGCCAATTTATCCGCTAATACGCGATTGTATCCATTTGGACGAGTTCCAAGGCTCGCCCGGTTCGTACATATTTAGGAGCGGGGGTGCGTGGCGCGACCTGAAGCCGGCTGTCATACAAATATGTCGGAAGTATTGCTTATTATGAAACAGTATTAAGTTGTGCACATAGTAGCAAAATACTTTTTGTGTTTATTTTTACGTACTTTTTTATAATATAGAGGGCAAAGGAGCATACAGCTCACCTGATGGTAAGTGATCACCGCTGCCCATAAACATCTGCCTAAACATATGGCATAGATATGCGTTGGCGGACTTTAGGTAAATAAATAAATAATTTAAATAAATACACCCAGCAGTCACATACGTAGTCTTGACTCCACATTAACATAAATAAGTTTAGTGTCGTTGGTATAAGAAATTAAGAGATTTTTGGTCTCATAAAAACCTAGACATGAGATAAATACTTGTGAGCCATACAGACATTTTTTTATTGCAATGTATGGCGAGACGAGTCACGAGCATGCTGTTCGCCTGATGGTAAGCGATACGACCGCTCATGAACAGAAGCAAAACTAAACAACACCTTGAATTACAAAGCAAACTCTCAATATGTCCAGTTGTTATTCTGGCTAATGTCCTTCAATCCGAAACGCGACAGTGTATGTAAACTGCTGTTTGGCGGGAGAAATAGACATTCCGGTGGTACCCACCCAGACGGCCTCTCACATATAAGAGACCTATTACCAGTGAACACATTTGTCTGAGGATCGAACCCGCGGATAACAGAGGTAAGGCCATGTGGTCCACCACGTTGGCCTAATGCGGGTTGGCAGACTTTTCATGGCAAAGAAATTCTTACAAATCGCTATTGTGTACAAGTTTCCTTACGATGTTTACCTTCACCGATGTAGTGCGTCATGTTATCAATAGTACACATGACTCTGAAAATTCAGAGGTGTGCTTTGGGATTTGAACCCGTGACATCTGTAAACATGTTTTCAGTCGCGACTGGTGAGTTACAAACAGTAATACTATTTTACCACTTATACTATTTTAATAGCTTTCAATAAATTATGTTCTCTATTACCCTATATTAGTGCGCTGGATGCACGGATGTAGCCGAGTAACCTAAATAGTCACTGTTTTCAAACTACGCGTAATGTGTGGGATCTGACAGGAACATTATTAAAAGTTCCAGGTAATATTCAGCCATTATACCGCAAGTTCTGAGCTTTGAGCTTCAGCTACTGTTTTGTTTCAGACAAGTTTTGTAAGGTTTTATACAAACTTTAATTATATATTTAACTTGAATTTCTAACTCGGGTGAAAAACTATGTGTTTAAATGCGATTTAATGTAAGTTTATAACGTAATATGAAAGAGTTTAGAATTTTATTTTGCACCACTGATTATATGCCGAATTATAATATAAAGAAGGGAACAAAAGGCATGCAATCGTATTCTTATTAAGCAATTGGCGTCTGTATCAGCCCTTATACGAGTCCGATTGAGAATGATTAGGCCATATAGTCCACCACACTGGCCTTATGCGGGCTGGCGAACTTACGTACCATAGAAATTTATAAAAATCGGTAGGTATGCAGGCCTCCTCACGGTGTTTTCCTTCACCGTTATAGTCTATAGGTAATTTTAAAATATTTCATTGCAAATGCAACTCAAAATATCCTTAAAGAATACAAAATATAACAAAAATTGTACGATCAAAAATGTTTTCAATCTTCAAACATTACGGGCCAATTTCTCACGCTTTCTGAAGCCAACGCTCGTAGGAAATATGAAGGAACACGTTTAAACAGCTCTCAAGTTGGAGCGAAACTTGTGAAGCATCGGAAACGGACCGACAAACAACTCGCACACTGGCAAGTTTGTTCATCGGTGTAACTTGGAACCAACGGAGAATGACGCGTGGGTTGGGAGAATATCAGTGCAGTTGCAATAAATGTGTATGGTATATGTGCAGTTGAAGTATAGACTTGATACTGACCGTTCCGTTGGTAAAGTTTAAGCCAATTATGCGAATGGTTCTGCCATCACATTCTGGCATGTGTCTGGATGCGAATGAAAGCATTTAATGTCCGCTTTCTTTTTTTGATTACAAGAGCATCCAATGGGTTAATTCGACATCGCATAGGAATTTATTACAGCTGACCATGTGAGTCTATATTTTGTCATACCAGTTGGATTGCGATGGACTATTCCTATTTACCTGATGGTGTTGGTGTGTTATGATGGCGTGTGGGTAAAGTAGGACCTAAATGACGAAGAGCACTTGTATAAACATATTATATTTTCGAAATCAGATTAAATATACACAGTACAACGTTCAGAGAACGACTGCTGGCTTATTACAAATATTATTAATTATGAATCCAATGTTGATTATTGCATCACCCAAAGTGGTGTGATTGCTTAGTGTGCAATTGTCTACATAAGGTATCTAATATGTAGGCACACCTACAATAAAATTGACTATACCATGGCTCAACAGTGGTGTAGGAGAAAAAAAACACAGTACACACATAAAGTAAACCGACTGAAAACAATAAGCAGGTTTTTGTAAACAGACATGAAACCATGTCGTGCACATTTTACTTATGTAATAAGTGCGTGGTGGCCTGTTGGTAAACGGACTAGACGCGGCTGCCCACATGTTCACGGTGGTCGCGGGTTCAAATCCCACATCGTGAGGAAACCTGCATACCATAGCGATTTATATAATAATTTCTATGGTATGTAAGTCCGTCGACCCGCACTAGGCCAGCGTGGTGGACTGGAATCGTATTCTCGATTGTAGAGTAGGCCCGTGCCCTGCAGTGGGACGTATATGGGCTGATACAGATTCAGAATAAGTTATGAAGAATGAATAAGATAATGTATACGATAAATAGCAAAAAATATGATTCGACTTTGAAATCGAAGTTTTATATTACAAATCGTAAAAAAACATATTACATTAAAAATTTGAACCGATTGAATTTTATTTGTGAAAAAGTGTTCTAAAAATATACCCACAAACGTTAGATCTTCTGACCAGATTGTGTGAAATATTTCTCTGAAATTTCTTTCAAATTCGCGATGGAAAGATCAAGTTAAATTGGACTCTTTCTATGCAATGTTTTTATAAAAACGTTCGAGCCATTTCAGATAACAAGCGCAGACGGGTAAATTGTACGATATTCATACATTTAGTCTGCGATCGAAGACTTCAAAGATCTACGATTTAGAATTTATGGGTCATAGATTTTCTGTTTTAACCGAATTCTTTGAATGTTGAATACTCACTACATGAGTGGGAGGATGCCAGCTATTCAAGACATTAAAGCAGACCTCATTTTAAGGATTGTAATTATAATTATATTTTAGTGCTAAACATGTTTACCGTGTAGCATCTAGATAATTGCATATTTAGCCGAATTTCGACGTTTGTATAACCATAAGCGATGAATAATTGAATTAATAAAATATATACATATTTGATATTTGTTTTATTTTCAAATTTTATTTGGGCAATAAGGCTGAATTTTTATCCGCCAAGCGAAACATACGCGGGATAAAATACATCATGCTCAAATTAAAAAGTACAATTGTATTAATAGACTTCTTTGTACGATTTTATATTTAGTCCACTCATAATTTATTCAATGGATAACTTTCATCTGTTACTGAAATATCGCCCTTAAGGTACGTACTACGCCCTGACTATAAGGGCGTGTATATCCCGGTGTACTACCTGAACTGATTGTATTGTGTACGCGCTGAGTGGACACTGGACAGTGTAAATCAAGTGGCGCGCTGCGGACAGCCGGACGTGTCACGTGATACCGCGCCTTGCCAATTATGTTGACGCATTACTGTGCCGTGACGTCACTATGTTGTATTCACTGAGGATACTGTTTTCAATAGCCAAGAGCCTGTGACTTATACGGGTCGTAGAAGAGTTAGGATATACATACATACTTACCTAAACTCACGTCTTTTTCCCAGAAGGGGTAGGCACAGGTGCTAGGACAATCAGTCAGTAAGGATATATCCTTATTAAATTATTAATTGCTAGAGTCATGAATCAATTTAAATTAATCAATTTTATTAGCCTTGTTGGCACTGAACTTAAATCCACGTATCTGTCTAGTCAACCTTTGGGTTGTGATAACGCGTATTAGTCATTATATAGTCAATGTCATTTCACATTGACTATACGGTTCCAGAGCTGAGGTCTTCGGTTCGAATCCTATGTCGGGCAAAGTGATACTGGATTTTTTAACATTATCAACCAGGAGTCAAGATTTGTGCCCGATTTGGATATCGTCTTGGGTCTGGGTGTTTGTGAGACCAAAAAGTCTCTCGTAGTTTCTGATACCCACGACCCAAGACTTAATTGACCTTAATGTGGGATCTGGAATATGTATGTGACTGTTGGGTGGGTCTATTTATTTAATTTAATATTAATTCTTTAAACATTTTCAATGCTAGTTTATTGCTCGACTTTTCTATCAAAACACGAGATATAGGATACACGTTAGTAAATTGATTGCGCGCCATACATCACACCAATTCGGTGAGTAAGTGGCGATAGAGTACATTGCAGTTTCAATCGGCGGCAATCACATAAATCTGCAGACGGCATGTAATGCGACCCTCTGACTAATAACGTTAATGTGTTTGTCCGTCTGTTTGTTGCTCAATCATGTTGTTTGCTGAAATAAGCTCCGGATTAATTTATATTACGAATCAAACTCAAATGCATATTTGTTTTTACTTCGTTTGTGTTTACTTTGTCGTTCTGTTTTTCGATTATGCCGTTGATGTGGTGTTTATTTATGCCCTTTAAAAATGTTAAAACGTTATATAGTCACAAATTAATGGATGTTATTTTTATCAATGTGATTAATTAAATGTGATTGGTATAATAATAAGTACCACTGCAAAGCAAAAAATAATATTTATTTCATTGTACTTGTGAATGTTGATTAATTTGCTTAATGACTTGACTAGCTAACAAATCAAAATATATGCGTAACATATTGAAGACGGGTCGCCCAGTACCAAACATATAGATATTTAAATTATTATAAGGCATAGGTCCTACATGTTTGGTACTGGGCGGCCCGCCTTCAATATGTTATGCATATATTTTGATTTGTTGGCTAGTCAAGTCATTAAGCAAATTAATCAACATGCACAAGTACAATGAATTTAATATTATTTTTTGCTTTGCAGTGGTACTTATTATTTTATTTTATTTTGGTTTTGAGTGGTTTTTTGTTTTGAAGTCGGTTTATTTTATTGTTTAGAGATACGACCTGTCATGGACAGAAGCAAAATCAAACAACAATGTGAATTACGAAGCAATGCTTGGCATTCCATTGCGCTTGCCATCTTGGAATGTAAGATGTTAAGTTTCAATATGTCCAGTAGTTACTCTGGCTACAATGTCCTTCGAACGGGAACACAACAGTGAGTTTACACTGGTGTCTGGTGAAAGAAAAAGACATTGCGATTGTACCTACCCAGGCGACTTCTCACATATGAAAGACTTCTCACATATCACCATGTTATATGTGTATATGTGAAATCGTGTATGTTCCTAATTGCTAAATAAAGTTTTCTTTAAATTATTTATTATATTTTATGAGAGATCAGTGGTATAATTTATACCACACAAGATTCGGAATGACTTTTAATATAACAGTTTTGAGAGGCCATATACCTGCTATATAAAAATACGAACTATTTGCGAACAGAACCGTATTTAATCATTACAACAACAAAAAAAACCGTCGTATCTATACAAGCGTATGTTTTAAGCAAATATTTCCCCTACAGCATATTTTGTGTTTTAACAACATTGGAAGTCAGCGGAAATAATATATTTGCTGATAATACAAACACAGGGCGAATTGAACTGTCGCTCAGATCGCAATGCTTAGGGAATGTTTTATTACAGAGGCGGCACAAAGGAATTTGCTATCTTTTGAGAATTTTATGTCCCTACAGTAATTTCCTGTCTTTCGATGCGAGTACGTCAGAACAAAAAATCGAGACAAGATTCATAATATCGTTGTCTTTCAACTTTATATTGAAAAGGGACACAGATATTTAAATTCGGAACTCGCCATTCGAGCCAGCGTAAAGGTAACATAATCATTTGTATGTAACGCTCCGAGCCCTACATCAGAATATCTTGAATATCAAAGCGGAGGTGGCGGAAGGGGGATGCTAACGGTCGGATCTCTTGAAATTTACATAATAGCAGCATACATTTAGAGATTAGCCGCGAGTTAGCTCTGCGGCTGGCGGTTTTGTGGCTCGTAGCAATTCGTAGCGGTACGTAGCGCTCCGTAGACTCGTAGCAGTCCGTAGCGCGTAGTTAATGCGTTTTACTACTGCATCTTAAGACTTGGTAATTGTTTTGTTACGTTTATGGCCTTAGTTTTAGTCGTTGGATTTCTTCAGTTACGTCTAAGAGTTTAAGTTTGATTCTAGTTGGAAAAATAAGTGGGTGGGATTGTAATGAATTCTCGAATTAACTACCTCTGTAGTATCAAATGCTTTAACTTAAACTGATAGCTTGACATTTCATTCATCATTTTGATTTAAGAATGCGGGAAATATCTGCCTACTATATTATGTATGTTTCAATTCAAACGATAAATTTTATCGAATCTAATCTCCATTAAATTAAATGTCCTGTCGTAACGAAATGCCATAAAACAGATTGAATAATATACGTGGCACTTAATCCCAAGTTTACAACTACATGTGAATACATTTGATACCGTAGTTTCCATAAGCGGTGGGCAATTTCTCGAGACGGTTACAGCGCGAGCAAGTTTGATGGCATCCGTCAGATTGTACGCATCTCACGTGCCTTGTACAGAGACCCCTACCCCCGCCCCCCTACCTCCCCGCTGCTCGTAAAACATAAACGAGGCTTGTCTTGTATCTACTGGATTATTTCGCCACCAATTTAATATGTGTATAGAAGATATGTAGAAAGTAAACAGTTTTGTATAGGATTTATGATAAGTAGTCACTCAGGATTTTTTGATTCGTTGGTGTTAGAATTGTTTGTAATATGAGTAAAAACTAATGTGAGTTGTTGAACTTCGTACTTTTTATTATGGTAAAATGACAGCATTTTTATTTTTATATCGAATATCTATATTTAACTAACTCTATTTTTGTCAAACTCGTGCAAAACCCATTTATCAAAAAAATATCCCAGTTATTTTAGTAGCTGCGGAACTGTTTATTTACAAGCGGAAAGTTGGACTTTGTTTTAAACAATCGCTGGGGTCTGAAAGTTCGATTGATTTTTGTGAGTACAAGCGGAAAGTTGGGGCTGTGTTATCCTCTGTCTTGTCGCTTTGTATATATATAATATTGAGAATTTTTTATAAAGTGATATACGTGTAAGATTTTATATTTAAGACTTTATTGAAAAAAATGATCTCATACATGTACATACACACATAAGCTAACGCCCTTTTCCCAGTAGAGGCAGGCAGAGGTGCTACATAAATACCAACATTACGCGTTGTATATTCTGTCCTACGATATGATAGGGGGCGAGGCTATCGCGATGTCGGATGCAAATTCGTGACATCGGGCTGATAATGAATACAAAAATCCAATACCATTTTGCCCAACATGGGATTGAATCGTGATCTCAGCGTTGCTATTATACCGTAATAGAACTGCGCCACCGGACAATATATTATTATAATATCTTTATTAATATCTGGAAGATCGTAGATTACATAATTGAAAATAAAATTTCGGGTTAAACATTTTTTGGCTCTAGGTTAAGATAAATTGAAAATTATTCGAACTACATGTAAAATACCTAATTGAAGTACAATTGAAATAGGACAAAATAAAATAATATTTACGGATTTTATCATGGATTTTAATTTTTAAATTTTTTAACTACTCGACGTTTCCATTACTTTATAAGTAAATAATAGCTTTAATTCAATTTCAAAATTCGCGTAAATTTAAGTCACCATTATGAAACTATAATGGGGTCATAAGGTTATGTTAATTCAATACCCAAATACACGACATTCCTATTTCGAAACACACGTCGCAAATATTACACAATATTCTGAAAACGAAGATATATCACAGATCTCACCAGCTAAATTCTTGCAAAATGCTTACGAACTAAGTAGCACCGACTCCCCGTAAGTGTCGAGTCAGCATTAGAAGGAAAAATGTGTCCCAACTAGCAAATGTTTATTGCTTAAGAAACTACTAAAACCATTGACTTCTCTTGGCACAGATATACACGTTGGTCGTTCTAAGAACACTGAAAACATTTCATTGAAAGACGATTCCAAATATGGCGGAGTTGGAAACTTAAAGTGGGGAAAATAGGTTAAGTGTGATATCATCCATACATATGCTATTCAGTATTATAAAACTAACAGTATTTTAAAATTTAGAATAGTTCGGCCAATGACTTCGCCTGTATACTTGTGAATATATGAGGCAAGTAAGTAAGTATATAAATAAATATTTAGTGCTGTACTGCATTGTATCAGCCCATTTGCGTCGCACTGTAGGGTACGGACTTCCTCTACATTCGAGAGTACTATTGAGAGTGGTTAGGCGATATAGTCCACCACGCTGGCCTACTGCGGGTTAGCGGATTTTACATACTATAGATTTTTTTGTAAATCACTATGGTATGCAGTTTTCCTCATAATGTTTTCCACACATGACTCCGAAAAGTCAGAGGCGTGCCATGGTATTCGAGCCCGCGACCACCGTGATCAATTATACACAACAACAATATTTAGTATGTTTAAGTAAATCTGTCTAATGTTTAAGTAAAAGTGAGACTCACATATATAAGTGATTCCACGGTCAAACCGAAATACGGTTTCGTGGAACCTATGCCTAAATTTGTAATTACGTAATTTGTGATAATAATAATAATAAATAAAATAGTAAACAAGTATTTTTTATTCAAAATGCTTGCACCAAACACACTAAGGACACTATAGATAGTTATCATCTGGCAGTAGAACCTATTCTTTCATTATCTCCACAATTATGCCGACTATATGTTATGTTTAAAATTCATTTTAAAGGAGCTACGGTGATAGTAAGAAAGAAGAAGATGGAATATGCATGTCTGCAAGTTATTTCATCTATTCTCATATATGGCCAATAACATCCAAAACAGAAGGCGTTCCATTTTAATAGTACATTTGTACTATTAAAATGGAATTATTAGTCCCAGTTAGAAATACTCGTGTCTTTTGTAAGATATCTCATAGTTTGAGGTTCCTGTATGTAATTTCATATCTAAGAGAAATATAAAAAAATACGTACTTTATTTTTACTTTTCAACATAGTCAACAGGAAGTTATTTGAACTGTTTAAACCCATTGTCTTTAGAATAACATTAAAAATTTGCGCTTTTGTGCGCATTTGAATTGTTAAGCTTCATGTAGCGTGGTCAAAGGCAATCACAGAATTTTATAATCCACGACGAAAGTGGTCTAGTGAGTTATACTTTTTTATTTTTATGCTAAATGTAAGGCTAGTTCTTTTTCTATTTAGTAAGCTATCGCGCATTTTAAATGGGGATATATTTTGTGCAGGATAAACATCAGAAGTAGGAAATAGTTAACTCGAAATACGAGCTCGTTATTTATAAAAACAATAAAATTTTCAGGCCAGCTCTTCATGTGAGAACTAAGAATTATTTTGCTGAATAAAAACCAATGACATATTCTTTGTTTAACAGTTACTAATTATAATTCATATAATTTTAATTGGCGCGTGGCGAAATTTGGAACAAAACATTAAATTAAAAAACTGTTAAACGCTATTTGAGATATGTTTTTATAATAGAAACAACAAGCATTTATACTCATTATCTCGTAGTATTAACATGTCGATTATAATAAAATGTAAAGAGAGAAAATATGTTCCTAATATTTGGACAGCGTCATGACAATATGAATTGAGACGCCAAAAGACCGTAGACGATCCGCCAAACAGCAGTGTAAATGCACTGTTGTGTTTCGGATTGAAGGAAATTGTAGCCAGAGTAACTAATGGACACATTGAGACTTTACATCTTATGTTTAATGATGGGAAGCACAGTGAAATGCCAAGCATTGCCTTGTAATTCAAAGTGTTGTTTGGTTTTGCTACTGTTCATGAGCGGTCGTATCGCTTACCATCAGGCGAATGGCATGCTCGTCTCGTCATTCATACCAATAAAAAAATACGATCTATAAGTGCCGATTCATGCCGCCGGCATTATAGTTTCTATTTTCTTGGGCACTAATTAATAATCTTAATTATATATTTTCTTATCTTGCAACGAGGGTAAATAACAAAATATATTTTAATATTAATTACTATGTTTGTTGTTAGTACTTCAAATTATTTTGCAAGCTTCTGATAAGTTTTAGAAGTGTAGCTGGAACTAAAGTTGAGGTTGAAAACATCGCACTTGCGGGTATATCTAGAAGTTTTGGAGCTTTAAATTAATTGTTGATGCAAGTAGTTCTAGTCTTGCAAACTAGCGGTATATTTTAATGTATAATACACTTTCTTACATTCTTGCTTCTTGTACCTATTCCACATTAAACAGGGTTGGAAAAAGTCTTTACTTTGAATGCAGACATTAAACTTTTGGTTCTGATCTGTATGTAAATTCAAATAGTAATAATCAAATGGTTCAGTAAAATCTTTGGTTGTTTTTTTTTCAACCAATTTTAACCTTTCTTGGTTTAGTAAACATTGATGAATTTCAGTGTCATCATACCAAAAAATTGTAGACGCCATTTTGAGCTCTTAACTTATTGATTTGATTTCTAATAGGCCTTTAACTAATGACAGTCAGATTTAACCGCAGAGCGACCACTAGGACTTAAAATTTTACATTCATAAGTTAACAACCAAAGCCCTCACATAAAACTGTCTCCAACTTAGCCGCGACGTGTAAATCCGAGCTACATTACTGAGGAAAAGTTAATTACAGCTAGCTTACCGACGTGAGGCCGACGCGTTATTGTTTCAAAGATCGCTTTGTTTTAATATTTAACTGTCGGGTTGGCCGGCGGCGATAAACCAGGGGGGTTACTCTATACTTCGACACGAACTTCGAATGTTCGGACGTTCAACGTCAACATATAAGATTAAAATTCCACTTCTAAATATCAATACTATTCTCTATGATAATTATCATTCACTTCAAACTTAGTCTAAAGTTACGACGTACGATACAGGATTCGAACATTTTGTAAAATATTTAAGCATATTCGTACAATTTTACTTGCATTGTTCGAACATTCGTCGTGGTGTCGGAGTACAGAGTAATCCCCAGGATTGTTTTACACACGCGGAAAGTTTAAATTAAACCGTAGACAGTGGAAGCGATCATCGCGGACACGTTTATGACCCTCACTATTACAGGAAGTTTTCGGGACACTGACCACGTTTTATAGAGGGATTGTTGATTAAATTAATGCTTAAATGTTTGTGTTGATTTCTAAGGGGTAAGGTTTAATATTAAGCGGCGCAAACATTTATTTTTTGTACAGATTTACATATAGTTTTGGCAGAAGAAATCGGTCAGTTTATGATACATGGTCAGTGCTACCTAAGAATATAACCCGGTGTTAATAGGATCGGAGAAGGAATCTTGTTGAATCTTGGGTAAACATACCCATCATAGGTATTACTACAATGCCAGACGATGTCACTAGTTCAATTGTACCGTACTCAATATTAACTTAGTATCGCTGTACAAAAAAGTCACCACACTTCAAAACAATGTCCAAGTTTATATTCAAACATCCCGTTACATAATATACGAAAACACTAAATAAATGTTACTTCAAAATCCAGAAAAACACGTAAAACACACGTATAGCTCAAAAGTTTGCAGAAAAATCTTTTGCAAAAGCAATGTCAGTTCAAAGGCATATAAAAATAGGCAAGGAATAAAATTTACATATCAACACGCGGTGAAAAACATTAACCCGCTTACTGTGGCGGAAACTAAACCGCGCTGTTTGTTACCGCTTTTTATACGCGCATAATGGCGGCGGACACGCGAATATCATATGTGTGCACGATCGTGTCACGGGCCGGCTAAATGGAACCTCGCGACTTCGCATTAGTCTGATTGGAGGTTATGTTAATAGTGTTTACATGACATCGTTGTTAAATACTAACTTCTGATGATCTTCATCCATTTGTATATGATATGGTGTTTTTTTAAATATGGTCTGCATTTGAAGCAGTTTTGAAATCTGTGAAGAAAGAGGTGTGTCAGTTTTGTTTGAAACGTATTAGGACGATGCCATGTCGCAAACCGCAACTCAGTTGTTACATTCTATCAGGTCGTGAATTTGCTGTAGGTTATACAAGCTCTACTTCACCAAAAGGTGGCGGGTTAAGCGTTTTGTAGATATCAGGGACTAGAGAATAATTTGTATCAAAACACCCATATTAAAATTAAGTAGATCATAAGTCGATGTTATTGCGATCATCCAGATATATAATTCGGATATATAAGATTCGGCAAACTTCACTCATTAAAACTTGTATTAATTAGAGCCTACAATTATACAAGAATTGTAATGCATATTTCTTACATACATCGGCAAGTTGTTTGTTCGGACAGAATGGCGGGCGTCAGCGTTCCAAGTTTTGTTTTTGAGCTGAAATATAGCTTCTAGAGGCACAATGGATTCGCAACTTGTTTCATTAAAAGTACCGTTATTAATAATTTTGTTTTGAGTTACATTCAGTGGGTATAACTTTAAGTACGCTTTTATTGTGGGTTGTGTAATCCACTTTTGGGGCTTCGGCTTAAGTGGTAATTTTAACTTGGTTTTCAATGACAATAAGTCAAAGTACATATTATGCTATTGAAAACGAAAAAGACTAGACTTAGACTATAAAATCGGTAAATATAGCATTGTTGTTTTTTTTTTATTGCAATCAATAGCGGAGACGAACTTGCCGTTCATCTGAAGGTAAGCGATACAACCGTTCATAAACTGTAGCAAAACCAAACTACACTTTAAATTACAAAGCAATGTTTGGCATTCCACTTTGCTCGCCATCGTGAGACATAAGATATTAAGCCCCAATACGTCCAGTCTGGCTGCAATGGCCTTAAAGCTGGAACGTAACAGTGCGTTTACACTGCTATTTCTCTTATGATAGATACCAACCTGTCTAGGCGGCCTCTCACATAAGAGAGACGTACCACCAGTAATTTCTAATTGTGTGTAATTAAATTATTGCAATTTTATAGCTTAGGGTTAATTAATTTTATTAGGCTGGGATTTTGTGTATCACTGTGAAGAGAAGGCAAGATAAGGGTTCTTTGGTAATTTTATGGCAGCGTGGCAGCTCTAACACTATTCTGAACATGATTGCGGACCGCTGTGACTGTCCTCTACAAAAGTTGTGGGTGGAAATAGTTATAGGTTTAATAAAATAGTATTTAATTTGATTACTAACATAGTTTAATTAATTGTGTCACTAACATTTTATGGAATTCCTATTCTGAAATAAATTTTGATTTGATTTGACTTATTATCGGAGCGTATAGCGGGGAAGTTCCACGCTAGTTTCGTGTGTGATAGAAGTAGCAGCTTGTTCAACTCTGATCTGAAAATCGAACGTAATTACTTCACGCATTCGACGACAAGGAATATATTAATGAATAACGCAGCAACTGTACGTAATATTATTTAAATATTTATCCCGTATTTATTATTCCATTTTGCAAACTGTTCAACCAAAAAATCTTCCATAAAATCAGCGAGGCGAGAACAGAAAATGCACATAATGTTTATTTCGGCTCTACCACCAGTATGTTGCAAATTGATTTTCATATCTGATTACGGAAATATCTCGACTACCGTATTAATAAAGCATTATTAAATGAAATTAAAATAGAGTTTCAGAATTAATTTATAGCGAGGTGAAATGGACGTGCTCTTATTTATTACAAGATATAATTTTATGAAAATACTATTCATTTAAAATATTTTTAAGATTATTTTAATTATTATCTTTTGCAAATGAGCAAGCTTTATGCCTGGGTAAAACTGACTCTCGGCTTCCATCTTAAGAATGGCATATCCTCGAGAGTATTCAGTTTTTTTTAATGCAATGAATGTTGAGACGAGCTTGCCGTACGCCTGATGGTAAGCGATACGACCGCTCAAGATCAGCAGCAAAACCAAAAAAATTGAAGTTGTCAGTTTTCTTCGACTCAATACATTTCTGGTCGAGCCAAAGCCGGTATATAATTATTTCCTACTGTCAATATTGACTATATATAGCATGCCTTACAACTAATTTATAAAATTGAAAAAAATCATTCACAAAGTTAACTTAGTGCATGTAGAGGACATACCATGATCCATAAATATTTACTTCAAAAACATGTGCGAATAATCTCCGAGTCCCGTAAAAATATGTATGGTTGGCGGATTTGTCCCAAATAAACACATGTGACACATTTTTCCACCGAACCACCTCTCGCTCTGCCACTGAACGTAAAACCTTTAATTGTAAAGCGCACAAAGCTGTAGCACCACCTCTGCACCGCTCTGTGAGCTAGGAGCTGCACATCACACAAATTACGTTATGTGGCCGGCATAATTGTATCGAATGACGATACATTTCTAAGATAAATTGCTAACACTGTTCGGTGCTCTATGCGCGTGGCAATGTCAACACAACGTGGTGTTCAGACAATATTAATATAAAAATTATAAACCATTGAATGAAATATAGACCACTATGATCGCGATACACTGATGTACGAACCTTCAAAACATCCACTCTACATGATGGTGGAAAACCGGTCAAAGTGATTAATGGAAGTGTATTGCGTTTCGGGCCCAGTTTGTTCATAATCGCCTTCGAGCATGCCTACAAATTATAATTAGGATTGCACTGCTCATGCAACACCAAGCATAATAAATAAATAAATACACCCACAGTTACGTATATCGACCTGCCTCTAAATAAGTCTTGTGTCGTGGGTATGAGAAATGTGTTTTCTCATCATCTCAGATGTATTGTCAATTGTCACTTTCGTTTTCAGTACAAAAAATGTATAGTTAATTAAAAAGACGCAAACGTCAACGTCGTTTACATGCTCTAATATACTTTTAAATACTAGAATAAGTTTCGTATAATATTCAACATTCAACATACAAACAGCATAGAAAACATAACACTTTCACTCGACTTTCAGACAGAAACACGACGGCTATTATAAATTCAAATAGTTAATATTTTTCCGAGAGCGTCGGCAGATTAAAACAGTGGTGTGTGAAAAATAGTGTCAACATTTTAGACGATGTTTGCTGCATTCAGTATTTATTTATAACAGCCTTCTGGCGTAGTTGTTTTGATACCGGCTCTGAAACGAGAGACCGCGGGTTTCACCTAGATAAATGTTTATAAATCACAGGTTTTTTTTCGGGTTTGGGTGTTTCTGAGACCCAAAATCTTTAGCAGCTCTTGATACCTACCACGCAAGCATTGATATAAATATTTCGACAGGGCGGAAAGCGCGTAAAGTGTTCCGAGGTAAGTGGTGCGTGCGCTCCAGTACATCCCTAGTGGAGCGTTACGGAAATTAGTCGTCGCTCGCAATGATTTTGAAAATACCTGCTTGTATTTTGACAGAAAGTTTAATAAAAATGTAGATAATATTTTAACACCATTTAGACGCAATCTATTAAGTTAATTTCATAAAAAAAAATGACAAGATTTTCAGTCATCTTTTGGAAACTCCCAATGTACCTACTGAAGGACCTATCATTAGGTTTTAAATCAATGGACGCAAGACTCGACTATAAATAATAGTTTTTCTTTCTTTCTCGATTAGATGATAGTGGGGGTCCGGACTATGTATATGACTGTTGGGTGTATTTATTTATAGCTATTAATTTATATTACTCATGAGTCGCGCAGTGTGCGGCTCGCGGCGCGGCACTCATTTGGTTTCTGTGCGAGCCGATAACAATACCGCGGCTTTGTGTATTTGGTGCGCTGCGTGATTGTGTCACTGATGTACACTTCCACTGTGACAATTATTAGGGACCGGGTTATATAACTTATATTGTTTTTAATCATACCCTGAAAAATTCATTTTCACTGGTAGGTCTCTCATATGTGAGAGGCCGTCTGGGTAGGTACCACCGCAATGTCTGTTCCTCCCGCCAAGCAGCAGTGCAAATGTATTGTTGTGTTTCGGATTGAAGGACATTTTAGCCAGACTTACTACTGGACATATTGAGACTTAACATCTTATGTTTCAGGATGGCGAGCGCAGTGGAATGCCAAGCATTTCAATTCAAGGTGCTGTTTGGTTTGCAACTATTAATGAGCTGTTGTTTCGATTACTATCAGGTGAACGGCATGCTCATCTCGCCATTTTTAGCAGTAAAAAAACTTGATTAGCATTAGTAGCTGCATTAATAGATTTATCATTTTTTTACCTACCACCCGGTTCGAAAAGCGGTTTTCACTAGAGAAGAACGGGCAAGAAACTCTAGTGTTGCTCTTTTCAAAACCAGTTTACAATTTGGTGATTACTAAAAAAGTTACAAGTTTAAAATAAGTCAGCATTATCATCATTTCAGCCACAGGAAGTCCACTGCTGAACACAGTCCTCCCCCAAATAATAAAATAAGTAATACCAAATAATAATAATAACGTGTTTAACCGGCCGTCGGTTCCAGGGCCGGAGACCTTCCACAGACCCTTGTCACGTCAAAGGGCGTCCCGGACGGATTTTTACACCGGTTTTATCCGCGCCCGCGAATAAACGTCCAAACCTGCTCTTATATTGACTTCAGTGACGTTCAAAGAGTCCGGAACAGCCGCCCAAAATATACAAGCGAAAATTTGATTTATTGTTATTTTCAGTTATTCAGCAGAATTTGAGGAGTTGTAATATAATATTAACTTTGTGTAAATATTTTGACGTTGATTGTTTTAAGTCTTCTTGATGGCCTGCTTACGCACTCATTGCCTAGTTTTGGTTTTTATTTTATTATACAAAAATGTGCTTTATGCTTAAGGAAATGAGAGTGCTAATCGCAAATATCTTCTCTTTTTCCGTGGTTAAAAGTGACTATTTCCACCGCCGGATAAAACCAGTCGATAAAACAAGAAATATTGGCTGATACATCAGCAATTTCCCCGAATACCGCAACAGGAATCTGGCCATTAAATAAAATTCCATTGGTGCAGTGAGATTGGGCTGACCCCGAGATATCGCGTGTTTAATTGGATACGAAGATCATTAGCGCGGCGTTCGGCACGATGGTAACCCACGACCTACTTTTAAACCGATTGGGTGGCTGCTGTAACTCTTGCGGTATCATATGGCAGAAATGTTATGATTGCTGGGAGAATTATATTATTTTTTATTGGAAATTGTTGTCGGAAAGGTTTTAAGTTTTCCGTAATACTTTTAATTTTCAGGGATTCAATGTACCTATTAATTTTATTTACTTAAGGTTATAACTTAACGGGTCTTTTTAAGTTAAATCCTACAACGGCCCACACAATGAACCATATAAAAATTGTGTAAGGTTATTGACCGATAAAGAAAAGATTTAGTAAGCAGCACCTTATAATTATATAAATAATATTTTTTCTATCCAGAAACTTTTGATTAAAATAGCAATTGCAAGGAATTTTTGTCATATTCTTTGTATCATAGTTTATTTTCTTTTCTCAAAAATTAATTACTTTGCGACTGCAAACAAACATCTTAAGATCCATTGATGATAAAATCAGTCACTATTCCATAAATTAAACCGAATTCAATTGCGTAATTTGAAAAGCGAGAGAAAGTGTTCAAATTGAAATAGTTTTCTTGAAGTTAAGCTTTTGACCTTAATAGAACAAGTCTAACTTGAGAAAATCCGCTGACTTATTCAAATCCGAATATAATCTTATTTATATTTAAATTGCAATGTTTTAAATTTGATTTGAAATCAAATGTTTATATTAAAAAGATAATTGGTTTTTGGAGGTAGACGTGTGAAGGGTGAGAGGTCGTACAACCCTCAGGCATCGCCCCTTAGAATTTAAATCATGGCATTATGAAATACTAAATGCATAATAATATGTTTCGGAAAAGGAATATTTTCCTCTTACCAATTGCTATATCCTTATGTATTACAACAGAAGCCTCTTTTGTTAATTTATTTGTTCTCCTATGACTTGAGAAACATTAGTCTAATCTACATGATTCTTGTGACAATAAATTATTCGGCTTCGTTGTAACATGCATTTAGGACGAATATGTAACGTAGAGCTTGCCATTCGCCTAATGGTAAGTGATATGGCCGCTTATGGACAGTAGCAAAACCAAACAAAATGATGAGTTACAAAGCAATGCTGAAACATAAAAGGTCATAAGATCTCAATATGCCCAGTAGTTACTCTCGCTAAAAACACAAAGTTCAGGCTTGGTTCGTTAAAAAACATTACATCCTACAGTCATAAACGTAGTCCTATCCTCACGCCAATATTGAATCTTTTTCTTGGATATCGCTAACTACGAGAGACTTTTCGGTCTCACAAACATCTAGACCCGAAACAAATAGTTATGGATCACACAAATATTTGAACGAGCACGGGGCCTCTCGTTTCACACCCGGCGTCTGCCCAACCACGCCACGGAGGCAGCCTTATGAAATCTAGATTGGATTTTTTTTGAAAAATCTCACTCATACGGTTCAGTATGTATACAGACTGGATAGTACTAGATGTACCATTACATACAGTGTGGATTTTTCCGACCTAGCCACAGTTTACTCACTTTTCCGAGCCAGCTTAAAAATCCATACACCATATTCTGCACTTTGTCTTTTGATGTAATCCGTATTCATGTCCTCTTCCCGCAGCCTTATCTGAGAATCCGACATATTGTCAGGAGGTATCCAACTAGAGGGATTATGGTGGGCTCGGGTATGAAGTGGGTCGATAGGTCGCATCTACGTCACCTGTCAATTTAGCTAGTCAACTCTCGACGATTTTTTTAGGGTAGAATGATTTGTGCGTCAACTGCTATCATACGCTATGCGTGTTGTTTCAATGGAGAGGAGGGTTTTTTAGTTTGTTTAGTCGTTTGACTATATAGTGTCACCTGATTAAAATTGACGATATTTTAATCTGAAAAGTGCCGTATTTAGTCTAGACTTGAATAATACAATTTGAAATAAAGAAAGAAAAATACAATTGAGACTAAATGTCTGTGACGAGTGCATTTCAATGCCATGCAGCGACTTATTTGTATAAATAGTAAATAAAATTATTTTATTCGGAATCTTATAACATTTATAAATGAAACTGAAAAATGTTTAGTTGTAATACTGAAACGTCATAACTGAATTACTATTACATTCTGGATGAAATCATGACGCGTATTTGTATTTGATTCAATGATTCTACAAAAACTAGAATCCTTGTATGCAGTGTGCCTTTCATTCAAAAACCATTTGACAAATAAGAGACGTGCGTCAAGTAAAGCATTTATTCCACGACTGACCTAACGACAATATCATAGACAAAATCTTACTTTCAATATGCAACACCTCCACCCTTAAACCAAACTAATCAAACAAAACTTACATAAACAAAAATTACATACAAAAATACATTAAACATAATAATTATACGAATGTCAATCTAATGGTTCCCTTCCGTATCTCTGAACCGTTTTTCTGGTTCTTAATGGATATCTTCGTTCCGATACAGATATCTCTTTATTTGCTGGTACATCAGGTGTCTGGGGTGTTGTTGCTGCAGTTGCGTATATATCATCTCTTAACAAATGAGAAGAGCCTGCGCTTTCATCACGTAAACCTATTTCGGCTGTAGCTTGCGGCAAGTCCTGCAGCTGACCAGTCTCGTTGGCTGCAGCTTGCGGTAAGCCCTGCAGCAAATAAGAGACGTGCGTCAAGTAAAGCATTTATTCCACGACTGACCTAACGACAATATCATAGACAAAATCTTACTTTTAATATGCAACACCTCCACCCTTAAACCAAACTAATCAAACAAAACTTACATAAACAAAAATTACATACAAAAATACATTAAACATAATAATTATACGAATTGGTTATTATTGTCAATCTAATGGTTCCCTTCCGTATCTCTGAACCGGTTTTCTGGTTCTTAATGGATATCTTCGTTCCGATACAGATATCTCTTTATTAGCTGGTACATCAGGTGTCTGGGGTGTCTGGGGTACCGGTACAGCAGTTGCGTATATATCATCTCTTAACAAATGAGAAGAGCCTGCGCTTTCATCACGTAAACCTATTTCGGCTGTAGCTTGCGGCAAGTCCTGCAGCTGACCAGTCTCGTTGGCTGCAGCTTGCGGTAAGCCCTGCAGCTGACCAATCTCGTCGGCACTGTCGTTACACTTAGGGGGCAATACAATGGAACTACAAAATCGTTTTTGCACGTTATCATGCGGAACTGCAGACTTTTCAGGTGGATCATATCTTCGCCTCAACTGATCAACATGCCGGTGTACCTCTGTTCCAAGGTTAGATTTTACTAAGTAGTCTGTATATCCTAGCTGTCTAATAACTTGTCCTGCGACCCATTTATCCGACCCTCGATAATTCCTAAACCAAATTTTCTCCCCAGGATTTAACTGACGGAGGGCGCCTCCGGCTGCCTCTTCACTACGAGCTTGTCTATTCTGCACTCGAGCTGTGCGGTCCGGTTTTAACGCGTCTAGTCTCATTCGTAAATTCCTCCCTTGCAGTATCTTAGCTGGACTTTCTCCTGTTGTATAATGCTCTGTATTTCTATATGCTAAAAGGAATCTACATAAGGCTATATCCACATTTATTTTTTGTTTGAACGCTTTTTTAATTACTCTTTTACATACTTTCACCGCATTTTCCGCAGCTCCATTCGAGGCTGGATGGTAAGGTGCACTAAAAATATGTTCGATTCCGTTTCTTTTTAAGAACGTTGTAAAATCCGTGCTACTAAAGGAAGCGCCGTTGTCGCTCACTAGCTGCTTGGGAATACCAAACCTAGCCCAAATATCCCGTAATACCGCGATCACCGCTTGTGACGTTGTACTTTTCATGTTGATAGCCTCAATCCATTTAGAACAAGAATCAACTATTATTAAATAAGTTAAACCTGCTATAGGTCCTAAGAAATCAATATGGAGCCTTACCCAGGGTCGGTTAGGCCACGGCCAGGAATGTGGTACTTGGTGCGGCGGTGCATCAGCTATTGCGGCACATATTGTGCACGAGCGGCACTCTGCTTCAATAGCTTCGTCGATGCCCGGCCACCAAACGTAACTTCTAGCTAAAGCTTTCATTTTTACTAATCCCATATGTGAATCGTGTAATTCTTTGAGGACTCTATTTCGACATGTAAACGGTATAACTAACTTATGGCCCCACAATATACAACCCAATTCTACATACAATTCATTTCTGCGGTTAAAATACGGCTTATATTCCCTAACGTCTAATTCAGAAGGCCATCCGTCTTGAATAAAGCTCAGTATACGGCATAATACTGGATCGGCAAGCGTTTCTTTTTTCAAAGTTTTATAGTCTAACAGAAGTGCTTCGGTTGCAAAATGTAAATATGTCTGTTCAGGCAATTCCTGCTCATTTTCCGATTCCTCTTTATGAGCTTTTATCAAGCGAGAGAGAATGTCAGCAGTGTTTTGGTCGGTTTTCACGTACTCAATATTAAAATCATATGCTGACAACTTAATTGCCCATCTTTGTAATCTACTAGCTGCTACACAAGGAATACTAGTATTGGGGCTAAAAATGCTGACCAAAGGTTTATGGTCTGTGCGAAGCGTAAATCTACGTCCATACAAATACTGATTAAATTTATCAACTGCAAAAATAATGGCTAACGCCTCTTTATGGATCTGGCTATAATGTTTTTCAGCAAGTGTAAGCAGCCTTGACGCATATGCGATAACCCGTTCATGGTTGTCTTGAGAACGCTGAGACAACACTGCACCCAAACCACGCGCGCTAGCATCGCATGTCAATATGGTTTCCTGAGACATATCATAGTGTGCAAGCACTTCTGTGCTACACAACTTTTTTTTAATTTGATTAAAAGCCAGATTTTGTTTGGTCCCCCATTTAAAATGTTGTCCCTTCTTAAGTAAGTCATAAAGAGGACTTAAGTACATGCTCATATTTTTGACAAATTTGCCATAATAGTTGACCATACCTAAAAATGATTTAAGTTCGGTGATATTATTGGGATGAGGCATTGAAATTATCGGCTTAATTTTTTCGATATTTGTTTTCACCCCATCTCTACCTATTATAAACCCTAAATAATGTAATTCATTAGTCAAAAAGTCACATTTGCTTTTTTTAATTTTAAGGCCATTAGTTTCTAATATCCTAAATACCTTATCAATAGTATGTAAATGACTTTCTAAGTCCTTATTTTTTATCAATATATCGTCATAAAATACGAGTACGTCAGGTTGGTTTTTGAAAAGATCCATCATGATTCTTTGAAATATGCCAGGACTAGAAGACAGACCAAATACCAAACGCTTATATTTAAATAGTCCGCGATGCGTACTTATTACTGTGTAATCCCTAGAGCGTTCATCAAGTTCAAGCTGGTTATAAGCTTGGGACAAATCTAACTTTGTGAACCATATATTGCCGTTTAGATCGCTAAGCAAGTCATCTATCCTTGGAACCGGGTATCTGTCGATCACCAAGACAGGGTTTAGAGTTACCTTATAGTCGGCACAAAGTCTTATACCACCGTCTGATTTCCGTGCAATAACGAGCGGAGACGCCCAATCCGACCTGTCGACCGGCTCAATAACGCCTGCGCGGAGCATGGCATCCAGCTCCGCGTCGACTCGTGCGCGCAGTGCGTAAGGCACAGGCCGAGCTCGGCAGAACACTGGTTGAGCGCCCGGCCGCACACACAGCCGTACCGGCTCCCCCGAGTACCGACCAAGTGTGCCATCAAACAGCGCCTTATGCCTGGAAATCATATCGTTTACAAAGTCATTTTTGTTAAACCTACAATTCTCATCATTAATAACTTTGTTACTCGATACGGAAAGCACGTTATGTATATTCAATTTAGGTATAGCTATATCGAGTTCGGCTAACCACTGCCGGCCCAGTAAATTTGTAGTACCATTATCAAAAATATACAAATCTAATTTTTTCCTAATATTTTTATACTGTACTTCCGTCTCGATATAACCTAGAGGTTTTACGACGGAACCGTCATAAAAACTTAAGCTAACCCGACATGACTTCAATGCAATATCAGCAAAATATTGACTGTAAGCACTTTTACTAATACATGATAATGGGGCCCCCGTATCTATTTCCATATTCAATGGTACCTTATTTACTAATACTGTAATTCGTACCGGCTTATACTTTGTTAAAGACATTTGATACATCGGTTCCTCAATGTCACTTTGTTTATCCCCGTCTTCCGAGTTATCCTGATCCGTCGCAGAATTCTGGACTTGTTCCTGTTCCTGCACCCAATGTGCTCCTATGGGCTTTCCCGCCGCCGCGGCCGTACCACGCCAGCGCCAGCTGCGCCCGCCGCGCCCGCCGTATCCTCCGCGTCCGTATCCACCGCGTCCACTGCTACTCACATGTACCGGTTGTCCCGCTATATTTGCTGATCCTTTTATCCGCTCTGAAGCATTGATTGTTTTTTTTGGACACATTCTACGTAAATGTCCTGTTTTTAAACAAAAACTGCACTTGTATTCTTTATATATGCAATCCAATTCCCGATGTCTGGGATTGCCGCATACTGTACATAATCGCATTTGCAAATTGTTCATATTTTCAGTTTGTGCTTTATTCATCATCTCAAAATTGCTTCTTTCCACCTCACCAGCGTCCTTCTCCGCCGCCTCTAGATTTGTGGCCAATGTAACCGCCTTTGTATACGTTAAATTCTCTTCCGAAAATAAACGTTGTCTTATAAATTCACTTTTGAGGCCACATACGAATTGGTCACGCAAATTATCCTCCAATACTTTTCCAAAATTGCAAAATCTTGACAACTTTTTTAGAATGGCCACGAAGTCCGCGATAGATTCTCCGGACGCCTGCCTTCTTTGACGGAATCTGTAACGCTCCGCCATTTCCGATGGTTTAGGTTGTAAATGAGTCTGTAGGAGGCTTACGGCTTGATCAAAATGTAGTGTTGACGGTTTTGCTGGACTCGCTAAACTGGACAGCAATTCATATGCTTCATCGCCCATCACTGATATGAGTGTTGGTAGCTTTAAGTCTCTGCACCCGAGCTGTGCGGTCCGGTTTTAACGCGTCTAGTCTCATTCGTAAATTCCTCCCTTGCAGTATCTTAGCTGGACTTTCTCCTGTTGTATAATGCTCTGTATTTCTATATGCTAAAAGGAATCTACATAAGGCTATATCCACATTTATTTTTTGTTTGAACGCTTTTTTAATTACTCTTTTACATACTTTCACCGCATTTTCCGCAGCTCCATTCGAGGCTGGATGGTAAGGTGCACTAAAAATATGTTCGATTCCGTTTCTTTTTAAGAACGTTGTAAATTCCGTGCTACTAAAGGAAGCGCCGTTGTCGCTCACTAGCTGCTTGGGAATACCAAACCTAGCCCAAATATCCCGTAATACCGCGATCACCGCTTGTGACGTTGTACTTTTCATGTTGATAGCCTCAATCCATTTAGAACAAGAATCAACTATTATTAAATAAGTTAAACCTGCTATAGGTCCTAAGAAATCAATATGGAGCCTTACCCAGGGTCGGTTAGGCCACGGCCAGGAATGTGGTACTTGGTGCGGCGGTGCATCAGCTATTGCGGCACATATTGTGCACGAGCGGCACTCTGCTTCAATAGCTTCGTCGATGCCCGGCCACCAAACGTAACTTCTAGCTAAAGCTTTCATTTTTACTAATCCCATATGTGAATCGTGTAATTCTTTGAGGACTCTATTTCGACATGTAAACGGTATAACTAACTTATGGCCCCACAATATACAACCCAATTCTACATACAATTCATTTCTGCGGTTAAAATACGGCTTATATTCCCTAACGTCTAATTCAGAAGGCCATCCGTCTTGAATAAAGCTCAGTATACGGCATAATACTGGATCGGCAAGCGTTTCTTTTTTTAAAGTTTTATAGTCTAACAGAAGTGCTTCGGTTGCAAAATGTAAATATGTCTGTTCAGGCAATTCCTGCTCATTTTCCGATTCCTCTTTATGAGCTTTTATCAAGCGAGAGAGAATGTCAGCAGTGTTTTGGTCGGTTTTCACGTACTCAATATTAAAATCATATGCTGACAACTTAATTGCCCATCTTTGTAATCTACTAGCTGCTACACAAGGAATACTAGTATTGGGGCTAAAAATGCTGACCAAAGGTTTATGGTCTGTGCGAAGCGTAAATCTACGTCCATACAAATACTGATTAAATTTATCAACTGCAAAAATAATGGCTAACGCCTCTTTATGGATCTGGCTATAATGTTTTTCAGCAGGTGTAAGCAGCCTTGACGCATATGCGATAACCCGTTCATGGTTGTCTTGAGAACGCTGAGACAACACTGCACCCAAACCACGCGCGCTAGCATCGCATGTCAATATGGTTTCCTGAGACATATCATAGTGTGCAAGCACTTCTGTGCTACACAACTTTTTTTTAATTTGATTAAAAGCCAGATTTTGTTTGGTCCCCCATTTAAAATGTTGTCCCTTCTTAAGTAAGTCATAAAGAGGACTTAAGTACATGCTCATATTTTTGACAAATTTGCCATAATAGTTGACCATACCTAAAAATGATTTAAGTTCGGTGATATTATTGGGATGAGGCATTGAAATTATCGGCTTAATTTTTTCGATATTTGTTTTCACCCCATCTCTACCTATTATAAACCCTAAATAATGTAATTCATTAGTCAAAAAGTCACATTTGCTTTTTTTAATTTTAAGGCCATTAGTTTCTAATATCCTAAATACCTTATCAATAGTATGTAAATGACTTTCTAAGTCCTTATTTTTTATCAATATATCGTCATAAAATACGAGTACGTCAGGTTGGTTTTTGAAAAGATCCATCATGATTCTTTGAAATATGCCAGGACTAGAAGACAGACCAAATACCAAACGCTTATATTTAAATAGTCCGCGATGCGTACTTATTACTGTGTAATCCCTAGAGCGTTCATCAAGTTCAAGCTGGTTATAAGCTTGGGACAAATCTAACTTTGTGAACCATATATTGCCGTTTAGATCGCTAAGCAAGTCATCTATCCTTGGAACCGGGTATCTGTCGATCACCAAGACAGGGTTTAGAGTTACCTTATAGTCGGCACAAAGTCTTATACCACCGTCTGATTTCCGTGCAATAACGAGTGGAGACGCCCAATCCGACCTGTCGACCGGCTCAATAACGCCTGCGCGGAGCATGGCATCCAGCTCCGCGTCGACTCGTGCGCGCAGTGCGTAAGGCACAGGCCGAGCTCGGCAGAACACTGGTTGAGCGCCCGGCCGCACACACAGCCGTACCGGCTCCCCCGAGTACCGACCAAGTGTGCCATCAAACAGCGCCTTATGCCTGGAAATCATATCGTTTACAAGGTCATTTTTGTTAAACCTACAATTCTCATCATTAATAACTTTGTTACTCGATACGGAAAGCACGTTATGTATATTCAATTTAGGTATAGCTATATCGAGTTCGGCTAACCACTGTCGGCCCAGTAAATTTGTAGTACCATTATCAAAAATATACAAATCTAATTTTTTCCTAATATTTTTATTCTGTACTTCCGTCTCGATATAACCTAGAGGTTTTACGACGGAACCGTCATAAAAACTTAAGCTAACCCGACATGACTTCAATGCAATATCAGCAAAATATTGACTGTAAGCACTTTTACTAATACATGATAATGGGGCTCCCGTATCTATTTCCATATTCAATGGTACCTTATTTACTAATACTGTAATTCGTACCGGCTTATACTTTGTTAAAGACATTTGATACATCGGTTCCTCAATGTCACTTTGTTTATCCCCGTCTTCCGAGTTATCCTGATCCGTCGCAGAATTCTGGACTTGTTCCTGTTCCTGCACCCAATGTGCTCCTATGGGCTTTCCCGCCGCCGCGGCCGTACCACGCCAGCGCCAGCTGCGCCCGCCGCGCCCGCCGTATCCTCCGCGTCCGTATCCACCGCATCCACTGCTACTCACATGTACCGGTTGTCCCGCTATATTTGCTGATCCTTTTATCCGCTCTGAAGCATTGATTGTTTTTTTTGGACACATTCTACGTAAATGTCCTGTTTTTAAACAAAAACTGCACTTGTATTCTTTATATATGCAATCCAATTCCCGATGTCTGGGATTGCCGCATACTGTACATAATCGCATTTGCAAATTGTTCATATTTTCAGTTTGCGCTTTATTCATCATCTTAAAATTGCTTCTTTCCACCTCACCAGCGTCCTTCTCCGCCGCCTCTAGATTTGTGGCCAATGTAACCGCCTTTGTATACGTTAAATTCTCTTCCGAAAATAAACGTTGTCTTATAAATTCACTTTTGAGGCCACATACGAATTGGTCACGCAAATTATCCTCCAATACTTTTCCAAAATTGCAAAATCTTGACAACTTTTTTAGAATGGCCACGAAGTCCGCGATAGATTCTCCGGACGCCTGCCTTCTTTGACGGAATCTGTAACGCTCCGCCATTTCCGATGGTTTAGGTTGTAAATGAGTCTGTAGGAGGCTTACGGCTTGATCAAAATGTAGTGTTGACGGTTTTGCTGGACTCGCTAAACTGGACAGCAATTCATATGCTTCATCGCCCATCACTGATATGAGTGTTGGTAGCTTTAAGTCGTCCTGTATTTTGTTCGCTTTAAAATACATTTCAACACGCTCGATATAAGCAACCCAATTTCCGGACTTTACTTCAAACTCTTTAATTTTTCCGACAGACATATTTCTCGAATTTTCCTCGTCGCCACTGACAAATAAGAGACGTGCGTCAAGTAAAGCATTTATTCCACGACTGACCTAACGACAATATCATAGACAAAATCTTACTTTCAATATGCAACACCATTATCCCATTATTTAATATTAGGATGAATCGTGAATTGCGTGTGAATTCAACAGTTTATATCTACTTTGTGTTTTAATTCTACCCAATCCGCTATCAAAATCCGAAAATATAATATATTTTGTCAAAGTGTGTTCAAAATTTACGTTAATGTAAAAACAAATCGCTGCATAGCTCTTTCTAAAGTATCTAGAAAGAAGAAACGTAAAAAAAAACAGTGAGTATAGAGTCAGTCTGTAATACGCATAAGATACTAAAGCTTTTGTCCCTTTAAATTTCATTCACAAATTCAGATGTCACAATCAAAAATTAAAACCCTCCAAGTTAGGCAAACTAATTGGAATTTCATGCACCGTATTGTTGACTGTCTCATCGCTTTGTGACGTCATGCATCAAAGTCGCAACTTGTACGTGACAATAGACGGCAAATCCCAGAGGCTTGAGAGGCAAGCGACCTTCACGAGCCGCTTAAACATTTACATGCAAAAGGGCGGGAGTCAGGGGCGTGCGAATAATTTATGCAACCATTTGTAAATCGCGTAATGTATCAGATTGTTGAGAAAATGTGGACTTACGAGCTGGATATTAATACGCGGTGCTTCATCATGCCGCGGAATACATATTACTTTACCTTTGGCTTGCAAGAGATTTATTCGGATCTCTTTCAATACATTTTAGACAAGGGTCGAAATTTAATTTGGATACGCTTCTCGAATCAATCACTACACACAAATTACTTGTAGTCTCAGGAATTTGTTAACACACATAAATCGAGGGTGTATTTATTATGGAAAAGAGATACTTTTGTATTGAATTTTGTTTAATCGTAGACGACAAAGTGTCAACGTTAATGTATTTTTTTAAAATTTGTAGTACTTTTCATGTTTGGCTGACTTCAAATGGATTTTTTACTCAAATTCATATTAAGTGTTAGTTGTATATGCTCGACACTTGAAAATATTATTTGTTCCTTTGTAGTGGCACTTTGAAATCTATTTTATTTTTTTATTAATACATATCCTGCGCTATCTTTTTAATAACTTCTGTGACTCAAAGAGTGACAAGCCGACTACAAAACAATTTTTGATTCTCAACTCAACTCTCAACAATTTATCAAACAAATATTTACGTAAATATAATTTTGCGCCTTCTATGGCCAAAAAACGTCAGTTCACAGTAAATTTACATTCATTTGTCTAATTGTAAATCTGAGAATTCACAATTCAAAAATTACTTCCACGAAGTTAGGAAAGATTAAATTGCAGTAATTTAATATTCCCTGAATCAAATCACGCGCCTCCCAGTGCACTAACAAGCAGAACGAAATTATCCGATACTAGATTATTGTTATCCAATCACAAGTCCGTGAGCGTGGATCTCCAGCAAAGTGATTACACAGTCAATTTGTAAATCAATATCAACATCAAGTTTACCCAGAATGGCGTAAACTAAACAACGAGGATACCGGACAAAAGCTTCGCCAATCACGGAGTCTTGTTCTTCGAAGATTTAAAGGACTGGTTTTCTGAACTAATATAATAAAGAGGACATATTTGATGGTTTGTTTGCATTGAACAGCCTCTGAAACTTAAACTTTAAATAATTATTTCACTATTAGAATCCTTCACTATCCCTGATATACCTTTAAAAGACAGTATCTGCGACTGAGAGGACCCAGGCCGGTAGTAATTTATAAAATATAATCAAATTAAAAAATAATAATATTACGAATACGAATATGAATATAACTGCAAGTTTGACTTCTTAACAAAATGTCGAATCCTACTTGCTTGTCATGATCGGGTGTTACCTATTATGTTCATTAAAATCATAAATACATCTTGTGACAGGTGAATAAACTACAACTCATTGATTTTATCTGAAGGTTGAATCCGCTTTGAGTAAGTTTTGGGTTTGAACTTTTAAATTGTGTCGGGCAAAGCTATTTTAGCTAACCGGGGGGAGCCCCGGACCCAAGAACTCGACGAACTTAGTGTCGCATCTACTACTGTTTAGATACAGTTATCAGTATAATATGAATGACATCAAAAACGCCTCACAAAACTGTTCTCCCACGTGGAATGAACTAGCCACTGAACCTAAGCGTCATGTCTGCAAATAAGGCGCGGTGATTGTGCCACATGCGGGCGCATCGCAAACATCCATCATATTTCGGCGCGACTAATTTGCGCTGTGAGCGGGGATCGGACGCTCCCTGTATCGGCGGATGATAAATCGTTGCTTTTTCTGTGATTTCGGAGTTTCGTTTTGTTTTTGGGATAGAAAGTGTAATAGGGTAATGGGCTTATGGATAAAGTTTGATAGACATTGTATATGTATTCTGATGTTTGTAATATTGGTTTCGAATAGGTAGTCTTATTGATCTATAGAATGAAAACAATAATCCATTGCTATAAGCTAATTATCTCCGATGTCCTCACTCGACAAAATTATCTCTCTCGACTAATTAATATATTTTTTCTCCTCGAAGAGAAAAAATTTATTAATTAGTTGCTTTTCAAAAGGATCTTTCAACAGTAGCATCAGTCTATTATGCAAGTTACGAGAACCAACAATAATTGGACGTTTGCAAAAGCGTCAAAAGGAATACGAGAAAACCATTTCAAAGATTGGAAGCTCCCAGCAACAAGCGTACAAAGCAACAAATACATCAGAATCGCCGGCGTATTTCCCGCCTCTTCGCGGATACGTCATTAGACACGTAAATATCGAGATCAGACAAGGAAAGTCATTGAATATCGCGGCGGTTTCCGAGCATAATCGGGACAAAGATTGGAGCGGATGATTAGCAGGAAGTGTGGGGGTAGGAAGGTATCACGTTATTTGGGTATCGTTTATCACCGTCCGATCGCTGCGAGGAGGCGGTAATCGGTAATTTTGTGTCCCCAGGGAGGGCTGCCGACGCAATCTCGACCCGTTGTGTCGTCTTGGTTCTTTTATTTTTTTGAACCGTCCCGGATCAGATGCCGGAAAATGTTTTGTACGTGAAAATTATTTGAGATAAAATCTTTTGAAAATGACCGACTTAAGAAGTAATTCAAATATTTTACGTGTACCTACTGTACTTTTTGTGTTTATGTTGTTCCTTAGAACAGGGTTAATATATTGTGTATCATCAGTGGAAATAACATAAAATAATATACTAATTTTATTATTAAACCTCTTAAGAGTGCCATCCCAAGACTTATTTAGTATCCATATTACCACAATAGCTAGTAACAATATAAAGACCGCTGCACTAAAAGTCCAGAAATTAACCAAACCTACCTTAGACCTTATTAATAAACGGACCGAATTAAAATATGGCACTCCAGAATTTAGAAATCTCGACAAACTTGTAAAAAGAAGTATCAGAAAAGACATTAGAAATTATAACACAGAAAACATGAAACTTGCTATAATTAAAAATACGAATTTAAGAACAGCAAAACAAGGAAATTCAAAGAAAAAGATATGGATAACGGGCCTGAAAGATGAGGCGGGAAGGAAACAAAGTAGTAAGGAAAAAATAACGCAGATTTGCACTAATTTTTATAAGACCCTATATTCTGATCCACATAAAACAGACGAAATTATACAGTACACAGTTTCAGAAAATATTCCATCAATCTCTGATTATGAGGTAATCAAGGCATTACGAAACATGAAATTTAACAAAAGTCCAGGAGCCGACGGTGTAACAACCGAGCTACTAGAGGCGGGTAAATTCCAGTTGCTACCGCATTTAAGAAATCTATTTGATTCTATATTGTCAACAGGTCAAATTCCCGATAATTTCTGCCATTCTAACATCATACTTATCCATAAAAAAGGAGATAAGAACGATATTAGCAATTATCGTCCCATAAGTCTTGTCTCACATATATATAAAATCTTTATAAAGATCATTCAAGACAGAATTGACAGTGAACTGGATTCCCACCAACCTCCAGAACAAGCAGGATTTCGCCCTAATTTCTCCACTACCGACCACCTCCATACCCTGAACCAAATAATTGAAAAATACAACGAATTTAACTTACCACTATATATAGCCTTTATAGATTACACCAAAGCTTTTGATAGTCTCAGACACCCATCAATATTCGCAGCCCTTCAAAACCAAAAGATAAACGATACGTATATACAGCTCCTTAAAATAATATACCAAACCAGCACAGCCACTATCAATATTTATGAACCTGGACATCCATTTCAAATACGAAGAGGAGTAAAGCAGGGAGACCCACTATCCACCAGACTTTTCACCAGCACTTTAGAAGAAATCTTTCAGACCTTGGCGACTTCGTGGACCGAGAAGGGTATAGTCGTTGGTGGTAGAAGATTGACCAATCTTCGGTTCGCCGACGATATACTTCTTTTCGCCAGTAATCCAACTGACATACGCACAATGCTCGAAGATCTGAGCCGGGCAAGCCTTGAAGTTGGGCTTCAGATGAATGGGACAAAGACAAAGTTAATGACCAACAGCATAACACCTGCAGTGGCGGTAGACGGGCAAACAATACACTACGTCGACGAATACGTTTACTTGGGCCAAATAGTTTCTTTCGGGAATAGACAAGACTGGGAAATTTCCAGACGAGTCGAAAATTCTTGGAAGAGCTACTGGTCCTTAAAAGAGTATCTAAGAGGTGACCTCCCGCTCTCTCTCAAACGCAAACTCGTCGACATGTGCATTTTGCCCGTCCTAACCTATGGCGCCCAGACTTGGTCATTGACTGCGTCTCAGAAGTTCAAACTCAAGGTTTGCCAGCGAGCTATAGAGCGCAGTATTCTCGGTGTTAGGCTGACCGATCGCATCCGAAACACTGAACTGCGCTCGAAAACCCGCATCGTAGATGTCGGGTGCAAGGCGGCCTCACTTAAGTGGAACTGGGCGGGACATGTGATTCGAATGCATCCAAACCGTTGGGCCAAGCTGGCTACAAGCTGGATTCCTGAGAATGGCCGAAGAAAACGCGGAAGACCAAAGATGCGGTGGAAAGATGAATTGGATGCATTCGAGCCGGAATGGCAGGAGCTCGCCGAGGACAGGGTTAAGTGGAGTGATAAAGGGGAGGCCTTTGCCCAGCAGTGGGACACAGTATAGGCTATTAAAAAAAAAATAAAAAAAAAAATTACCGCAATACATCTATGACGACCTAAATCTCCCATAAACACTTCAAACAAAAAGCAACATACAGTCGAATTGAGAACCTCCTCCTTTTTTTGAAGACGGTTAAAAACTGACAGGTGCACACAACCCATCTAGTTGTGTTTGAACCCGGTTTCAGTTTGAACAGCGCGACAGTTACTGCGGTCAACAATATATAAAGCGTCACGACACTACATCAGCGCAGTTTTCCGCCCTCCATCATAAGATATTAACTTATAGCCCTCCAGATAGCCGACCAGCTGGCATTTAATTTTGCCGGAATATTTATGGCGTCAACGTTTTTTGTTGGCTTTGTTACGTGATGGGAGTTTTGGGGTTGAAAGGAATATGATATTGTAGGCAGACTTGATATATGGTATATTGTAATGTAATGCAGTACATACTTGGTCCTGTGATGCTTACTCACAGGCAAGTAACGTGCTTGTCTTGTAGTTCTCATCTATACTAATATATTATTGAGTGGTCGTTTCTTTGTTACCGTTAATTTCAGGTATTACTGCTTCGAACTGTAAAATTATTTTAGTATTGGATAATACATTAACAAAGGGGGCTGTGAAGTGTATATATGTAGTTTCGATTCTGGGAAAATATTTGTATTGCGGGACTTTAAATCCAGAAAAACTTGTCATTTGATGTCACGAGCAATACTAGTTTCTAAACAAAACGCCACAATCTGGTTTACTCTTGACATTCGATTTAATTTGAAACTGTCACGGAAAGAGACGTGAAGCGACCGCTTTGCAGTCGCGTTTTGTTCGCTGAGTGAGATTGCCCGAGGCTCGATGACGCTTTCCTCCTGCTGTCTTTTTCCCGTCCCTTTCTCCTTATATTTTGTGACGCTGCAAACACAAGTACATTTTTTATTGTAAGCGTTCATCGCAATTATATCTTGCCATATTTCAGAATATAAGTCGCTGTGCTCGTTGCCGGTACCTAAGCAAATTGAGATGCTTTGAGAGACTAGCAACAAACTTACGATCTAGTTATTGTTAACGTCCATCGGCGGTAGAATTTACCATAAAATGAGTCGACAACTCAAAAAAAAAGTCAAAGTAACGCTCGATTTTAGTCTCTAAAGCAGTGGTGTTGATAAAAGCTACCGGACACGAGGCAGCAGAAGGGCACGAGGCATGTCGTTCATCCCGAAGTGTGTAGTGCGCTGTGTCCGGCGCCTCGTCGACCGCGCATATTGCGACGCGGCTCACTTCACTAATATTTGTACGAGCTGGAAGCTTCTAACTGGGATTTAAGGCAAGGGAGATCGGATATTTAAAGATAGCCTATTGACTATCGAAATGTGATACATACTTGCAAAGACAGGGCGGCATAGTTATCCTTACGTTTAAAATTCCGAAAGATTTTACTCTTAATTATATCACTAGTTTTATGCCTGACTATAGATATGGATATAAAGCCAATAATAGTATTGGCTTTGAGTTCATAGCATAATATAACATAGTAATTATTATGTTAGGATATAATATATATCCTAATATAATACTCGTAATATAGTAAAATACAGTAAAATTAAAATATAGTAACATAATAATTATTGTATTAGGATATAGTACTAAATTATATCCTAACATAATAATTATTATGTTACCATATTTAACATCTTGTAAAACGATTTAAGTCACCAATATGATACCAGTATTAAATTAAGGTGTCATAATTATTTATATTATTCTAATCACTCTATAAAAGTTCTTCCGCGTGCACAATATGTTTTTTTTTATCCAAGAAGCATTTTTAACGTCCCATACAATAATAAATCGGTAATAAAACCCAAGATTTAATTCAGACCATCCGATACCTAATCACACACCCGCTATCGCCTACACCGTAATCCTCTTAAGAAAGCCAACGCCTCTGTAACCCGGTGTCCTGACAAGCCGATGCCATCCTTTTTGCCGCACAACGGCTTCTAGGTGTCCATTACACCGCTCCACATACGCTCAATGCCGGGCTCTGGCCGACGCTCCATTCAGTCGAGTGGCCGCGTTATAACCTATACAAATATAAAAAGCCCGCTCCTGCTTTCCTTTTGACAAACTTGCCTTAAAGGCTTGCGGTTTTGGGCGGTGCAGTTTCAATGCGGTTGCTATAAACGAGCACAAACTGGTACTGAGTTGATTGATGGATAAAGATATATGAAAAGGGTATATGAATGTTTTAATTTAGGATTCCATTTATTGCTTGTTATGAAAAGAGTTTGTGCTACGGATAGATTAATCAAATTAAATGAAACATACGACAAAACACCATTCTGTTTTTTTTTTATTGTAGATTGACCTTAAAATAAAAAATATGCTACAGTAACACATCGTAAAATATCGAGTCTAGTGATGTGGGTATCAAATATAAGAGTTAATTCAAAGTAACACTCCATCCAAAAAAAAAACTCATCCATGGGCTCTCGTAGCTGTTAACCAAATGCGCCATGGAAGATGTCATTAGTCTATAATTAAAATATTAAATTGGCCACATAAAAACAAAACTAAGCAATACAATTCCACCCGTAACAATAAAAAGCACCCGCGGACCATTTCAAAAATCACGCGTCACAGCACGGCGCAATTTAATAAAGCCTTATATTAAAAATAATAAGAGCAATAAGCGAGCCTGGGCCAAACAAAGTGAACTTTGTGGCCGATGTTTTTGTCCCCGAAGATAAACGCTTGAAGTTTAGACGCGACGAGTAATGGCGGACAGCCCTCGAGTTATTGCTCAACAATAACGCTCTAAGTTTGCAGACGAGACATCTCATTGTGCCCTGACCACGGCTTTGAGTTTCCTAACAAAAATGTTGGGATTGCGGAGTGCTCGCGACGAGTGTTCTTGTATTTTTGTTTCCGTGTAATTGTTTTCGCGTTTGGCTGTGCTTGCTGTTTGGTAAATGTATTCAAGTGTTGCGTTCCTGTCCTGGAAAAACAAGGTATGGTTTTTTGAGTTCTTTTGTGTTCGTGTCTTATAATAAATTAATATATCTATATATATATATATATATATATATATATATATATACATATACTATTATATGTTATGGGCATCTAAAAATATGAGAGACTTGATGATAAATGCGAAGCACAAAATTACGTGCTCTGATAATCACTATTTAATACAAAGTCGACTTAATTCGGGCCCGAAACTTTTAAACCGGATTAAAATATTAAAATCCTCTCATTTTAATAATACCAACATGGGTAATCCTTTGGTACTTTAAAATTTTCGTGGTAAAGACTTAAAATAAATTATTTACAAAAGAACATTTTGATCCTCATTTGATGAAATGTAAAAACAATATTTTATTTCGTTATGATTTTTTAATAAACACATAAATCATATTGATGATAATATATTTGCATTCGCCTGGTAAGCAATAATATCAGCAAAGATAATATAACCTCTTCCGTAGTTGCTCACATAAGTTTGTTGGCGTTCGGGATCGGGTATTTCAATTTTGAACTCCTATTTTTGTTTAACCTTATTGTGTTTTGCAGCATTTTATAAACGAAAGTTCATTGTGAATCATTTTTAAAAGCTGCAGAGTCTTCATTACGGGACTCCGGCATATTGTATAATTCTTTATCAATGTCCGTCCGCAAACATCATATTATGTAATTATTATATTTTGCTGATGAAGAATTATTATTATTGTTAATCCGAGTTGCGCATTAATTACTTTGTTTATTCATTGGTTCGCGTAATATAAACAATAGAAAATGACAATACTATAATCGCAGATCGGAGCCAGCGTGTGCATCACACAGGGAGGAACAGTACGGCAACAGTAAAATTATCGCGTGTCGTGTTCAACGAGCCGTGTTATTTATTTTGCCGAAACTCGCCCCAACTTTGAAGTCCTGCCGCCCTGTTGTCCTGTGTCGTACGACAGTTGGCCGACAGTCGGCCGGCCGTCTCCCACAAACGTACGACAGCACATGAATACAGAGACGCTGACAAATGAAGTTTGTTATTCATGACGGCGTTTAGTTCCCCAAGAAAGTAGGTTTCGGGTCTGTATGCCTATGTAATAGGGTTTTTAGAACATTGGGTTTGAATTTCGGATTGAAGTCTTTGTTTTGGGTGGTTGGCGAATGTAATTGGGTATTGTCAGATGATTACCGATCTACGTTTGCCTTTTTTCTGAACATTTTGGGTGCGTGTATGGTTATATTATTTCGCGCAAATTTTGGGTAGTAATAACTAAAAATATTCTTTGCACATACTACGCCATAAAGGAATGTAATTTTATCTAATATGTGATATATGTTTAACTTTACTATTCTTAAAATATCGAATACTCATATAAAGTAGGCAGGATTATACAGGCCGCATTGTTAATATTTAAAATAAAATATTAAAATGAAAAAACATTTCCATTTTAACAAATGAACGCTTATACAATATGAGATCATATAGTTAGTGTACGTTAGTTTCTTGCATGCGTAGTTTTACCGTGGTTACCATCAGATATGCGTAGGGGATTACTTTATGATCCGAGACGAAGTTCGAAAGTTCGAATGTCTTACGTAAAACTGTACGAATTTGCCTAGGTACTCTACAAAATTTTCGAGTCCTCTACCTTATGTCGTAACCATAGACAAGTTCTGAAGAGTAAAATTGATTTTTAAAATTGGTAAACGTATATCTTACTTCGGTCATTGTGGAGATCCTTGGGGGAGGCCTATGTTCAGCAGTGGACTTCCTGTGCCTGATATGATGATGATATCTTACTTCGGACGGTGAACATCCGAACTTCGTTTCTGAACAGAGTAACCCCCCTCGATTGATGGTACTTCAACATACTTTCAACAAATAGGTATTAACAAACTCAACTTACTACACACTATCTACACTTCAACAAATATTTTGTATACCAAACTGAATTTATCAACACCACAACACTAAAATATTAGAACAATGGAAATAATTCCCTGCTTCACAGAGGGGATGCGAGTGTTTATTATTTTAGTTCTATTCAATGGATAAATTGTGTGCGCGGCCCCTTCGTATAAATAAATTGGTCGGTTCGCTTTACGCTTCTCTGCATTTTCTATTGCAGCTTTTATTTTCATAATTATTCATTCAGTTAACTTTAATTGTATGGAATAATTATGCAGAATGTGAGTGCAATGTTTATATAGTACGCACCACGTAGTAATCTAACCTATTAAATGTGGGTATTAGAATCCAAGTTAGTCCTTAGACACCCCTTCCCCTTTGTAAACCCTATTTCTACAAATAGCTGTAGGATTACACAAACATGTGTCTTAGTTCGGGGATCGCTCTTGCGGCCTCTTTTTCAAAATCACGAACCACGAAGACCAGTCATAAGTTGACAAAATGACCTGTATAAAGTAGTCCACGTAAAGCGAATTCTTATAATCATTACCAGGGTCATAGGACAAACCTACCGATAGATTTCCGAAACAGCCTTGCTAATACGCGGCCTCCACCCGAAAACAACTTGCCACTATAAAAAGAAAAACAAATCACAATTGGTATCCAAAATAAATTGCCTTATATTAAACAATAGACGGAACACGCCAATCAGATGAAGATTTAGGCGCAGCAGTAAGACTCCATCGACATTTTATCTCGTAACAAAGGGTATTTTTTGCAAATGTTCGCAAAACGTAACAAATAGGATCTGCCGCTGTCGTGTGCCAGAATGGAAAGGCAAATTATGGGACTGAATGTGACTTACAAGTTTTGTATTCAATTTGTTTTTTGTGAATATATTTACGATACAAAAAATAAATAAAATTATTTCGATATTCATTTTATAAGTATGTTTATGATTGTAACCTTGGAAGGGTTAGATACAGGAGATATTATTGTGAGACTTCATCGGCCTTATTATTACAGCCTCCGTGCTTATTCGTCTATATTAGTCAGCTTATTTTGACAGCCTCTGTGGCGCAGTCGGTTAGACGCTGCCTGTGTAACGAGACGCCGCGCCGCGGGTTCGATACCCGCACCGAGAGAAATGTTCGTGCGGCCCACAAATATTTCTTTCGAGTCTGGGTGTTTGTGAGACCGAAATGTCTCTCGTAGTTCCTGATACCCACGACACAAGACTCAGTCTTAGTGTGGGGTCAGGAATATGTATGTGACTGTTGGGTGTTGAGTGTTTTATTATTATAAATCTGTGTTTATGAAGACTGTGTGAATGTGACTTACTGTGTAAATAAAGCGTGTACTAATATGTTTCCCAGTCAGGTGCATTTAATACTTTCTATGTTAAAAGGCTTTAAATGACATAGAATTTGATCGATATGTGTTTTGAAATGAATAAAAACATAAAACCGATCTTTACAAAAATAATATTTTTTCGAAAATATTAAAATAATCTTATGCAGGTGAGCGATAAAGTGATGGATTACTTTTCACGGAAATAAACGATGCTTTGAAATATATTTTGTGTAGTATTTTATAGATTATTGATCAAATGGGAAGACAGCGTACCTTATAGTAACTGATCACTCTCACATATATGAAGATAACGGGTACATTAAGGGAAAGACTGATCGGCACAGAAGCTTTCTGTGCTAAAAGGTTTTTTCCGTAGAGGAAAAAATGTATAGCCAACGGATAATAATTGCTCTAGATTTAAATGATTTTCAATTTTAATGAAGACTTAATATGAAGGTAAGTCTAGTGTATTGTGTGTCATTTGCCATTCAATAAATCAAATTACACTAACACCAATAACAGCATCGTGGTAAATAAAATACATCCTTCTTTTTTCATTAATAAATCGTAGAAGTAGGCTGAGTTATGAAACGTTTACGGACTAATATTGTTACATGTTGTTAGTTCGACAGAGAGTCAATAAGGAAAACTTCAAGCAGAGACGTCAAGATCTGTCTGCCACATCCGTCCTTATCTAATACATCTAGTAGTTAATCTGTCGCGATTTATCGCTCGTCGCTAATGGATCCCACTGGCTCTGACACGCAATTACATTCGCATTACACTGCAACTTCGCTCTGCTCACTATATAGTCTTTATTACAGTGAAATAAGGTGTATATTCGCGTAGCTAGAGCGGAATATACGCGAGACGTTCGCCGCAGCGCGCCCTGGATGGATGCAGTTTCGATTGATTTGCCAATTGCGTGTTTTAAACATGTATCTGGAGTTTTATAAATATAACAATGGTTTAAACTACAATTTTTCATGCTATAGTGAATACTATCGGTTTTTACGTCTGTTGTATTTATTTATCTTTAAATAGTACTCGTATGCTTGCGCTAGTCTATTCTAAGTTTTAAGGGGACCTTAACGTCATTGCTGGGTATTCGTCCGTTTTAGCCGAAAGAAGTCCACTGTTTAATATAGGCCTCTCAGAGTTTCTAAAACCGGCGACATGAGACTTGTATCGTAGTGCGTGACCAGGATTGTGTAAGTGACTGTTGGCTGTATATACTTATTAATTTATAAATATACGCCGGTGTTTAGCCTCTTATGATGGTCTGCTCAGAAACAATTATAGATTAGGAAGTCTCAAATGAAATACACACTGCGCTACAAAACCATGCAATACCACTAATTAACAGCCTTTCTACAAAACTGATTTTGCACAACCATGGCTGATTTCACAGCTAGTGAACCACGAAACAAGGTTAACACCGCAAACAGTCGTCAACGTAGCGTATTAACACGTGCGCTCCAAATCCGATATCAGTCACGTATCTGTCTTATTTCGACATCTGCTAACATTTTCATATCATCACAGTAACAACAGCTTTACGACATTGATTTATGGTTTATATTCGCACGTGGGCCATTGTCGGTGGAATGGATTTTTCGCGTTTTTCTACGCGATTTTGGCCGTTTGACGCGCGACAAATATACATTTATCGTGACGTTTATTATGTGACGTTGATGTATGGTGCGGCGCGGTGGTGCGGCCCGATGTACCGGCTAGCTTTATTTCCCTCGGGGACGTACAAAGTCTACGCCCGAGATTATTCAGTTTGTGTTGTCTACTGGTTGACTGCAGACCTCTAGATTAACACAATTGTACAGTGATACTGCTCCGAATGTCAATGATTGAGCAGTTGGTAAAACTTTAGTGTATCTGTCCAAGATATCAGAGTTGGGAGGGGGTGTGGGGGGGAGGGGGAAGGTGTCCCATGTCCCCTGGTACCACTCCCATGAAAAGGTGACGCACCATTCCCGAGAAAAACCAATTAATGTAACCTAACCTCAAAACACTTGTCAGAACAAATTTACTTCTGCAACGTCTCCGGCGCTGCGGGAAGTGCAGCCCCTTCGCCCTTGCGTAACAAAGGATAGGCACCCATGCTCACCTTCGCAGCTTCGGCTTGCTGGTCGCCTTCGCTACAGCGGGCGGGGACTGCTCTCCCTCCGCGCCTCCGGCTTTTTAAAAACACTCTTGGGGTGGTAACCAAAAGTCTACGTGAAGTCGGGGTGCTCTAAGTCGATTTTGAGACAAAGTCGACCTATTTTTCCCACAAAGTGGGTACACTAACTACCATCATCCTAATATGTGATTTGAGGTTAGAAAATATTTTCATTAATTTCTCGAAAATTATACACCACCTTTAAATAAGAGTGGTATTGTTGTAATCAGGGACTCAATCCCTACCACCTGTGATCACTTTCGCCGCTCTGTTTGTGGCCAAATAAACTAAAGTCTAAACTAAAGTTAGGTTACATTAATTGGTTTTTCTCCGGAATGGTGCGTCACCTTTTCATGGGAGTGGTACCAGGGGACATGGGACACCTTCCCCCTCCCCCCCCCACTCCCTCCCAACTCTGATATCTTGGACAGATAAATTAAAGTCCATCCGAGCAGTTTATTCATTGTTGTACAAACATAAAGAATAGGGCATTCCAAACATTTACGATGTTGTAAAAATATCTTAACTAAAATATAATCTTACTGGTGGTAGGTCTCTCATATGTGAGAAGCTGCCTGGGTGGGTACCACCGCAATGTCTATTTCTGCCGTCAAACAGCAGTTTAAATGCACTGTTGTGTTTCGAATTGAAGGACATTGTAGCCAGAGTAACTACTGGACACATTGAGACTTAACATCTTGTGTCTCAGGATGGCGAGCGCAGTGGATTGCCGAGCATTGCTTTGTAAATCAAGGTGTTGTTTGGTTTTGCTACTGTTCATGAGCGGTCGCATCGCTTACTATCAGGCGAACGGCATGCTCGTCTCGCCATTCAATGCAATAAAAATATATATATATAACATATAATTCTAGTTTCATATTTCATTTCATCGTATAATATCATCTTGCGTAGAAAGTTCTCGTGGTTTGAATGATAAATGTTTTTCGAAATGAAGTAACGATGTTCTAATTGCACACGCTATCATAAAGTTGTTTATAACACTATCAATATTACTAACCGTGTGTGCGATATAATATTATAATTGCGAAATTTGTTATGATTTTTGATTTGTTTTTGATTTGATTTGTTACATTTTCACGTATAAACGGCTTGACTGATTTTGATGAAATTTGCTATAGGGGAAACTGGCGCCTTGGATGAATAAAAATAATATATGTAGTTCCCTTGAGACGAATATGGAATTCTAATATTCATATATGTATGCTACTCTTTCAAATTTGATTAAATGGCACTGGACAGGAGAGGATATAACATGTTTTCCTTCATAGGAGAAAAAGACAAGGGACAGAAAGGTATGGGACAGGAAAAGTCGACAGCGGTTACATTGAGTTTAAATATAAAACAGTAATTGAAATAATATGTTATTAATGTGGACTTGAATGAAAAATATGTCTGTATCCGGGCGAATACGGCCGGATCACTAGTCATTTATATAAAAAGGCGATAAATAGTAATTTTATAAGCACTTGAAGAGTTGGTAATCCGTATCCATTTATAACAGTATTACAGCTGTCTGGGCGATGAATAATTAATCCACTTCATTTATTGTTTGCTCGCTCCCATTTATCTCAAAAACCTGCCATTACTAACAATAATCACCTCATTTTTTTAATGAATTCGTATGTGCTATGAACTCGATTGACCCACGGCCAATTGTTAAGAGGACAGGGTAGTCCAATGTTGTTTGATAAAGGGGTGTTTGACTATGATGGATGTTGTGTATTATTTTGCTTACACACACAAATACCATTACAATAAAACATTTTTTTATTGCGGTTAATGGCGAGACGAGCATACCTTTCACCTGATTGTAAGCAATACGACGCTTATTAACAGTAGCAAAACCAAACAACAATGCAAATGCAAACAATGCTTGAATTACAAAGCAATGACATTCCACTGCGCTCGCCATCTTGAGACATAAGATGTTAAGTCTCAATATGTCATTTAAATTGAAACTCAAACGTGCTTTCGCACTGCTGTTGGGCGGGAGAATTAGACATTGTGGTGGTACCTACCCAGGCGGCCTCTCACATGTGAGTGACCTACTACCGGCACAAATGTGTCAGTTACGTCAAAATATTATTAAAGTAGCTTGTATCATGAGGCAAATATAGGAATTTAAGTGAAAGAGGGGACCGTAATTCATATTATCTTCTCTTTTCCACCCGCACACTGTAATGCACACTAAGACTAGTGACGTCACTAGTTTTGCTTTGCATCCCTTTCTTCACTCTCAATACAAGATTTAAACCGGTTCTTACTTGTTTAATTGTGAATGGATTTAGAAATATCTTTCTTTCTGGATATGTATACCTTTTGATAAATACAAAAAAAAATAGTCATACCAAACCCTATTGCTCTTGGTGCTAATAAAGAATTCAGGTTAAAGAATCATTGTATTTTTTTATGTCATCAAATAGAAAATAAAAACTTTGAAAATAACCAGCCACAAAATATTTTATCTACAAACTTAGCGTCTTCGTGTTTAAAGTCGTTTGATAGTTCGAAACTAAAACTTGGTGTGAAAATATGAAATTAAAAAAAATTGTTAAGCGCGAGCGGGACTTTCTGTAGAGGGATTCACCATGATACGATAGGGCATCATATTATGTTATTATTGATAGTAACATAACATTTCAAAGAACTTAATAGTTTGTTAGTACGAATTTGGGGATCTTTGCATTAATATTTTTCTATTAAATAAATAAATACACCCAACAGTCACATACATAGTCCTGACCCCACTAAGATCGAATCTTGAGTCGTGGGTATCACAACAGACTTTTCGGTCTCACAAACACCCAGACCTGAGACAAATATGTACTTGTGATCTTCACAAACAATTGCCTCGGTGCGGAGATCAAACCCGCCGCCTCTTGTTACACAGTCGACGTCTAACCACCTGCGCCACGGAGGCTGTCTAACGATAGTTGATGCGGCTGCCAACACGTTCACGGTGGTCGCGGGTTCGAATCCCAGGGCATACCTCATTTTGGAGTCATGTGTGTATTAATAGTAAATCACCGCGCACTATAACGGTGAAGGAAAACATCATGAAGAAACATTGAATACCGTAGCGATTTATAAGAATTTCTATGGAATGTAAGTCCGCCAACCCGGACTACGCCAGCGTGGTGGACTATATGGCCTAACCACTCTCAATCCTATACTCCATTGTAGACTAGGCCTGTCACCTGCAGTGGAATGTATGTGGGCTGATACAATAAAAATATCATGATGGTGTTATATTTTTTCAAAGCGCACATGAGCAAGGTACTCACTCAAGAAATAGATATAAAACGTTTGATTGCTTTGGCCTTCGGCTAGAAGAATTAGGCACACAAAGGACGGAACCCTTAGTTACCTAAACTGTACTAATAAAACGAAACCCAAAAAAGCTTTTAATTTCAACCCTTTTTCCAAGGCAATTTACCGTTACAGTCTAGTCAGATATTCCGACTAGGTAATTTATACAGTTAAGATTTTATAGAGTATGGCTCTTCCACCTATTACAACTGACAACTTTGTAGTAGTCAGGAAATATCCATATCAAATGAATATGGACGGTTTTGGTCCTACAAATTTGATACTGAACCTCAAAAATTCGTTTGCTAAGTACTATTATGAAAAACTGTATTTTCATACAAAGTTGTTCGACACGAGCAGTTCTGAACGACAGTAAAAACTGACGATTTGTGTTCATAATAAAACGATTGTTTTATTGTCGGCCCCGAGAAACTTTTTATAAGGGTACGATCACAACATTTGCATGGTATTACCCTTTATAAACGATACATTTTTGTCAGCTTTGTTTAATTAAAAATACACTCGTTACAAAGTTTGCGTTTGGCTGTATTCAAACAAACCTTTGTAGTACCGACGTCATTCAAAATGCACAGATCAAATTGGTTTTTCTTTTACCAAAGCAACTAGGATGTAGCCACTTTTGAGTTTTTACTAGATTAGACCAGTCAATAGAATACTGACTCAATATATATATATATATTTTGGGAGTTGAAATATTAAATATCGAATCGTCAATTTAGCCATAGATTTAATATATGGTATTTCAACACGATAGATAAGTAAAGTTTTTCTTACAGCTATGTCTGACATTAAATTATCTATGAATATAATTTCCTAGACATAAACACCATTTTCTACAAACTCATTACTTTTTTAATAGATGTCTGTCCAGACGAGAGCGGATCTTCAATGCCCTAGTTTTACAGTTGAACGAGTATAGAGCAGAGTTCTTGGATATAAATCAATCTAATTCACACAAATTCAATCTTCTGTTGACAATTGCTTGGTTTCAGATATTTTATTACAGAATGTATTTTTCAAAGATAGTTTCAGACTGTTGGGTGTTATTTATTTATTTTTTCCAAACCAATACAAAGCCACACTCTGTAATATCAAATCCTTTTATTTAGTAACACTAATTCCTACAGAATCTATTTAATTCAGCTTGTCAACGGCAACTTAGTATTTGCCTTATGTAACGCTTCCAATTTGTATCTAGTTTTGGGAAGATATATATTCTCATGCAACAGGCAGGACCAATTCAATCGAATTTAATTTTGTCTCCATAGCTAAGTTTTCAATCGTTCCTAACATGCTGTTATGCAAATCTGCTGGCCTATTTTCAGCACTGAATTTCCTGTGAAGAGGGACATTGTTAGGCAAAATAAATGGCTTTATTATAAAAATACATTCAACACTATCGATAGCCTTTTCAGTGGACAATGCTGTTGTGTTATTTATAATTTTGCCGGGCAACAATACAAGTCCTCGTGAGCGAGCTTAAGGGGAGCGACGTCGGGAGGCAACAATAGCTTGAAACTCATTGGTCTGTCACGAACAGACAACAATAGAGGTGGCTGATGTCAGTGCAGGGCTGCGCTTTAAATAGGATTTTATAAGCTATGGAGCGAGTCTATTCGAGGTTCCCATGGTAGTTAATGCGATCTGCTAGAGTCTTTATGATAAAATAGAATGTGACAGATATTCTGTACAGTAAAATACCGATTAACATATAACATAGTAGATATTTAAATTAATATAAGGCATACTTCCTACATGTTTGGTACTTGGCGGCCCGCCTTCAATATGTTACGCATATATTTTGATTTGTTGGCTAGTCAAGTCATTAAGCAAATTAATCAACATGCACGAGTTCCATGAAATAAATATTATTTTTTTGCTTTGGAGTGGTAGTTATTATTTTATTATTTTTTGGTTTTTAGTGAATTGTGGACTATATGGCCTAACCACTCTCAATCGTCCTGTCGATTGTAGAGGAGGCCCGTGCCCTGCAGTGGGACGTATATGGGCTGATACAGTACAGTAATACAGTGAATTTTTGTTTTGAAGACGGTTTTTTTTTTAAGTCGGTTAATAAATGGAATCATATTATTAAATTGAATTTGAAACGTTATGAAACGTTGTTGTCTATAATACTAGGTTTTTGAAGTTTCTTTTAGTGACTTCTAAAGGTAATGACATTATGATTATTAAACGATGGAGTGTATTGTTGATGGGAATACCCGTGAAGAATATATGTATAAATTGTTTATTGTCTGAATGCAGCAGTCACTAGAGACGGTTTTATACTTCACAGTAACATAATATGTCTGTGTGGTTTCGACAGACGGTTTCTTCTAAATAATATATTCTGGAATTAGAATTTACTCCTTATGTCATCTAGACTTCAGGACAAGTTTTATACAGAGTATACCAAGACTGCTACCGAAAACAAAGCCGAGTGGTGGTTTTAGTTACTTCAGATACAACGCGCGTGTCCCCTCCTTATAATCCTGGGTCCTTCTGCCGTAGTGTGAAGAGGCATCTTAGCGGGCTGGCATAATTGAGTCGTATGGCATGGGGCCGCCTATTAATGCCATTCGATTGTTTGAATGGACGGTATTTGCGCTTACCATCAGGTGCCGTGCTGTCACTATGCCGGACAAGTATTAAATAAAAAGCTACTAAATATATGTATTTAAAAAAAACATTACCTTTTTTTATTATTTTTTCCTATCGCCGTATTTCATTGGTAATACCATGTTTTTTTCCTAAAATAACAGTGTATACCGTTTTATTTTTAAAGAAGTTATGACTCCCAAAAATGTACAAAAATATCACGTGACAAATTTACGCGATTCTCTGCGATATATTGATTTGCATAGCTTTTGTAGTGACTAAAACTACCACTCGTCTTTATTTTAGATAGCAGTCTTGATATACCCTGCGTAATCTACACTTAGGGACCCTTGTCCTTAGTAGGTAGGTAGGTTAGGTTAGGCTTAGGTAAGGTTTGAAGAACGTTTAACCATCAGATCCAATCGTTCCATCGTGGAATGGACCCCTCATCCCATATTTTTGCCGTACCAATATCACAATAGGTTTTATCAGTTAATCCATTACAACCATTGATTTAGTGTATATTATGAAGCAATTTATCTGTGGGATCGGTAGCAGCCCTGCCTGCTCAGCGGGGTTCGCAGCTATTATTTCCGCGGGAACGATTTATCGGCTAGTGACGTCTTAAAGCCGCAGATATTTCTTCTGTAATGCGTTGTTTATTTGCAAGCTATTATAATCGGAAAATTATGTTATAATTTTATTCGCTACAGACAATACGCGACCTCAAATGCTGAAGTTACGATATAGTAGTTCTTTGTATAAGCAATTGTGTTTGTACATGTGTGCACATTGCATATTTATGTTAACTAGTGGTCGCCTAGTGGTCGAAATTCGACCAAATCAAGAAGAGAAAGAGTTTTTACCTGTATGATGATGTTGTTATTCTGATAATTCGTGCATATTTAAATGTACGTATCTCTCAAAATCACTTATTTATCCTGAAGTATATGCAATTACTGAAATCGTAAACTACAATAATTGCTTTGAACCAGCAATAGCAAATTATTATTTTTTTGTACCTGAATGTTGTTATTGCAGATTGCTGCTACAGAAGTTTCTTTATGCATATAATGATAGTCCGTGTACATTTAAATGTATCTTACTGCTACACAATTTGTATAAGCGCTCAGTATTCCACGTAGTATTCGTCAAATAAAAGTTTTCTGTTTGACATTCAATAAAACCACAGTAAACAAACTTTTCTGTTTGATATTCAACTATGTCTATAATAAACAAAAGAATCAATTTGACCACAGAGTATTTATACGTGTACAAATACTTGTGTATGCATGCTGGTTTGTGTAATGTTTTATTTATTGATTTAATGTACTTTTTATGCATTATTATTAAAATCTTTTTTTATATTAAATGAGGCAAATAAAACCTTTTATTTTTTATATGTCTATGTCAGAAGAACAAAATAAAAAAGAAAAGAAACAATTTGACACCAGAGTATGTATGCGTGTACAAATACTTGCGTATGTATGTGTGTGTGAAATGCATGGTAGTGTGTGAAATGCATGGTAGTGTGTGTAATGTTTTATTTATTAATTTAATGTACTTTATAAGCATTATTATTGAAAAATATTAGCGTTCTGCACTTCTCCTATACATAAACTATAAGTGTGCCTGGAGGCGCGGATGATCAATAAATAAATTTGCAGTGGACTGTATTTGCGGGTTGCACGGCACACTCGGAGGGCGGGATGAACTGCCTTCAGGAAAAAGTGGTTCAATAGGCAGTTCTACAAGGGATGGATATGCACATACCTTGTAGCGTCAGCGGCGGTGTTGTAGTTGGCGACTCGTCTGCTGCTTGGCGGAAATACACTGAATACAAGCACCAATAATGTGACGAGACACTAATAACCACTTAATATCATTAATATGCGGAGCGGTAAATTAATTAGCTTCTCATTCCGAAGGCGCGCGCGCAAGAAAAAAAGAGTATTTTATGGCGCCCTCGAGCGGCGGTTTGCGGAAATGTTTTTGGTCCAGGTTAGCGCGGGCGGCGTTCTCGCTCACACCTTGCTGTTGCGGTAGTGCGGGAAAGGGATGCGGGAAGGAAAGCATGCCGTGCAACTTAACATGCATTTGATTGCTTTATAGAAATATGACAGCGGAAGTTGTAACATAAATAAAATTACTTATTTTTTTGCGGTTAATAATAAAATGGCGCAACCAGTGCCAAATTTTATGCTCCTGCGTCCGCGCAATTTTCGTAAAAAGGGATCCAAAGTTTTTGCATCACGTATTAATATATAGATAAGGTTAAGTTTTAATTCCTGAATAGGTGGATATTAGAAAATATTAGATAATTTAGCGACGCTTGACTTATTAGTGTTATTTTTGTAAACGCCTTATTAAACTTTAGCTGTAAAATTTTCGTATTCTTGCAGGTACAGGGACCATTTTTTGTTCTTAAAAAAGTTGGATATACTACTGAAATATCGAATACCATTATATCAGCCATAAACATTAACAGCCGCTGCCAATAAACAATCCCAATCCAAAATTTGCCGTTTCAACAGCTCAATCTTTTTTCTAATACTGTATTGCCAATAATCAATCTCAGTAGTGAAAAAACTATGGCAACATGACAAGAGACCAATCGAAAAGTAGAAAACAATCCAGATTAACTTCAATCTAATTTTTTCGATTGATTATTGGCATCGGCCGTTACTCAACATTAGACACTGATATTACGTTGTCTTTGAGAGGGCAGCGAATGTGAACGAGTGACAAGATATTATGATAAACCACCGTTTATTACCACTTCTAAATGTCAAGGTAATTTAGTGAAATGAATAGTGGCTAATTTCAGGTAATAACAGTATTGTTTTTCTTTCTATTGCTAGTGATTAACATGGAATCAGAATTATTATCATTTTATTACGTCATGCGTGGCGTCTGAGGGACAGTTCAGGTCGACACTCTAATGGAGAGGAAGTTAGATAAAATAATTTATCTCGGCTTTTAATGAAACGCGTGACTTATCTATATGCTGGGACATGGATCTCGAGTGAAGAGTTATCTTAGTGCAACCGCTTTTTTATGCGTTTTTTATGATTTTATCCGTGATCTGTCTAGTAGGAGTGAATATAGGCCGTCAACTGCGAAGTCTTGATTTCGATTTCGAGGGCGGGTAATTCAATTTGTGTATTTTGGTTTGAAAACTCTGATGAGGTGCTTGGGATTATTGAGGTTGTAATATCTGAATGCCTCGGACTGAAGGAATGAATAAAACACACATTGTACTTCACGAGGTGTAGGTATATAAGTACTCGACTGTTGAGGTGTTCACTCGGCTACGACCACAAGCCAAATGCCCGTCAACCTCGTGCGGGCATACACTACACTCAGTGAACTTTGGGTGGCATTATCCATCCAACTATTCGAGGATACATATTCAGTTCCATTAGTTTCCATCCATCCATCCATCCATCAGCCAAAGGAAGTCCACTGCTGAACATAGGCCTCCCCCAATGATTTCCACAGAGACCTGTTGGAGGCAGCCTGTGTCCAGCGACGTCCCGCGAACTTTACCAGGTCGTCGGACCATCTTGTTGGTGGACGTCCTACGCTGCGCTTTCCGGTACGCGGCCTCCATTCGAGTACTTTCCGACCCCATCGGTCATCAGATCTCCGCGCTATGTGCCCGGCCCATTGCCACTTCAACTTCCATTAGTTTAAACAAAAACAAATATAACTAATATTTCAATAACTTGCACGACAATGTACTTATAAAACAATTTACAGCACAATATCACAATAACAATATACACACTCGTGCAAATTGTATACGCGATTATGTGATTTCAGTTCTGCAAGAAATACTTTACCATTTATACAATGGCTCTTTATATTTACATATCTAAATAGAAATTGTCTTATCAACATTCTGGATCGTAGAATGAATATTCAGAGTTGTATATATAATTTATTTTAATCTAAATGTTGCGACTGTTTGCATGTATTAATCGTTATGAAAAGTAAGTTCTTTAGTTGATGAATAATCATAGTGGTTTTAAATATTGAAGTATTGTTGTAGTTCATTATTATAATTACAATACATAATATAATAAATAATGCTGCCTTGGTGGCGCAGTTGTTCAAGGATAAGGTTACAAAGCTGAGGTTTAGGGTTCGAATCCCGGCTTGGGTAAAGTGATATTGAATTTTGCTATTCATTGTCAGCCCAGAGTCACGAATTTGTGACTGATATGGCGATAGGCTCGCCACTTATCACATCGCGGGAAGGAACATACAAGGCGAAATGTGGGTGTCCTGGCACCTCTGCCTTTCCCTTCCGGGAAAAAGGCGTGGGTTCATGTATGTATGTAATAAATAATGTCACGTTTCTTTCGGTGAGCGAGATTGCTTACCATCAGTTGACCTCATTTGCCGGAACTATGCTACTAAAAAAACCAAATGGATTGGCTTAATTGGCTCTGAATTTTTGTTTAACGAATAATAGACGACTTGTTACACCTTTGCTCTTGTTGTTTTCCTTCGGCGCGTGGGATTGCCGGTGTCTCTATAATTTGTGGTCAATCACACAAATATTTGCCTCGGTGCGGGTATTGAACCTGCGGCCTTGATTAAAAAGTCGATATTTCTTGTATAGATTATATTACAAATGCATTTATCAACATCTAATACTACGTTTACGTCTATACAGTGTTTGCGTTTCATATACAAACAGCCAGCTACGGAACAATTATGATATTGTGTGCACAACCAACAATATAACCAACCTTTATCATTTAAATATTAGATAACAGAACACAATACCGCTTTATCTGTTCAATCTATATATCCGCAACAGTGCGATTGAGTTACAAATACATAATTAATAATTGTGAGAATTGATCTATTTATATTAATGTCCATTGCAAGCTATTGTATGGATTAGCAGATTCAAAAAAGGAGAGAGGCCGCCTAGGTTGATACCGCCGCAATGTCTATTTCTCCTGCCTAGCAGTAGTGTAGATGCTCTGTTGTGTTTTAGTTTGAAAATGTATCGTTTGCCATCAAGCGAATAGCACGTTAGTCATGTCATTCATTGCATTAAAAAAATATCGGCAGGAAACAGGGACAGTTCAGATATAACATTTGTTATTGGCTAAAATATAATTATAATACATTTGATGCAAAGTTTGGAGTAGAAAACCCTCCAAACAAGGTTGGAGTCGATAGACTGAAGATCGAGCTCAGTGGCTTGCCATAGTAGAGGCATATGTCTAGCAGTGGACGCAGATGTAAAGTATATTAGAATATATTAGTACATTAGGCACGTGTACCCAACAAGAACAACAACATTAACAATTAAAATATAGTGAAGCATTGTCCAGGAATTTCCGCCACGGGAAAGAAAGTATTACGACTCTTATAACCCAGTTATTTGTTACCAGAATGGCTCTAAACCTGTTAGTATTAAAAAATGATTCTGAGCGGACCCTTGCTTCTGTAATTATATCATCAAGTGAAGGCAAAATGATTCAACCATTCTATGACTGATATTTCCAGTGCTACAATTTGCATCCGAACAACCGTACATCAGCGATACAGCAAAGGCGTTTTCATATTCCGCCGGCAAAATTCAGCTAAACTTTGTATGCATAACAACGTTTTCAATATTCTTGCTTAGGCGAGCCGCGCCGCTAGTTTAACGTTTAGCTGAGGGGAAGTTTTTGCACAGAATGCACCGCGAGCGCCAGTACATAAAGCGAACAAAACAGCTGAGTGTGCGCTTGACCAAGCGGAATAGCTACACGTTTAATATTGTGGCTACGTTACTTGCTGTTCTTGAGGGGAATTTTGTTACAAAAATTCACTATTTATTAGTTACTGAGCAAGGAAGGAAAGAGCACATAAAATTGGTAAGAAAAACTTCTCCATTTTTGTGGTGGGGTTAATTTAGTAAAGTCTTTTATGTAACAAAGTCTTGTTATTAAGTTTAGTCTTGACTGTAAAATAACAATGCTTTCAGTTGGGGTAAACTTTTTCACGGAAAGCCAAAGTCGTGTTCTGGAAGAGCCGTGCCATTGTCAGTCATAACTCAATGAATGTGCAGGGTCATCCAAAGCGGCACCACTGTCTCACACGAAATCGACGTGAAGCGACAGTTTTGCTATCGCATTTCGTTCGGTGAATCAGTTTGTCCGATGCCCAATTCCTCTTACCTACCTCTTCGTTCCTCTTCGTTTCTTCTTTTCGTTAGCCCTGAATTTATCTACTAACACATTGTCTATTTACTATCTATCACCAATTCCTGATGATAATACTTGCCCCAGCTTGGTGCCCATTTTACTTCTCCTTTACTATAAAGACCGAACAATATATTGTTGAATTTTAATGTTATCTTTAGTGGTCTATGAATTATTTTAAAGGTATTATACACAATTACATATTGCGTTCATCTTCCTGGAGATACAGTTAGAATGAATAATAAATGCCCCTTATTAGTATTCAGTTTTTCTAAATTCTTATGATGAACCATAATAAATAAAATAGAATCATATAAAATTTGTACTCAGGAACAGAAAATACCCGTTGTTTAATTGTTATTGCTCAGTACATTTACCTCAAGGCGATTAAAGTTGAAGAATTAAAGTGTTTTATATTGCATTGGATTGGATTGAGAATAGATTGATGGTACAGTCTGTGGCTAGGAATTCTAATTCCCGAGTAACGGGTAACCGCTAATCTAAATCAATTTGTCTGGAGCGCGCATCGAGCACGTCTTTTTTTTTTTTTTTTTTTTTTTTATTGCAGTGAATGGCGAGACGAGCATACCGTTCGCCTGATGGTAAGCGATACAACCGCCCATGAACAGTAGCAAACCAAATAACACCTTGACTAACAAAGCAATGCTTGGCATTCCACTGCGCTCGCCATCCTGAGGCACAAGATGTTAAGTCTCAATATGTCCAGTAGTTACTCTGGCTACAATGTCCTTCAATCCGAAACACAACAGTGCATTTAAACTGCTGTTTGACGGGAGAAATAGACATTGCGGTGGTACCCACCCAGGCAGCCTCTCACATATGAGAGACCTACCACCAGTCTCGGGAACTATATGTAAACATATAGGATAACGCCTGGTTTTATGTAGGTTAAAGCTTTATTTAACAAGGAGTAAATTGAAAGAGTATCGTTATATTGTGAACTTAAGATTGACCATGATCACCGGTTCAAAGTAATTGAAACATCGTGAAGTTAAAAAAGGTAAAAACAAAATCAAACCAAATTCGCAATAAAATATGTAAAAAAAAAAATGTTTTACCATGTTTGATCATGATTTCATGTTTGAAAGAACATAGAAGTTTGATAGCGGCTTATTGCGATGAAATCAGAGGTGGTAAAATAGACCATCTTAATGCTTAGGTTATATACTCGATCTTAATGTTTGTTAAAGTACTTAATGTAAAAAAAATATCGTTCTGTAGCATGTGTGTGTCCTACGTGTTTTGTTTCTTCTTCATGATTTCTTGATCACCTAATAACATCTGCAAAAGATTTAGTTTCTATAAATACCTACTCATGTATTCTTAAGATAAATTTCAATCTGGTCAATTTCAGCAAATCTCTTCCTATCCCCCATCGTGGATTAGCTTAGCAACTTCTATGTAGTCAAAGCAATGAATATAACAGCAATGTAACTTTATCACGCCTCCAGCCATCTCCACAAAGGTGCTATACTTAGCCATTGTCGCCCGGCCAGACCGAGTAACCGACACCGTTTATTTGAAACTCAACTTTACAAGAAGGATTTTAGAGTGTAATTTACAATGCCCGTAGGCACATGCTGCGGTGTTATGAAGTGAAATAATATGTTTTGAAAGCGCAGTGGCTGCGATGTTTGCTCGTCGTGTGTGATGTAAGAATGACCTCAATAACCGCGCTTATGGCTTTGTGCTCGAACAAATTTATTAAAAAACCCTTTCCTGGATACTGTTTGAGATTTTATTCCGTATATTGTTAGCCATATTGTGTGTTTAAGCTTCGTTGCATTTTCATTTTGGTGCTCGTGGTGGTTCGTATGTTGAAAATGGAATTTACGCTTTGCATTATACTACAAAGGTGTAAGAGAAGCTCCAGATTCTAAAAGCGGTATCTTAAGTACCTAATAAACACAGAAGACAAAGTCTGTTTGCGTATTTCTTTAGTAATTTAATATTTCATAAACCCGCAATGTAAATCGTGAAATACGACATCGAAGCGAGTATGTCTTTGAGCATACGACGTCTAGGGATCTTTTATAAGTTTTACACTACGTTGTCATAAATAAACTCCGGCCAAGTGCGAGTTGGATTCGCGCACGAACGGTTCCGTACCATCACCTATAAAAAAAAAACCTAAAAATCACGTTTGTTCCTGCTTATTAGGATCGAGTTAAAAATTACGTTGGTTGTATGGGAGCCCCCCTTTAATATATATTTACATTAATTGTTTTGAAAGATATTTTACCTACCTTGCCTACCTCAAGACTTATCACATCGTTGCGTCGAAAATACGATGCGAAACGTGGGTGTCCTGGTGACACTTGTGCCTACTACTTCTTGGAAAAGGTGTAAGTTTATGTATGTATGTATGGATATTGATAGTTACCTGCACTACTATTTGTCTTCGCTTACAGAGTGATCTTGTTGTTTGTAGAAATAATGAAATAAAAATTATTACTACTAAAGTTATTCTAATGAAACTAATACAAAATACTATGGATAACATTAGCAACATCATACATTTACCTAAATAAACTGTAAATCCGTGAATAAAACGTTAAACGCACCTCTAAAAGAACTCATTACGCTGTTCCATGAATATAATTTTCATTATTCAGTAACAAAAGTACTAATATTAAAACGAAATCGGTTTATTTCAGCGAGAGCCATGTAGCAGGAATTGTGTGAAGTATGGACAGCTTAGCTCGACTTTGTGGTATGGCGGGCTAGAAAATTGACTTTACTCAATGCTTCAATTATTGGATACCTACTATAATGCCTTGTCTTCTCGTCTACCGTATGGTGATAGTGATATAAAAAGAAAAAATATATCATAGTTTCTAAACCACGGACCCGAGGCCTTGTTTTTTACTGCTGAATCCGAATGAGTATTTATTATTCTTTAATTTCTCATCCTAAAAATCCCATAACAACTCCTCGTGTATTGTGGTATTTGATAGCTGACGGAGGTCACTCTTCATCATGATACCTGCTAACTCCTACAACCATAATATATAGACATACATTCGTCAAATTAATATCGTAAAGAGAAAAATATTAATTGTTTATTTGACTATTCAAATGAGATTCAGAGCCTATGCTCTGAAACTACAGGACCAATTTGAAAAAATCTCTCACCATTAATATCCTACATTATCCCTGATGAATATATAATAATATAATATTTCCAAAAAAAAATATCGATCCGAGCCGCCAATATATTTATAAATCGACATCTTCAAGTTCGATCCGAGACATAACAGATCGAAAATCCAATCGAAATATGCTAAGTGGTGCTCGAACACAAAGCCCGACGTACAGAAAGTATCCTCGACGTCCAATTACATGACTCCTAACCCGGAATTATCGGAGGCGAGACGAGAGTCTCTCAGCCGTACTTCTGCAAATGTAATGAGCAATCGCTTTGACAACCCGTTTCGGGTCTCATTATCTGTGATTCGATGTTCTTGGCTGCTTAGACTGAGTCTGTTTTGTAGTATTATAACTCGTGTGTTGTTTGTTGAGTATCAGTCTATAGTATTTTCACTTCCGAGGGATATAAGTTTTAACTAGTCTAATACTTGGGTCTTCCATCAGCACGGGTGTCTTATATTGATGGTGAATTGATTTCACTGCACAAGTCAGTAGGTCTGATATTCATAAGCCAAAAGTTCTTGTAAGAACTGCTACTCTACTGCTACTGCTCTATTGCTTCTACTGCAAACAGTAACTATAAGTTTTATATATATTGCATTGTATATATTGCCCAGGTATTGTGTAGAATGTGCGGGGTGGCCTGTTGGTAAATGGACTAGACGCGACTGCCAACATGTTCACGGTGGTCGCGGGTTCGAATCCCAGGGCACACCTCTGACTTTTCGAAGTCATGTGTGTATTGATAGTCAATCACTACGCACTAAAACGGTGAAGGAAAACATCGTGAGGAAACCTGCATGCCATGGCGATTCATAAGAATTTCTATGGTATGTAAGTCCGCCAACCCGCACTAGGCCAGCGTGGTGGACTATATGGCCTAACCACTCTCAATCGTATTCTCGATTGTAGAGTAGGCCCGTGCCCTGCAGTGGGACGTAAATGGGCTGATACAGATTGTGTAGAATCTCGGATTATACAGGTTGCCGGTAACATATACACATAGTAGTACAGGCAACGAAGCAACGGTTTACTCTTGTCCGCAATGCATAATTTGCCAGGAGTTTTTTGTTTTCATGAACAGGTGGCATATGACCCCACTAAGTTAAAAACCCAAAATACTTACAAAAATGGCGTCCGCTAGAGCCGCCATTTTGGAAAACGTGTTTGAAGCCATATCTCCGGAACCGTCTACTTTAGGCCCATCATGCTAAGGACCTTTCTTGTAGATAATTAAATTTCCCATCTTTTTTGTTCAATATTTTTTTTTTGTACCATTAGCCGTTCGCGATTTACTATGTTATTAATTTTCATTTAATACCTTTTTTACAATAAATTTTACATGGATTTTTAATAAAATTTACTATTTCCTCATTGCTTTGTTCCCTTATGCCATCAGTATTTAATTAATTACGTGATAATCATGGAGAAATCATTGGATTTCATAATTACGCTATGCATCCTTCGTTTCCATTGACCTTGATTCGGTAGTACACCATTCAACGCGCGATAACTTCTAAAATATTGATTTTAGAGAAAAAAAGTATGGGTGAAAAGTTGTTAAGAATTTATTGATTTAAAAGTTTAGTCATTAACAGTTTTTTGTTTAAACAATTATTAACAGAGATATGAGCAAAAAGGCAAGAAACGAATATTAATAACCTTGTAAATCGCGAACGGTAAATGGTACAAAAAAAATTATTGAACAAAAAAGATTAGAAATTTAATTATCTACAAAAAAGGTCCTAGCATGATGGGCCTAAAGTGGACGGTTCCGGAGATATGGCTTCAAACGCGTTTTCCAAAATGGCGGCTCTAGCGGACGCCATTTTTGTAAGTATTTTGGGTTTTTAACTTAGTGGGGTCATATGCAACCTCTTCATGAAAACAAAAAACTCCTGGCAAATTATGCAGGAAAAAATGCTTCGTTGACTGTACTATAGGTAGACTATTGCAGGTTAATAAGTGAACACAAAAGTGATTCGAGATGTGGCCAGTGTAGCAGCGATACTCGACGACAAGCGACAACGTGGAGGACAATAGACGTCCCCAGCGTCCACTTGTGATCCACTCGTTGGTCACGAATCGACGGCCGACAACACAATGAATTGAAATATACGAAACAAAACATTCATGGATAATCCAGGCTTCAGGCTTCCAGGTAGGAATGCCATATAACTCGTAGTTTAAAGGAAGAAGTAACATTGACTGTAAGAAATTGAATGCTGCAATATCATAACCACATGTCTTTATGGAAAAGGTAATTATTATTCAGAGAAAACCAACGTGAACCAACTTTGCTTGTATGTTTCATTCGGTGAGTGTTGTTGCTGTAGACTCAAGACTTTCTCCAGTTCCCTCTTGTTTCGAGAGATCTATGACGTATCAATATCCAAGCGTTGTAGATATAATTAACACCAGTGGTCACTTACTATCAGGTTATTCATAGTTGTACACTCTTGACTGAGTGGTAGTTGTCATGTAGTGGTGGTACCGGAGCAACAGTTTTTGCGATGCGTTTCCACGTGTCTCGATTATTGGCGTAGCAGGAGCATTCGTTGACAGACTTGTAGACCAAAGATTTATTTATGTGTCCAACTTATAGGAGCACGTCTCCGAGCTCTTGTGCCCTCTAATTTTCTGCTTTTGAACATAAGATAATACAGAAGGAGAAATAAAAAGGGTTAAGGGCTTTCTTAGGCTGAAGGAAAGATACGACTTGGACGAGATATTTCAAAGCGACATGTTGGAAGCTGCTTCCAGCAACTTGAACTGCCATAAATCATCCAAAAAATAACAAGCTTCGAAACACTCAAATCTTCAAAATCCGATAACCGATCTCGTCTATAAAATCCGTCTTAAAATCCAGTCTTAACATGAAATAGCTGCAAGTTGGCAGGGCGGCACCAGCGGCGGCAGGTCGCGGCGCCTGCCCGCGCGGCTTAGCGTTTATCAGCGCGCCTGGCCCGGGGCTGGCCCGAGGCCAACGCGCCGTATTTATGGCCCGGCCGCAGCTATCTGTGTACAAATTGCACTAGTTATAACGGCACTTTTGTGTCGTGCGACGCGGTAATGCCTCGCGAAGTGCTAGATTGGCAAGTTCCGTCGCGCTGTTTTTTGACTTAAGTAGTGGGAAGTGGGCTTTAATGATGCCGTTTGTTGGAATGCGCTGCGAGTGTGTTTGCTTTGAACGCTGCGAGTGTTGTACTGTCTTTTGAGGGCTTTTGAGTGCTGCCGTTTCCACTGGCTTGTTGCTCAGCTGGTATTATGTGAGTTGAAGATATGTGAATGTGAATGTCTTGGAAGGATGGAACTTATAAAAATGGCAGCTTGTTAGAGCATAATATTTCTGTAGTCGACATTTATAATGAGTTTGAAATATTGTACAACTTGGTAAAATAATTAATATCAACATAACATGCTGAGATATTCAAGAGGTGTCTGAGTGTAAAGCTAATTTGTTTGAAAAAATAGTTTTTAGACCTAGAACAGAGCATTATATCCTATGTCAGGATCCCTTTGAATCGTTATGAAGGGACAGCTAATACAAAATAAAATTAATATAACTTATGAATTCACAGAATAGTACAGAATTGAACGTAGCATTTTAATTTCAACCTTCCACGACAGACAAAAGATAACCTAAAACACGTATGTACATTGTCCAACAAACTAATACCAACACAGCTATCCAAATTAAATTGAACCGCCCTCGTTTACATGTAAAGGACACGTCGATAAACCGAGTTTGGAGACGTACTCAGCATTTAGTCAAAGGGTCGGTTCAGATCACAGGTTTCATGCTAAGCGCAGGATCGACAGGTCAGCGTGATAAAGGTGCGGCCGAGACCCATTTAACACCACGCTCTACTTGCGGCGACGGTTCGCTGACTTTCGGCAGGCGCGGAGCCAGGTCCTCACGAGATAAATTGGGTAAAATTGTTTCTTAATACGAACCGTTATCTTGAGATTTATTTTTTGTTTTGCAAGAAACTATGTCTCGGAAGGAAACGCGATTTTTTTATTGCCTTCGTAAGCACACGGTCTCCCTAATGGTGCGCGGCTACCGCTGCTCATTTAGCTTTACAGTCCAGCACAACAAAGTCACTGCCTACCTTAAGGAAAGTAATTTCCGTACCTAAGTCTCGTTTGAAGAAAGACAGGCCATAGCGCTGAGGGAACACCGATGCAGGGAGTTCATTCCAGAGCTTGCACGTGCGTGGTCGGAAAGGACGCTTCCAGGTGGTATGAATTAACTCTACTGCGGTAAGGTGTGGTGCGCTGGTATATACAGAAGATAGTACAGACGCAGTCCTAACGGTTCCAAATTGTTCGTGATATTCTGATCAGCGACTATTCGACAAGCTCGTTGCTGTTAGGTGTCAAGTAGGTTGCTGGTTGAGCTTGTATTTTGGGGCACCTGCCCAAAGGTGAGAGTATTGCTCCACTTGGGACCTGATTTGCGCTTTGTAGAGCGTCCATTTATGACCCGACGTGAAGTACTGATTGGATTTGTTCATGCCCAACTTCTTGTTTTCTGGGTAATTTGAAGCTTTTTAGCTGTCAAAAATGGTAAGCTCGCAGAACAGTTCAGTATTGTTCTGTAAGTAAACTATCACCTGAGACTTCTTTTGGTATGGACCGATTAGATAACGTATTATAATGTTTGACAGAAAATTAAGTAAATCTATTGATTCAGACCTTGATGCTATTGCATTGATGCCTTATTTCGTTTTATGAGTGAAATAACTGGAGGTCTGATTCATCTTTTTTCTAAGATTCATAATGTGTTATAGATGTTTGTAAACAATGAGACGACGCTCTCGCCCTAGGCCACTTAGTTAGGTATCGTTAAAATAAATTCGCCTAATATGGTTCTAATATTAAATTACTACAGTTCTGAGTACTATACTACTATAATTAACAAATAAATAAATCTAATATATTAAAGCAAACAACATGTTCTACCAGTAAAATACAAAACCTTAATTTGCGTTCCCTCGCAGCTCCTGTGCAACAGATGTGGACACAACCCGCGAGATTATATTCATTAACTTCTGCCAACAAGGCCCTCACAATTTCCAAACATCTTTCATATAGGGGAGCCCGGATTGTTGCTGATTTATAGCACGTAGGGTCAAAATCTTAATGAAAGGAGGGTGCCTCCCTTCACGAATTACTTCATGAATATTGAGATAAAAATATATTATCCATAGATCTGCCGTCTAATGCGATGCCGATTGGCGATGCGATAGATTAACTGTCCCGAGCACACGGGCCGCTCGTAAATCACAGTGAATCATTGACTAATAACGTGTTATCTATTATGATTGTTATCAATGCTACATTATGGCATGTGTGGGGAATAATTTGTGTTGATCGACATGTCACCGACGCTGTAGTGCTGCTCCAACACGTTGTCATTGTTTATTTATTTAATTGTAATACATCAAATTAATCAACATTAAAAAGCCGCGCTGTTGTCATGACTAAGCATGAATGCAGGCTTATCATATTGTGTTGTACTACTATCTCACAGGAGATCGACGTGAAGCGAAAGCATGGATGTCATGTTTCGTCCGGTGAGTGAGATTGTCGGATGCCCAATACCCCTTCCCTTTTTGCGTCCTTTTTCCTTGCCGATCCCCTCTCGAATTGATGGACCGGGAGCACATCCATCATCCAAGTTTTATGGAAATTCATCGGCGACAGTAATCTTTTACAATAAGGGTGTACCGCGAGCTCGTTTTCCGGACATTTGCAATAACAAAAAAATAACATCATTGAATGTCGTCATCATTGAATGTGGCGAATAAATCCAATGTATCGAATTGGTGGCATAATCGTCAAGTCATTGAGTCAATGTGTTGCTAAATATAGACCTCCTTCAAAGTTTTCCAGGGTCGCATGTTGGTAGGAGCCTCTTCAAGATTAATATTACCGTGATTCTAAGTTTATACACTTGAGAAATACATTATTTTCGTACAACTATATTTTTGTTGTTTATCACGAAATTGCAGATATTGTATTTTTGTTCTTATAATGGAATCCATCGCCTCTAGCGTCACATTTACAAACATAATTAAGTGATATTAGATATATAATTTGTGAACAATATTTCGTTTCTCCTTGGGAATCGCTTCTACCGAATATTATTTCTGAAATAGAGAGCGTATTAAGTAATGTTAGCTGTCGTACACATGTCAAGTTGTGCGAAATATTCTTAATTGCTAGATCTATTTCTATTTGTGGAGCAAAAGCTTTCTGTATGCAGACTCGGGAGACTTGCGGCCTTGTACCACAGAAAGACTATTTGTAGTTGTCTTAAGAACACACAAATAACTTTCTAGGTAATTTGTACATGTGTATAGATAATTGTTTCTTAGATTAACGCGAATGTTACACATTGAAATCAAAATATTATTTACGAATCAACTCCAGTCCAATCTGCCCCGACACCATGAAAACTGTAATGAAACATTGGAAAAAATTGTATTTTGTTACCAAATACGTAGATAATAGTTTTATTTCAGTACATGTATATACCCGTATATCCCCTGGCTTGTCGTAAGCGCCATATTGTGTCCTTGAATTAAAATAGCCCCTATTTCAATAACGTTAGGTTGCTTTATTGCTTGAAGTCCGACGAGCCTGAGCGCTGTTCGTTTGACGGTTGAGGGGATATATTTAAATCCAACATTTTGACAGTCAGTCAGACAGTTGGTTAGACGCCAGCTGTGAAACGCGAGGTTATGGTTCGATCTCCGGTCCGATATAAATATTTGTGTGATCCACATGTATGTGTTTTGGGTCTGGCTGTGACCGAAAAGTCTCTTGAAACCATAATGATACCCACGACACAAGACGATCTTAGTGCGGGTTCTGGACTCAGTGTGTGTATTTAAATCTATTACTTTTACTACTTCTTTATAGGTCCGATACGGTAGTAGGAATCGACAAAAGTTATATATTATATTATAAGTTATTAAGAATGAACTCCGAGTTCGTAGCGCTGGCGAAAGAAACTGAGATGGGTTTTGAAAAAATCCTATTAGGTGTAACAATCGGAGTTCTGAGTTAACAATCGTAGCATGAGTTGTCAGGGCTTCGAAAACATCCCTTATCCAATGAAAGGTTTACAACCAAGCTATTTTTCAAATATCATAGTGATACTAACGCGGTTGAGCCCGCATATTTCAATCTTTCTGTACTACGTCACATGGCGAACAGTTTCCATTTCAGCCACTTCATTTCCATTCGTATCGTATAAAACGTAATAAAACTTCGATCGTCCGAAGTTTCGAACTTCGTTTCGGGTGAATATAGTAGGGCCCCAGTATTAAAACGAAAGAAAATAATTCCAATATCAGTAACCTTAGAATTTTCATTAACAGTATTAAAACTGAATCATTTTACAGCTGACTTTGTTTAGTTAGTATTAATTGTAACAAAAAACAACTCTTTAATTGCATTCCTCAAGCGCGACAATTAATTAAAGTCCAAGTTTTAGCACCCTTTTTAAATCCTGATTACGTTCCCGGCATCCACGCTATCCATTTCCAATCTACCCGAAAGGAATTCACAGGAGCACTACAGTAAGTAGCCGGGGTCGTACAGGTTCCAACGGGACTATGGGTCGGAACAAAACCTCATTTGAATATTCAAAGTTTCGGCTCGTGAATTGACACGTATTTTCGTTTCTGTGAATCGAAATGTATTGGCTTATAATTAATTCAGGCCTCTTCGACATGTGTGTGGGCATCGAGCATGTGTAAAGCGGTTTGACATTTGAAAAATGTTTCCCCGCGTCAATGAATGTTGGATGACAAGGCCTGAATAAACTTGAGGTCGGGGAACTGTGGGGGAATCGGAGAGTGTATGTTTACGAGTATATTTGCCTGTCTTCTATATACGTTTGGGATACCTTATACATATTGACAGTGCTTGTGTATTTAAGGGGGACAGTAGTTTCACGGTTACATACACCTTCAATAATTTAGGCTAAGCTTTTGTATTTATGTTATGGGCCATCAAGGAGCAGGTATTTCGTCTGGTTGTAAGTGACACGACCGCTAATGGACAGTGGCAAAACCAAACAACATGAATAACAAGGCAATGCTAGGCATTCCACTGCGCTTGCTATCCTGAGACATAAGATGTTAAGTCTCAATATGTCCAGTAGTTACTCTGGCTACAATATCCTACAAACCGGAACACAACAATAAATTTAGACTGTTGTTTGTCGGGAGAAATAGACAATGCAGTGGTAACTACCCAGGTGGCCTCCTACGTATGAGTGACCCACCACCAGTGGTGTTAATTGTCCACTATTTATTTATTTATTTAAATGCTTTATATACAAAGTATAAAGTACTATATTGGACTTTGGCAGTGCTAAGGGCATAGTTTTGTTGCATATCCTGACACTGAGTGCCTGCGTGTGTACAATTACATGATTACTAAACTGCCTCGGTGGAGTATTTGTGCTACGGTACGTTTACAAAGTTGAAGTCCCGGGTTCTAATCCCGGGTTGAGTAAAGTGATATTGGACTTTGCTATTTATTATCAGGCCTGAGTCAGATTTGTAATTGATATGGCGATAGGCTCGCCCCCATCTCATCATGAGACGGAACTTATAGGGCGAAACATGGTTGTCATGGCACCTCCGCCAATCCCTTTTTGGAAAAAGGCGTGGGTTTATTTACAGGTACCTCCCAAGCTTCAGTTTTATTTATTTGAAAAAATGAACTATTTATCGATTTTTAAATTTCGCTGTATATTCGATTTTATGGATGTTGTAGTCCTGCTGCCAAGTATAAAGGGGACTGTAATATTCAATTAAGTTTATGGAGTGGAAATGATAGTGACACGTGTGTGCGCTTGCTGCAATTTTACGCTTCCTTAAGGGGCGTAAAATCTGGTATACAATTATTTAGAAAGCAAAATATATTGTTGTCCAAGTAATAAAATTACTCATGTATTTTATCGAGTGTCTAATCTCGATTCAAAAAGACTTATAAACGGTTGCAGGATGTCTCTGGATATTGACCTCTTAAAACAACCTGTGGAATTCCTTGCAAGCCTATGTGAAGCCTTTGAAATTTTGCGTCTGAAAAATTTGCTGATTTGATCCGAGATAAGCAAAGTATTTTAGGACATTATGTATGGACGTCGTGCCTCATCAAGACTACTAAGCAACAATACCTTAAAAAATACACTAAAGGAACAAAACCTTGTATACTAACATTTATTTATTTATTTATTTATTAAACTAGCGGCCCGGCCCAGCTTCGCCTGGGTGGAGATCTTCTTTCACTCCACTCAACACCTGAAATTTCTAGTATTACATCTATACCAATAGTGCATTATCCCGATGTCTCAGTAAAATACCAAATTTGAATTTCTTAACTTTGTTACGATGGTAATGGTGCAATTCGGTGCAAAAAAAAACAGGAAGTTGTGATCGATATGGCGATAGGCTTCCTATCACAAACTGGGACGAATACATGACAAAACGTGGATCCTGGTTGCACCTCTGCCTACCCAAAAAAAGCGTGAAGTGAAGTCATGCATGCTCGTTTAGCTACTCATTGCAATAAAAAAAACAATCCGATCAATAACTAAATACTTTAAAATGGCTGCCAAAATTTTCCGATTCCAACTGTGAATTCAGATTATTTAAACGAAGGGTTCCTCAGATATCAATTTTGGAACCAATCCGATCAATAGCAAAAAAGTTCAAACCACAAAATTTCGATTCTGACTCCAAATTTAGGTTATTCGAACAAAAGGTGTCTCAGATATTGATTTCGAGACCAATCGGATCAATACCAAAAAAAGTTCAAAATGGCGGCCACAAATTTTGGTTCTGACTCCCCTCCGTCTATAGATTATTAACATAAAGAGTAAATAATTCAAAGCTATAGGTACGTACCCATACGTACCTATACGTCCCATCCTTTCTCTTCATTATCCATACCGTCTTATAGCGTGCATTTACATTTCTTCCTATCAAATCTGTCAGCTATCTCAGTCCTCTCCCGTGCCTCTCACTCTATTATATCCCATTTATCCATATCCAAGTAGTATGCCTTATAAATCATTTACATTTAACACTTTAGCAGTTTTGATTATCCATACAATATTCCATCCCTTATTTCACCCCCACTATGCTGTTTTTCCAAAAATAGTACGCCTTTACTTTTTACTCACACACACGCACGCACACGCACACAAAACATACACTATTAGCACATTTTTACACACACACACACATGATTAATCATTCATGTAGTAACAATTCTATTTACGGGAAGACACAGGCAACGCCTAATTTGAAAACTCATGCAATCTCCATAATTATGAAAAATTGTTATTTTAATAATGATTTTTCATTTTCAAGTGACATTCTATCTTGAAAAGAAGTAAAACTTCTTGCGTGTGAATATTATTAATTTTATTGTCCTATATTTATGTAGCTTTATAATACATTCTCTTTAGTTTACACAAAATAAATTTCTGAACGCATGCATTAATATTTGACAACCAATTAAAATGTCAATCGCTTTTCATTACTGTCATTAATTTACATCTTTATAATCTAAAATACGCCATTAATAGAATATTGTGGATATATGTTGTCGATTCGAAACCTTTATTTAAATACGTTTTTTAATTTGAGGGAAGAGTTTACCGTATCGACGGGATGAACATTAAATCTTTGACAGTTACAAACCCATGAACATTTTGTATGAGAAAATGTTAATAAGCTAATAGAAACTCGGGAAACCGGGAACATGATAAAAAGTATCCTATGTCCTTCTCCTGGTTCTAAGCTATCTCCCTACCAATTTTCAGCCAAATCAGTTCACCCATTCTTGAGTTATAAGTAGTGTAACTAACACGACTTTCTTTTATATATATAGATTAGTACGGTTGACACCAATTACACTAATTAATAACAATTTTAAAAATATTCTATATAAAATATTTAAACATAAAACAAAAACATTCAACTTACATGAAACTCTATACAGTGTATATCAAGACTGCTACCGAAAACGAAGCCGGGTGGTAGTTTAAGTGACTTTAGACACAATGCAATAGAAAATTTTGCAAAAAAAAAGCGACAATTTTTTTTGTAATTTTTTTCCTATGGCCATATTTGGGTGGTAAGTAATTTCTTTTCCTAAAATAATATTGTATACCCTTTTATTTATAAATACTCTAAGGTTTATACCTTAACAGTTTAAATTATTATTTTAGCAAAAAATATGGATTTAACACCCAAAAATGACAATATTTAAAAAATCATTAAAAATTAATGACGTGTTTCTTTGCGAAATTTTTGTTGCATTGTGTTTGTAGTCACTAAAACTACCAGCCGTCTTCGTTTTCGGTAGCAGTCTTGATATACCTGGTATTACCAAAATTACGACTACAATATTCAGAATACTGAAAGGAACCCCGAAGCGTGTTAATATATCACGGAGGCGGAATTATAAAACAGTTTAAAACCCGCTCAAGTGCATCGGTTGGCCTAAGAGCGGCGTCTCACGCAATGGAATAGTTAATGCGGCGTGTAATTGGCCGCGCCTCGACTGTCTACACTTACAAGTCTTTAAGCCTTTTGTATGATAATGTTGTTAAATAGATGTTTCTTTAACGAATAATACCATATACGTGATTGACGGATATATTGGAAATTACGAGAGAATATATCTCATCTTAAATCTAATAAAACATATACAAAATGCGTAGAAAAACTTCATTAATTTACCTACCACTCAAATGAAATTATTGTTCGTTTATACTTAAATTGCTTTTCTAGTAAACGTCAGATAGTGCCTACTAATTTGCTTATAGCGTGATTTATTACGAGACCAATACGCCAATTAGCGCCATTAAAACAATTACCAAGAATTGAACTGTTTTGGTTATTTCGTGATTCGAAATTAAAATCGTTTTATACAAAATAAATTCGTTTGAAATGTTTATTAATTATGGTTTATTAAGCGGATAATATTTTCAGGTATAGCTGGCTTTGTTCTTTGCTTTGCTTCAGGTACGTATTTGTCAATGCAAATATTTGTAGCTAAATCTACTACGAGTTTCGTAGCAGTGCTCGTAGCAAACACGTCATCATTAACAGCCTTCTTTGTGCAGTTGATAAGATTCTGGCTGTGAAACGCGAGGCCGCGGGTTCAATCCCCGTACCGAGACAAATATTTGTGTGATCAACAGGTACTTGTTTCGGGTCTGTGTGTGAGACTGGCAAGCCACTTATGTGGGGACTATGTATTTGACAGTTCAGTATTTTTTAGAGACTTTCCCGTCCTCACACCCGCCACTGCAACTCCTGTCAGCCAGGATCAACAGTGGCACACAAAGATTTGACACCGAGCTCCGGAGCTCGGCGAGTCTCTCAGGGACACTAGCTTGTCTTTAACCCGCATCGAAATTAATCTGAAAGAAAAACAAAAGGAGGAGTTGGAAACAAATAGTTGTCCACTTCCCTCCGCAGCAAAGCGGGTGACAAAAAATATTGAGTCGAGAGGTGACAGTTCAGTATATTTATTTTATTCATATCTTAACGTACGAAAAGAGATTAAATAATTAGCTCTAATTTAGCTTGGTATTATCGTTGTCAATCTAGCCGATGGAGCAACAATAAATAGGCGGAGAAATGAGTATAAAACACGGGCGGCTCGCGGCGCACTTGTGTTGGGGCTTTACCTGCGAGATTTATGGCCTCTTTGGCCTCTGTCTGATTAAATCCGCAGATTTATCTCTGCAGTTCTAATAATCTCGCGTGATATATATCGTATCCCACGTCAATTTTTCGCAGGCTGTGTTTTATATCGCGAAGATTTTTGTCATTCCGGTTTATGTTGACGAATATATTTTTATGTCCTCATTTCCTAAATGTTTTATTTTGTGACATTTGCTAAATAAGAAGAGGCTTACTGGCATCAGATTATGTTACGATATAGAAAGTATAACATGTCTTTTTTAACACAATATTTTGCTAAATTTTAATGCCACCCTTGAAAACTAAAATTATAAAGGGGAATGCCGATTCATAGTATCGGTAAAAATATCATTGATCCCGACTCCGATTTCGCTTAAAATTCATTATAGCATTTTCTATGGTTTGTCCTTAAACGTTTTCCTGTATTACCTCGGGTGACAAATTTTTATAAAATAAAGTAATCATCATTTACATTTTGTTCACAGAGCCGAAGACGCAAAAATGATTTTTATTAGACCTTAAGTTCATTTCTCCAAAAACTTCGGGCCTGAGTCACAATTATGTTTATACTTATTGTAAATTTATATTTTTCCCTACACAAAAAGTAGGTTTCATCGAGGCGAGGCGAGGTGGTAGCAGAGATGAAGGATTCAAAAGATCTTGTGAAAGACTATTTGAATAAAGAATATTTTGATTTTGATTTGGATTTTGCGCAAAAGTCTTCAAACCGATACTAAGTAATCGTATCAATTCATGGTAAAATAGGCATACTCCTTTCAGTTCCGCAAGGCACTTGTAATATTTTTGTTACATATTACATATTATTTTAAATATAAGAAGCCATGTTGAACCACTTTTAAGAAACAAACGCACGGTTAATTAATACTTAGATATTAAATAAATCCGCATGAGGCAAGATTTGAACGTGGCTCATTAGCGAACTTGTTCTCCTCGTGAAGGTAGCCCCCGCTGCGCGTCTCATTTCCATATTATTGCAAGAGCTCGGAATATTACATTCATATACATTCGGATAATAGTTTAAAACATTCTTGCTTTGTATTTAAATACTGGGGATTTTATGGGCTGTTTTCATGCTAATTTTTGTGAAATAGAATCTAGTTTTGCATAATGCAATGGGTTTTTAGTGTAACGGAAGTTTTCGCTTCGTTTTTTTACCAGTATATTGCTGGTTAAAATCAGTTCTCAAGAATTAAAAAATCATAAAAGAGTAAAGCAGTTTCTTTCTAATATACATATTAATAGTAACTCCAAGAGAGAAATCCGAGGAATGACAGCCTTCGTGGCACAGTTAGATATACGTCGGCTGTGAAACGAGAGGCCGTGGGTTTGACTCCGCACCGAAACAAATATTTGTGTGACCCTCAGGAATTTGTTCCGGGTCTGGGTGTTTGTGGGATTGAAAAGTCTCTCATAATTCCTTATAGGTACCCACGATATAAGACTCGATCTTAGTGTGGGGTCAGGACTATGTATGTCGGCAGACAGTAAGAATCTCTTCTTTGCTCGATCCTGACATCCTAATTTTGATTTGTCCCCTTTCATCAATATCTTCACGGTCCATTAATATTACAGTTTCAAATGATTCAACAATGAGTATAAAGATTCCATTTGACTATGACATTATTTCTAATAAAACAAACAAGGAAACACTACTATTAGCATCAAGTTAAGAAAAGAGGGCGTAGCCAGCGCATCACGTGATCACCCGACCATTGAATACGTCATCACCGAATCCAAGAGGGGTTGTGCATTTGTGACGGAGCTTCACTTTTCATTCGGCACGCGCAGCGTTCACTACTTATTTCATAATTATTATCAATTTGTGTAATTTGTGTAATAAGTTATTTAAATTTAAGTTAGTAATTATATTTGGTTAAGATCTAGATAGTATAAGGCAAATTATAATAAAATCAGTCATTTAATAAACATTTTTGTTGTGTCACGGTAATTTTTTTAATAAAATTTGAAAGTAGTCGCTAATATCAGAAGTGGGATAGGGCTCCATAGCTCTGTCCAGCTTTGATATTTCCTGACGAAACAATTATTACATACTACAATTTAGTATGGCTGAAAGACGCACAACTAGGAGCAGGGCAAATAGAAGCGAAGATGCGGTGGATTTCCGAGATACCCTCGGAATGATCCTCGCACGTTTAACCGCTCTAGAAAACTCAACTAGTGTGAACGCTGCACGTGGTACGGATCTTGCCGCGGACGAGGAGGGTGCCGGCGCCACGATAGTTCGGAGTACTGCCACGCCGCCGACGCCACCTGCGCCGTCGGAATCTCGTGCTAGCACGAGTGTTACTGGGGCCACAGCATCGAGCCTTGACACTACAGACAGAATCATCGGAGCGTTGAGTGCATTGAGTAAAGTAAGATCTAAGCATTTTTATATTTCTAATTTTGACCCCAGTGTGAATGATATCGATTCTTGGTGCGACGAAGTTGAAAGAGCTCGTGAAATAAATGGATGGGACGATAACGAATGCTTATCTAGAATTGCTAACTGTCTTACGGGGGACGCCAAATCTTGGTTGCAAGATTGGGTGACTCACGACCGCAGTTGGTCAAATTTTAAAATTGAATTCAAACCTTTGTGTTCTCGAAGAGTCGATATCGCGGGTATTTTGTTTAATGTCATGTGCACGAATTCTGATCGCTATCCCACGTATGCTGATTATGCAAGACGCTCGCTATTGCGGTTAAATATTGTAAAAGGTTTAAGTGACGAACTAATAGTCGCAATAATCATACGTGGAATAACTGACCCACAAATCCGTGCAACAGCAACAAATTCAAAATTATTACCTAAGGATTTAGTAGAGTTCTTTTCTGTTTACGTGAAACCCAGCACCTCCAATGATTCTGTGCGTAATGTTCGTAATCATAATAGTATTGAAAGAAATACGCGGAAACGACCATTTCATAACGGGTTGAAATCAGTGAAATGTTTTTGTTGTAATGAAATAGGTCATACACAAGGATCATGTCCTAAACGTAATAAATCTGACTCTCTAAACAACAAAAATATTAACAACTCTATTGCACAGAGGACGGTTGAGACATGCTCCTTTTGTAAGAAAATTGGTCATGATGCGAGCGTTTGTTTCTCAAAGCAACGTTTAGAAGCACGTAAACAAAAAGTTAATTTTTGTCGCGAATTAGAGGGTAAATTGACTGATAATGATATTGTGACCGCAGTAATTCAAAACGTACCTACCGACGTTTTAATTGACAGTGGATCGCGCGTTTCTCTAATATCCGCAGCACTTCTAAAACATTTTAATTGTTGCCAAATACCAACCTATCAATTATTACGGGGCATAGGTAGTCAAAACGTAGAATGTACCAGCTACGTCACTTTGGTAATTGAATTTAATGAAATTTCTTTGGAAATAGACTTTCTTGTAGTTTCCGAGTCGTGTATGAATGTACCCGTGATCATAGGAACAGACGTATTAAACCGCGAGGGTGTAGCATATATACGAACGAACAAACAGCAACGCTTAACGCGCATCGACGAATCAGTCCGTGCTAGTAAGGTATTACAGATTCAGTTGGACCAACAAACCCAAATTGAGTCACCACTTCAGGGTGGCCAGCGAACAAAGTTGTCCTCAATAATCGCGGAGTTCAAAGATTATTTCATAATCGGCACCGCCGCGTCAACCGTTAGTACAGGCACCATGCATATAGAATTAACTAGTGATGTGCCGGTTCACTACCGTCCGTACAAACTTTCTCTTGACGAAAAGATCAGGGTGCGAGGGATTGTTCAAGACCTATTGAAAAATAAAATCATCCGCGAATCAGAATCTCCTTACGCAAGCCCTGTCATTCTTGTCAAGAAAAAGGATGGCTCCGATCGCATGTGTGTGGATTACCGTGCGTTAAACGCCATTACAGTGCGAGATCGTTATCCGTTACCTCTCATCGAGGATCATATTGACCGCTTAGGCAAACACAGATATTTTAGTTGTATTGACATGGCTACTGGATTCCACCAGATAAAAATTGATGACGATTCCATACCAAAAACCGGATTTGTGACGCCTGAGGGGCATTTCGAGTATCTTAAAATGCCCTACGGACTCACAAACGCACCTATAGTATACCAACGAATAATTTCGAAAACTTTGCAAACATTTATAAATTCAGGCAAAGTGTTAGTTTACGTAGACGACGTTTGTATATTGTCAAATTCCGTAGATGAGGCCTTGACAGACTTGCGAGAGGTGATGAAAACTTTGACGTGCGCGGGTTTTTCGATCAATTTAAAGAAAAGCACGTTTGTGTCTACAGAGGTTGAATATCTTGGTCGTAAAATAAGTCAAGGTCAGGTTAGACCGAGCGACAGAAAAGTGCAGGCGCTAGTGAACTCACCTGTACCTACAAATGTAAAACAAGTCAGACAGTTGTTAGGACTAGCTGGTTACTTTCGCCGTTACATTGCCGGGTACGCTTCCAAAACTGCACCTATTGCTAGATTGACTCGTGCTGGGGTACCATTCGTGTGGAGTGAGGAACAAGAGTCTGCTCGCAGATATTTGATAGAGTGTATGACAAACGAGCCAGTATTAGCCATATTTGATCAAAACTTGCCAACCGAACTCCACACGGATGCTAGCTCCATCGGTTATGGTGCCGTGTTAATCCAAGAACACGTAAATAAGAAACGTCGCGTAGTCGCGTATTTTAGCAAAACAACGCAAGGTGCGGAAGCTCGTTATCACTCTTACGAACTCGAGACACTCGCAGTAGTTAAAGCATTGTGTCACTTCAGACATAGATTAGGCATAAGGTTTAAAATAGTAACAGATTGTAATGCGTTAAAATTAACAGAACGAAAAAAAGACTTACTTCCCCGTGTCGCGCGTTGGTGGATTTATATGCAAGACTATAATTTCGTAATTGAATACCGAAAGGGGTCTCAAATGGCCCACGCTGACTATTTGAGTAGAAACCCTGTAGACGTGCGAACTATCACGAAGCCAAAAACTTGGGCTGAAATTGCGCAATCTGCCGATGATGAGACTCGTACTCTAATTGATAAACTCGGAAACAACGAATTAGATCAATCACGTTACGTAGTTCGCAACGATCTTTTATTTTATAAATATACGCCCGTCGGTCAGGACCCTAAATTGCTTTGCTATATTCCGAAGGGGCATAGATTAAGCTTGTTGCGCATTTTTCATGATCAAACATGATCATATTGGTGTTGACAAAACTGTCGACCTTATATTAAATCATTTCTGGTTTCCGGGATTAAGGACTTTTGTGAGAAAATACATTGGGCACTGTCTCATCTGTATTTCTGCAAAGAGAGTACCTAGGGCCTCTCATCAACCAATATCGTCATGGGTCAAACCGGATACTCCGTTCAGCACAATACATATAGATGTGTTAGGCGTCTTACCTGAATCTAATGGTTTTAAATTCATTCTTATTATTGTCGACGCTTATTCAAAGTTTTGCCTACTCTATGCGATTAAACGTCAAGATTCTGATGAATTAATTCGAGTTATGACTAACGCTATCTCATTGTTTGGAACCCCTAAGCTTATCGTTTGTGATCGCGGTCGGATGTTCGAAAGTACACGTTTTCGAAATTGGACAAATGACGTGGGTAGTCAGGTTCATTACATCACCCCGGAAATGCACGCAGAAAACGGTCAGGCGGAACGCTATTGCCGCACTGTTCTTAATATGATCAGGGTTGAAGCTGATAGTAAGGGCAATAAGTGGTCTGATTCTCTCTGGAGAATTCAACTAGTGCTTAACTGTACGACGCACAAGACTACACATAATTCTCCCATGCAACTGCTCATCGGTATTGAAGGCGCAACGCCTGTAATAAGGTCTCTCATACGAGACGTTGCTCTCGACAACACTAATTCAAATCGCGAGGCCATGCGGGAAATACGTCGCCAGATGGCTTCCGAACGACTCGAGCAGAACAGAAGATATCAGGATGCCTATGTCAACAAACAACGCAAGGCTACTAGATGTTTTAAAGTAAACGACCTAGTGTTCGTCGCGAAGGCAGCGCAGAGTAGTGGAAAACTAGACTCGGGAATGCGTGGCCCTTACCGCGTATTGAAAGTATTGCCACATGATCGTTACGAGCTGCGGCTGCTTGGAGGCTCCTTTGGTAAAATCACGCGAGCTGCCGCCGAATATATGGTGGCATGGCGTGGAGAATGGACTCCTGAATCATGTGCGGCATTCTTTAACAGTTAGTAATACTGATATTTTTGGCCTACATATGCTTTGTAGGGTTGACATGATAACTTGGCCATGTCACATATGAAGCCGACATGTTAACTGGGTCATGTCGTGCCACTAGTTGACATGATAACTTGGCCATGTCACATATGAAGCCGACATGCTAACTGGGTCATGTCGTGCCACTAGTTGACATGATAACTTGGCCATGTCACATATGAAGCCGACATGTTAACTGGGTCATGTCGTGCCACTAGTTGACATGATAACATGGACATGTAAATCTTATAGCCGACATGCTAACTGTGTCATGTACGGGCTTAGTTGGTATGATAACTTGGCCATACCAACTTTACTGTACTCTGTCACTACACACATCGACATGATAACTTGACCATGTCGTTTTGTTTACATTGCTAACTTAGCTTAACAACGGACACAAAACATGTACACACATTGGCATGCCACACTAGCTAGTTAGTAACATCAACATAGTTTGCATGGCTGAACTATAAACTGTCAATTTAATAAAAACTTCAATTTTTATATTCAGCTAGTGACGAGGGCAGTCCTGATTCATCCAATGAAGAACATCAAACTCAACCTTCACCAATGGGAGAAGTTGCTCATAGCTCCAATACCGAGGTGGACGTGGACGTCCACGCGTCAGGAGAGGCCGTATTAGCATCAAGTTAAGAAAAGAGGGCGTAGCCAGCGCATCACGTGATCACCCGACCATTGAATACGTCATCACCGAATCCAAGAGGTGTTGTGCATTTGTGACGGAGCTTCACTTTTCATTCGGCACGCGCAGCGTTCACTACTTATTTCATAATTATTATCAATTTGTGTAATTTGTGTAATAAGTTATTTAAATTTAAGTTAGTTTTTTTTTTTTTTTTTTTATAATGGCCTGGCATAGTGGCGGCATTGCACCTGATGGAAAGTGCCAATGCCGCCCAGGCAGAGTATCCATTGGCATCGGACAGCAGTCCCATGCCAATGGAAACAATTATGCCGGCCTGCTTAGGTGCCTCTTCACACCACGGCGGAAGGACCCGGGATTGTAGGAAGGAGGGAACACGTGCGCCGGCAAACAATTCCACAGCCTGACGGTGCGGCACAGAAACGAATTTGAGAACCGTTTGGTTCGCGCCGGGATGGTGTGGACCGTCAAGCTATGGCTTCGCAAGCCAGCACGCGTGGTTCTGGTTAGGAATGGAGAGGAGGGGAGCAAGTTGAACAATTCCTCAGAGCACTCACCGTGATACAGGCGGTAGAACACGCTTAGAGAGGCGACATCTCTCCGGAGTTGTAGCGACTCCAAGTTGCTCGTAACGTCTGCATCATTCACAATGCGGATGGCCCGCCGCTGCAATCCATCCAAGGCATCGAGCAGGTACTGGGCGGATCCATCCCAGAGGTGCGAGCAATACTCCATACCCGGCCGGACCTGCGCTTTATATAAGCGGCAAAGCTGACCGGGCGTGAAAAACCGACGCACTCTGTTCAGGACTCCAACCCTGCGTGATGTGGCAGATATTACGCCCTCGATGTGATTCCTTGGATTGAGATCACAGCGGATATCCACACCAAGGATACACAGGTCATTCCGCACTGAGAGGGGAGTACCCTGAAGAATGGGGAGGGGAGAGAACGGGGATTTTTTGCACGTGAACGCACACACCTGGGTTTTCCTGGCATTGAACTCAACCATATTCCTGGAACCCCATGTAGAAATGAGATCCAAGGTGCGGTTGAGCTCAATGACAAGATCTTCGCGTCCCTTCACAGTTTCGACACGGCAACCTGGAGGCCCGCAGTGGTATCGCCCATGAACCGTGCTGTCATCTGCATAGCAATGAATGTTGCCAAGCGACAACATGTCATTGATATGCAGAATAAACAAGGTGGGCGACAGCACCGAGCCCTGAGGAACTCCGGCATTTACCGACATGAGCGCCGAAGCGTGTCCGTCTACGACCACACGTATTCTACGCCCATGCAGAAAGTCGGAAATCCACGAACACAGGTTGCCGGGTAGACCGTATGCCGGAAGCTTGGACAGAAGACCACGGTGCCAGACCCTATCAAACGCCTAACGCGTAATTATATTTGGTTAAGATCTAGATAGTATAAGGCAAATTATAATAAAATCAGTCATTTAATAAACATTTTTGTTGTGTCACGGTAATTTTTTTAATAAAATTTGAAAGTAGTCGCTAATACTACAAAAACCCTGCACCCATATCATATAATCTAAACTTGCGACCACAAATAGTCGCAAGCAAAAAATCTAGATTGGAATAAAACTATTTCCTGCCTTTTGTAGCCAACATTTGATGTAGTTTGTAGAGCAGTGCTTTGATATTGAAACAAAATAAACGTCCTGCAATGTGCGGTTGCATACGCCGTTTTAAAGGTACGCCGTAACTTTGTTTTTCTACTTTTTTTCATGATATACACATGCAACTTTCCAAACGCTTGGTTTTGCAAAGTTTGCTTTCCATATTTATTTCACACTGATTTATCGTGTTCAGGTGCGTTTAGAAGCAATTAAGATAAATAATTTTATATCTATAAATAATACTACTAAATAATTTACTGGTGGTAGGTCTCTCATATGTGAGAGGCCGCCTGGGTAGGTACCACCGCAATGTCTGTTTCTCTAAACAGCAGTGTAAATGCACTGTTGAGTTTCGGATTATTCGGATATATTGAGACTTAACATCTTATATCTCAGTTGTCAGTGTTGTTTGATCTCTTATCATCAGGCGAACGCCATGCTCGTCTCGCCATTCATTGAAATAGAAAAACATAGTAATATTATGATCATTTTTGTTTATTTACGTACATCTCTAGTCATCTCTGTATCACCCTAGGTTCGACTGGTGACCTGGTGGTGGGATGACTTATGCATCAAGTCCATCTATATACATTAATGATATTCTTCTTCTTCATTTTAGTAATAGATGGCTCCTTCGTAGTATAATTTGTATTCAAAAGTATTAAAATTAAAAATTATATAAATTAAATGATGAGACGGTACAGTGAGAGCAAAATAAGAGTTAAGAAGTGGAAGGTGTTTTCAAACTGTACAATACTTACACAAATACTCTATTGTATATTATTCGGAAAGCCAAAACTTTGCGACTTCCATCCAGCGTACAACAGAAACCCATTACCGTTGTTACGTTCTTCGAATTACTTTCCGCTATTACATTGGTTTCTAGTTTTTTACCATTCATAACAAATTATGTAACAGTAATAAATTGTTTCGTAACATGTCATACGTAGCTTACTTCTGCTTTTTATCGATTTAAGAGTATGCATAACTAATTGTTCTACTGTGCTGTACTGTATCAGCCCTTATACGTCCCACTGCAGGGCACGGGCCTCCTCTACAATCGAGAGTACGACCAAGAGAGATTAGGTCCACGTCGCCGGCCTAGTGTGTGTTTTTATAGCTATATACTGGGTATATCAAGAGTGCTACCGAAATCGAAGCCAGGTGGTAGTTTAAGTGACTACAGACAAAATGTAATAACTGAAAATTTCGCAAAGAAACGCGACAATTTTTTTTTAAATATAGCCGAGTTACGGTGTTCAATCCATAGTTTTTGCTAAAATAGTAATTTAAAGCCTTGCGTACTAAGCGTGTTTAAAAATAAAAGGGTGTACACTGTTATTTAAGAAAAGACTATCTATTTATCACCCTAATACAACGACAGAAAAAAATAACCAAAAAAAATTCGTCGCAATTTCTTGCACAAAGTTTGGTTGCATTGTGTCTGAAGTCACTAAAACTACCACCCAGCTTCGTTTTCGGTAGCAGTCTTGATATCCCCGGTACAATGGTTGTCTCGATTAAGGTGTACCATTGTCTCACCGAAAATTTGTGGACAGCAAATGGGTTAGTGGATCAAGATACGTTTCATCCACTAAACTTGATTGCCGAATACGTAAAAGCTAAATATTGGTACGTATGTGATTTATGTCATAGTGTGACGCATGAGTTTCAATTAGCTTTATTACGTAGATTAAAGATAGGTCATTTATCGCAGTTTTAAACTATTTAGACTGAATTGTCCTTACCTTTCCATATACATCCCACTGCAGGATTGAGAGTGATTAGGCTATATATATTGTCCGCCACGCTAGCCTAATACGGGTTGGCGGACTTTTAAAACCAAGGAAATTTTAATAAATACGTTATGTTGAGAAAAAAAAAATAGTAAATTTTTGTAAAGCAATTGTGGTAAAGCATTCTTCTCAACAAGTCCAAGATTCATATTTTTAAGCCAAAATCTGACCCCATAACCTCAACTGAACGCATACAAAAGCTAGGTAACACGACAATACTTTGGCAGTAGGCGCTGCGGCGCGGTGCGTCGCGTCGCTGCGGCCTACCAATAACCGCACTAGTTCGTTCCCCGCTCCCATTTAGCGGTTTCATACTTTTTGCCGCGTCCCATTTTATGTGTTTTGTTCGCTGCGAACGCTTGCCGAGCCGACAGCTATCGGGAAATCATTTCGCGACAATTATCGTTTCGATGCAGGGATTTGTGTAGAAATATTTGCGTTTTAAATGTCAAAATAGTGTATCTATGTCAGTCTGGGTAAGATTATTGATGAATAGATTACATATCTCATGTGCATGTTTATGGACATTTATTAAACAGTTGGGTTTCTAATTAATCTGCCTGCATCTTTCGGCTATTTAGGCACTGGCTTGATCCAAAAACAATATCTATAATAAATTAATGATATTTACACATTTTTTCTATTAATAGGTTCTGTTAATAATTAATAGACTGGACTGAAAGTCCAGACATATTTCCAAACAATATATTCTACAATAAATAATATCACTTGGCCAACCAAAGCAACTGGAAATGCGCCTAATTTTCCCCGACAATGTTATTCAGCGACAATTGCAACTCATTCCAATTCTATTGAATGCAAAGCGATTCAGTTGTCCACATCAATTTCACTTAGTGATTTCGATTGGACAACATTCGACGACCGCGCTCGGTACAAAGTGGCTGTGAAAAGCCATTACATAAACTATACAAAGTCGAGACTGGAGTCACCGCGTTAGTGATTCCCTCTGAAACAGTTAAACATTCTATAACAGCGAATGGATCTGTGGATAGGAAAATAAATTATACATTGAATTGAATGTTAGAGGTTGGGCAGTGATGGTGGTATTTGGTCTTTCGATGGGGAGGGAGGAGAGAGAGTAGACGCGTTGTTAATGAGTAGATAATTAAATATTTGATTCGAAATTGGGAAACTAATATAATACAGGTCAAGTAAAGGTCTAATGTAAAATAAATTTTAAATGTTTAGTATTTCCCGTCTGGCAATATTTTTTAATAATAGCGGTTAAAAACTATTTATTAATTTAGGTTCAAAGTATATGACTGCGGTATGTATGGAGCTCTGTTTCATTAAGGTCATTTTGTTGAGGAAAATTATTTATTCACATTGCCAAACAGGGCCAGATGTGACGCTTAACCAACCCGCCATTTAGAACACACGCAATCAAGCCAAACCGGACAGCTGTAGCGGTGTAAACACGCCGTGATTTACAGAAATAGACTGACTGCCACTAAACAGTACATTTTATCGCGCATTCAATTCAATCCATTATGCGGCACGTTCGTTAACACCCTCCATGCTCAATGGGTCGAACAGACCGCGCTGATCCACCACGGCTCGTTAGTGACAACCTTTCATTTGATTAACTACTGGCCTTTAAAACACCGCGCGCCTCCTGATTCCATTCGCCGGACCCACTCATACGTTTAATATAAGTTGATAATTGTATTCGTCGGCACGGCCATAAATATTCATGCGGTGCGAAATAAAATATTACTATTTAACTTGTACGGAATGATTGATGAAATTTTAAATGAAATCCTTTTGTGTGAATCTGTTGAACTGGGCGGCGGGCGGCGTGCGGCGTGCGGGCTCGTGCCGATTACTTTTTTGTTGGCACGAGCGGTGAGCCTTACTGTAATTTGTTTTTTCATTACCCGTTTGATTCATGTTTATATAATTATTTGCTAGTGGCAGCTGCTTTGGATGTATAGCTATGAGTTTTACGGGTATATTGATTTCTAACCCTGATCAATTTGACATCCACGTAAAAAATAAGTAGTCTATCTCAAGTAAGACTTTTCATTTCTCACGTATTTTGATAGGCTAAATTAAATATCGGTATAAATCATGCAATTCTTATTTTTTATCAAATGGTTAAAACTTTACATTCCAAAAATACCAAGTAGAGGTGGAGGTTCGGGTTTTTAAAACAAATGTAACGTGATGAAATGTAATTTCAGCCTCGGATTCGCATTCGGCTTTACAAAATGCGCGAGAAAAAGGCATTAATGAGCCTAGCGTTTCGTATATACCATGTTTTTGTTGAGTTGTGTATTAATTATTTATTGTTAGCTCAACATTAGTTTCAAATTCAAACAGTGTCTGTATTCATGGACGTCTACTCGCCATGAATAGACACACATAGTTGAATTCCTGTAATAATTATCTCGCACGTGAATGCCGCATTGCTGTTGCACGGAACCATATGCAATATATGACTCGAGAGAATACCTGGCGATCAACAAATATCTTAGTTATATACATAATTATTACAAGTGCGTACTAAACGGACATATAGTAGGATATAATTAAACGAAGAATCTTAGGTCTTACATTTTCGTTTCGTTATATTTTTGTGGGAATAATGAAGCCGATCGCAGTCGTATTGAACGTACCTCATATACCCGTTATATTAGTAAAAAAAACATTCAATAAAAATCTTTTATCATGTATAAACATTAGATTTTTGGTTACATAAATATTTTTTCAATAAATCTTGACGTAAAACCCCGCAATAATGGTATCAAAAGCCTGGCTCATCCCTTTCTGATTCAAAAGATCCAAGCTAAACAATTTCCTCCGCATTAGACCAGGCAGAACAAACACTATTATTTCATTTACGGATATCAGGGTATTCGGTCCAATTGGCACGATATTCATTACAGCGACGGGTTTCCTTATTGTTCATTACCACGTGACAGCTATCCAATCCAATAAAAAGCTTCTAGAATACTGATCGTTTAGCAATAAAAGAATCACGATGAGATGATTATAGCAAAAAAGGATGTTTAGCGTTTAACTTCAGCGCTCAAGTGTCTAAGGGAGAACAAAAGCTTGGATTTTTGCTACTAATGGCACTATTATCACGTACATCATTGATGGGTACAAAAGACCCTAACGACACATTTAGTGCAATAAAATTTCTACCTTACTATTTAAGTGTTAAAGTATATTTTGCAGTAAAGTGTAGTGGCGTGTGGCGTTTTTTTTTCGACACATGGAATCACTCACGTAATATTTTGCTCCCAGTCAGAGAAAATGTTTCTGAAGTCATTTGTCTGATATCCGACGTCGTGATGTAATTACAAAGGGCCTGGAAGTGATTATAGCTCGAGACGTGTTTATTTTGTTAGTCGCCGATTTATTCTTGGGGGATCTATGAATGTGGTCGCCGTTTTATTGGCTTATTTTAATATTTCTTGAATAGATGAGGAAAATTGCCTTGATAAAGTTTTTGTGCGGAGTTACGTTTCTGGGTTCGATCTATTTATATAACATATTGATAGAAATGTTAGACATTAAAATATCATTCTTACTTACAGTTGATTTCCAATACAGGTAATGTTTAAAAAAAATAATTGTGGACTGCCTATTAATTTAATATTATTCATAACCAAAAAATGTTACACTAATATAAAAAAGTTGAAACTAGAAATCACTTCCAATTACTTCAAAAGCTACAAGCAGTCCACGTAAATTATGATAAAATTCGTCATAATGTCCACTCGAATTAACTTAATATGAAGTAAATTACCATTGAATTCGGTTTCATAGAACTAAATATAAAAACTATGAATTAGGGCCGGCCCAAACGGAACTTGCAAATGTAAAGAAACAAACTACTGGAACATTATATTTTTGTCCATACAGCTAGCACGACTTTACTACTAAGCCATTCGGTGATTTAAAGACAAATAGTTTTAACTTCATAATTGGGTTACGGATAATTAATTATATCTGTATCAGTCCATATACGTCCCACTGCAGGGCACGGGCCTACTCTACAATCGAGAGTACTATTGAGAGTGATAATTATATAATAAACAAATAAATTCAACAGACACATACATAATTCTGTTTCCACATTAAGATCACAGAAAAATCAATTAAGCCTTGTGTCGTGGGTATCAGGAACTACGAGAGACTTTTCGGTCTCACAAACTCCCAGACCCGAAACATATACCTGTGGATCACACAAATATTTGTATCGATGTGGGGATCGCACCCACGATCTCTCGTTTCATAGCCGGCGTCCAGCCATCTGCGCTATGAAGGCCGTCAAAACTGTGGACAATAGCTATTTTTTTTTATTGCTTTGAATGGCGAGACGATCATGCCGTTCGCCTGATGGTAAGCGATGCGACCGCTCATGAACAGTAGCAAAACCAAACAACACCTTGAATTACAAAGCAATGCTTGGAATTCCACTGCGCTCGCCTTCCTGAGACATAAGATGTTAAGTCTCAATATGTCCAGTAGTTACTCTGGCTACAATGTCCTTCAATCCGAAACACAACAGTGTATTTAAACTGCTGTTTGACGGGAGAAATAGACATTGCGGTGGTACCCATCCAGGCAGCCTCTCACATATGAGAGACCTACCACCAGTAAGCTTCCCTATTTTCCGACAACTGATCACGATCCTTAATCTGCTGCCTGTAACAGTCGATATCGTCCGAGGATTTCTGACTTGTTCTATCGTGTTATCTCATTTGCACTCAAACTTTCCTCTACAGTTTCCTGTTTTTATATTACCATATAGCAAATATGGTGATACGAACATACCATCCGCCTGATGGTAAGCTGTTCGACCGCTCATAAACAGTGGCAACACCAAGCAACACTATGAATTATAAATCAATGCTAGGCATTTGACTGCCATCCCGAGACATGTCTACAATGTCCTTTAAACTATAACACAACAGTGCATTTACACTGCTGTTTCGCAGGTAAAATATACATTGTGGTGGTACTTTCTCAGACGGCCTCCCACATTTGAGATACTTACCTCTATTTTTCGTCTGATCTTCAGCCTCTTCATTTCTAATACCACTAATGCTCACGTCTTAATTCACAACAGTATTTCGTCACTGACTCAGCAATATACAAACCCACAGCAGCATAAAGCACAAACATAATAGGTGAAGTGACGCAGGCCTCGGTAGCCGGCGCTGGCATTGTTTCCGTGTTTCCATCACGCCAACCGGCAATCAATCGGCAGATGCTATCGCTCTGATTGGTACGGCAAAATACATGAATAATTTTAATGAATGCGGTCGACGGTTTCATGAGCAGCATGTGCTTGCCGTCGGTAATTTTTAATTTTTATTACTCAGCTTAGGGATTAAAAGGTCAATTTGAATAATAACATTAACTAAGCTACAAATAAAGTAAGTGTAATAATAAAAAATAAACAACGACTTCAGAAAACACTACAAAGTAATAAATAAAAACACCACTGCAAAGAAAAAAATGATATTTATTTAATTGTACTTGAACATGTTGATTAATTTGCTTATTAATTTGACTAACCAGCAAATCAAAATATATTTGGTTGCCAAGTATCAAAAATGTAAAAAATTAAAGGCGCAAGTCCCATATGTTTGGTTCCTGGCGGCCCGCCTTCAATATGTAACCCATGCATTTTGATTTGCTGGTTAGACAAGTTTTTTGCAGTAAAAAAAGGCAGAGGGAATATGAAATGGGTAAGTTTGTGTAGACGGTAAAGCTATTAGGCCAAGCAGGCATTGTCCTATTGATGTCCGAGTATAAAAATAAATAAAACGGAGGTCACTGTTTCTCAGAATATTATATGATGGCCTAGACAGACGCTGTTCTAGATTTTTGAAGCCAAAATTCGAAGAAAAGTCGAATCCAATGTTTTATGATATATTTCCAAGAAATATCCCCATGAATCAACTTCCGCTTATAAATAAATCAAGCCCAACTTTATCACACGCTTTCTGTTATAGTGCGGGAAATAAATATAGTGAGCACAAAGAAAAAATCATAATTCGGATTTCAGCTATCTATGTCGAGGTCATAAGTGCTAAAAAATAAGATACAAAACAAACATGTTTGAAAATTATAATAAAACTCATTTTGTATTCGTTCACGTTAATACTGAGCATTCGATATGTCTCTAGGTGCCCAATTTCGGTCTTCGGTTAAATAAAGAACGTATGATTTCAAAACCTAGATGTTGACCCTTCAACTAATATCCAATTCAAATATTTAATTAGCACCCGCACAAATATCGTTAATGTTAAATCGGCGACAAAAGGGTCCATGGGAAACGCGCGCCGCTGGGACCCAGGAAATGGATTCAATTTTAAGATTCGTTTCAAAACACGTTTATGTGGAAATGCCTCGACCCTTTTAAGTGCTCATGATTTTGTGTTATTCAAATGTTGAATGTTGTAATAATTATTTTGTTGAGATATTTTTGTACTGTTTGTGGACAACGAAACCTTATTTATAATTATTATAAATTCAACAATACTAAATAAAGAACTATTCAAGAACTCTAATACTTCTTGAATCAATATATCTTAAGGATAATTCTGCATGGAAATTAAATACACGATACCTAATTTGGGGTTAATATTGATTGCCATTATCTCGTCAAATATTTCATCTGTCAAGCGCCTATTGGCCAAGGAGAGTTCTCTTGAACGAGTTATGGAAGTAGCTTGTATAGAGACTGAACAATATATTGTATTAAGTGTATACAGGCCCCCTTGTGCACCACATAATACCTTTTTGGAAATTATGGAAGATGCATTGCACAAGGTATGTGTTTCACCAAAAAAGAATTGTTGTCTGTGGAGACTTTAATATCAACATAATATTAGAAGAATCTCCTATAGCTTGCAGTTTCATTAATCTATTTAAATCATACAACCTACATCATTTATTTTTTGAACCAACTAGAATAACTGCCACAAGTGCTACATGTATTGATAATATTTTTACTAATTTCTCAATATGTGAAAAGTCAGTAATTAATGTTTTAGACTCTGATCATTGTGGTCAGTATGTTTCATTGCCTAGCACTAAAAGTAAAGTTCCAAGGAAAAGTATTAAGTTTGTTCCTAACAATATATATCGCATGGAAAAATTTAGAATAAATATCAAAAACAATCTGCCAGCGCTGTCCCCTCACCAAGACCCAGACAAACTGTACAGTTCATTATTTGAAATGATTAAATGTGAATTTAGAAAAGTATATAAATCTAAAACTATTATTGTAAATCAGCGAATGACATTTAGTGAGTGGGCAACCACTGGTTTATTTAAAAGTCGGAATAAACTATATAATCTATACAATGAAAGAATGTTTAACCAAAATCCGTCTTTTAAGGAATATGTAAAAAATTACTCCAAAGTTTTCAAACGAGCTTGTTCCACAGCTAAATCCTTGTATTTAAGAAATAAAATCAAAATGTCTAATAATAAAATCAAAACTACTTGGAATATTATTAATTCTGAATCTGGTAAAAACTCGGTACGTGAAAGTAACTTTAATCTTAAAATAAATAATAGGAGTTGTACAGCAGATCTGGAAGTAGCGACTGAATTTGAAAGATTTTTTACTGATATTCCCAAAAACACCACCCAACATCTTCAGTCATCTTCGAGGTCTGCTTTATCTATACTTGAAAAACTTGTACCTGAATGTAACGTGGCGTTTGAGTTCTCGCAAATTGGGCCGCAGCATATATTAAAATCGTTTAAAGAAATTAGTTTAAAAAAGACCGCAGACTTGTGGGGAATATCTGTAATTAATATATCTTTAATCATTGAGCATATAGCACCCCACTTAGCAGAGATATTCAACCGCTGTGTGGTATCTGGTGTTTTTCCTGACCTGATGAAACAAAGCAAGGTGGTGCCTCTTTTTAAATCCGGTGACAGCTCGGATCCGACCAATTTCCGACCTGTTTCAATTTTACCAACGCTTAGCAAGTTATTTGAGAAAATAATTCTTACTCAATTATTAACACATTTCAACACCAATAACTTGCTACACCAGAAACAGTTCGGATTTACGAGAGGTCGATCAACAATTGACGCGGGAGTATCTCTCCTAAAGCAAATCTATGACGCTTGGGAAGAGTCGCAGGATGCACTTGGTGTATTCTGTGACTTATCTAAAGCCTTTGACTGCGTAGAGCACGACACTCTGGTCAGGAAATTACGCCACTATGGTATCAGGAACCGAGCTCTCAATCTTTTGTCCTCCTATTTGAGCAATAGGGTACAGAAGGTTGATATTAATGGAAAACTTTCTGGAGGATCTGCGGTCACTATGGGAGTACCGCAGGGTTCAATTCTGGGACCTTTTCTATTCCTGGTCTACATAAATGACTTACCTTATCACGTCGGGAATAATCACGAAGTTGTGTTGTTTGCGGATGATACATCTTTGACATTTAAAATTAAAAGGCAACAATTAGATTTTGATGAAGTAAACAGTGCCCTTCGTGAAGTTGTACATTGGTTTAATATTAATAATTTATTACTTAATGCCAAAAAAACTAAATGTATTAAATTCACACTGCCCAATGTTAGGCAATTATCTACCACTGTACAAATTAACGGTGAAGAATTGGATCCTGTTGCGTCTACTACGTTTCTGGGCATTACGGTCGACGCTAAACTCCAGTGGGGGCCGCATATCAATAAACTATCAGGTAGATTAAGTTCAGCGGCATATGCAGTTAAAACCATTAGGCGTTTAACGGATGAGGCAGCGGCAAGAATTGTCTATTTCAGCTATTTTCATAGTATAATGTCTTATGGTATTCTTCTCTGGGGAAATGCTGCGGATATAAATAGCATTTTTATTTTACAAAAAAGAGCTGTTAGGGCCATTTATCAACTTGGTCCAAGAGTTTCATTGAGAGAAAAGTTTAAAGAAGTAGATATTCTTACTGTTGCATCTCAATATATTTATGAAAATTTATTATATGTTCGTAAAAATATAACCCAATTTAAGCGTAATTGTGACATACATAGTAAGAACACTAGGAACAAACATAATCTTGTCTCACACATTACTCGTCTCCACAAGATAAATAATTCTTTTATGGGTCAAAGTATACACTTCTATAACAAGCTTCCCAACAGTTTAAGAGAACTTCCAATTAATAAGTTTAAAAAAGTGATAAAAGCTAAACTGTGTAAAAAGGCATATTATAGAATCACAGATTATGTGGAAGATAAAACTGCTTGGGAATAAATTTATCATGTTTTGCTTCAATTGACATTATTGTTACTTGTGACATGAACCATTGTTATTGTAATTGGCGATATAAAAAAAAAAACAAAAGAAAAAGAAAGAAAAAAGAAGACAGTTCGTGTTGCTGAGGGAGTTTCTTGCGCCGCTTCTTCTTCACAGCTACAACACGTTCCGAAGCGGTGGTAGCAGAAAAAGACGATTCAAAAGATCTTGTGAAAGACTATTTGAATAAAGAATATTTTGATTTGATTTGATTTGATTTGATTCTCGCATCGAAGATGCGATTATCGCAAGGATATAAAAACTTGTACCTTGTAAACATTTCGCAAAACACTATAATCTTATGGCAGTTATGTCATGCGATAATGGCATGCTATTCTCACCGCGCCACGAGTAACTCGCTCCCTGGACTATAAGACCAAATTAATTAATAGAATTGCTTTCATTCATAAAGTTGTGTTTTTCTTTTATTAACACATTTAACACAATGATCCTAGGAGTATTGTGGATGAACTATGTATGGTCTGAAGAAGAGCTCTATCCCTATCATACAGTTATTTATGCAAAAATGTGTGCTCACAATACCGCACGCGTCAAAAAAGGTCTCCTCGCTTCATTTTGTTATGAACTCATTTCAACCTTTTCACACTGCATTTGTGAGTAACGGGTTAGTTTATTTTATTTCTTGAATAATATTAGAAAATTGATTTAATATATTGTTTCTTGGAATAAAAATAATAAAGTATTTCAACTTTTTTCTATCTTCATGAAACCACACTATGTTTGATAATGCGTAATCTTTACACCGAATGCGATTTAGAGACATCGACACAATTAAGTCGACGCGACTTGTATAATTATTTTATAAATACATGCTTCAATTATTAAAATATGTATTATATGTTTGTTAGTAAATTTTCAGAAAATATTTCCACAAATTACCCCGATTCAACATGGATTAAATACACAAACAAACGTGGTTAATATTAAAAGCTCATATTTATATCTAAAATTTGGTGCAACCACTACACTCTTAAAATAATTAATTATTTGAGCAATAAACATACATTTCACGCTCACACAAAACTTATAAACAACAAACCGCACAAATCCAGCAATGTATAACTAACAAAAATTTATACCGTAATATTGCTTTGTAGGTGCATGCGTCCGTGTACCAAGGCCGTTTGTTTGCAAGCAGACAATACGGCCGCATCGCCAGCTTAATTAAACCCGCCCATTATGAAACTGATTTACACACGAATATATTTTAAATCGGGAAAGTATTAAATTACTTTTAAAGTGCACGGGTAATGGCAGGTATTTTGTACGACAAAAGTAATGAATTTTGCATTTACATAAAGTCAGGTTTGTTTTCTGCTGGGATCGGTGAACTGTGTAACGCCTGTCCCTATTATCTGCTGTTCACAATGCGTATGAAGAGCACCTAGAGGTTTTAATTACTATGGAGTATTGGTATTGGTATTGATAAATGGTATTAGTTTGTTTTACAACAGTAGGTGGAGTAACACGTCTTCCTTACGGTTTCTTAACCGGGTCCGGTACAATTAGAATTCTTATAACTTAATAAGTGGTTGGTGTTCTGTTGGGAATTAACCAGACGAGGCTGCCAATATGTTTTCTGTGGTTGCTGGTTCGAATCCCAGGGCACACCTCTGACTTTTTCCAGTCAAGTGTGTATTGACAGTCAATCATCACGCACTATAACGGTGAAACCTGCATATAGTAGAGATGCGGATAAATTTCCATGGTATTTAAAAGTCCGCCTACCCGCAATAGGTTAGCGTTTTAGACTATAAGGCCTAACCTTTCAATCGTTCTCTCGATTGTAAAGGTGCCTCGTGTCCGTATATGGGCAGGTTGGTATGAATCACTATTCTGTTTCTCGTCTCCCCTTGGTCTTCACAATCTCCTAGCATTTATTCTTTCCATGTGGCAAAACCACCGCTCTTTGCCCTATATTCATCTGGATTACTGTATCCCCGAAAAGGTTTGATATTTCTATAGACCGACACATAAATCGTCGAGCAATTTTTGTCACAATATGCTTTGGAACTAAGTCCATCGCAGAACCGAGTTCAAATTCAACTCCAAACGAATTCCTATGAGATTTTTCAAACCGAAAAGCACTTTCTAAAAATGAAGATACATTTCCGTTTCTGCATCGCTTCTCGGCAATTCGAACATTGTTTGGCAAATTCTCACTGCAGCTGACAAATTGTGGTTCCTTTAGTGCAGACACTGACAGACATTGCGGTGGAAATTGCTTACCTGCCTTATAATGCAAAGCAATATTTTATTCATATACAAAAAGCGTGTGTATGAAAGAATGTGATGTATTGTGTCAGTTACGGGTAAGTGGTCAACAGTCATTAATATTTAAATACAAGATTAGTATAGTGTAGGAATCGTATACTTGATTGTTTTAGAATTAGATTGGGTTGTCTATTGCCGATGGTATCAAAAGCTGATTTGCGCGGTTATTTCGTGTTCCATTTTCTGTTTAAGCTGCGTTTCTGTATTCCGTAATAATGTGTAATGACGTCATTACATTCGTGCTTAGTAAATTAAATTAATAATTAACAGTCAAACAACGGTGCTTAACGTAGTAACAATAATATATTTGCTGCAGCCGTTCTAGCATTAGTCACATGGTATGGTCGTTAGCATTTTTTTATTTGCGTCTACCTAGTCTGAATTCAAGTCAAACTTTTTACAATAAGAATTATGCAATAAGACTACTAGTTGAAGGCTTTCTATCAGGTTCATAAGAAAATTATTGAAAATATAAAATATAAAAATCATAGAAAAACAGTGGAAATTTTGTGACTGAATAATGATGACGTTTCTAATCACAGATATAAGACATCATTTATTTATAAACATTTTATTGCCCACACAAAAGAGAAAGAAATATAATTAGAAGTTATATATACAATTGGCGGTCTTATCGCTTAAAAGCAATGACTTACAGACAATCAAGAGATGGATTTGAGAAAACGAATAAACAGTTATACATTGTTCTAGAACTTATTAAAGACCATATTTATATTACCAAAACTATAGACATTTTACTAAGCAACATAATTGTATTGACTTGGGAGCAAACTCAATAGATGCTAAGCCTCGGAAGCTTCGCAAGCGTTTACAATATCATGAGTAATTGGCTTTTGGTACATTTTCGTCGCTAATAAGTTGCATCAGCGAACTAGGCAAGGCTGTTATGCTGCGTTGGTTCTTTAACGTAATACTTTGCTAATGATGTTAAGTTTATTATGCTAAGAATTTTAGTTTAGTGGAACGAGCTGGATGTTTTGGAACCAACATCTCGAGAGCTCGTGACGTTGTAACACAGTTTACCCAGCACATACAATTTGGGCTAGAAATGTCGAATTATTTCTTGCCTAGAAGAAAGTTTCTTTGAAAATATATCTTTTAAATCAGTTTATCTCTTCGGTACATAAATTGTATGTGTTACAAATTGTACTGATTCACTGATCCAAAAAAGAACACATCAACAAACAGACTAGCACATTTACTGGATTGATAAAATCCATTTGTAGGGCCCTCGTGTGCGGCGCGGCACTCAACCTTCACAGAATTAATAAACAATATGACGACAATAAACAATAATAATATTCCACAGCGAGATTGTGGAGCAGTGGGTCAAGTGCGCGATCGATTCCCAGTGCGTTAACATACAAAGCAAGTGGTTACGCCGCCGATGAATTTTGAATATTCAGCGAGAAAATTGTTCAATAGCTATGGCTCTCTGACTCTCGTCTAGATTATTCGGTTACGTTCTAAACTATATTTCTAACCTAATGCGCTATGCTAACTTTGCAAATGAAAGCTGCATTTGTAAATATTTCGAGCCAATTGATGTATGTGTTCTGTTGGTTTTCTTCTTGGAAAAATAAATAAATTACAATCTTAAAAGTGACTCTAAAATCCACGATAAACATTCAATCAAATCATGTGAAAAAATAAGCTTATATTTCTAAGACAAAAATATCCTCAACCTTTTTCTTTATTCTCATATCGTCATATTAGGGAAAACCATTTCCGATTACCTAAAATAAAAGGGATAAGGTTTATAACATGAGTTTGTAAACAAACAAATAAAAAATGTAATGATGTTCCGGCCCAGTATTATGAGAGCAACTACTCATTCGAACGTCACACGAAACAATACATTGTTTTGTGACAAAAGATTTGCCGCTTACTTAGGAATCGTGTTAGAGGAAAGTTAACCTTATCTCCTAAGCAGTAAGAGTGGAAAACACAGCAATATGTGTTTGTGAGGTCAGGTCTCGCCACAGGGTTGCCACGTGAGATTGTTTGTTAGCCGGAATACAGAGGTCATACAATGGACAGTATAGATCGCTTGATTCAGTGAGGCGATTGTACGAAAATCTGATTGGAGCTTCAAGTGCGAAGTAATGTGTTATGTAGCAATAGTTCGTGGGTGGCAGTTACACTGAAAATGAATTTTGGTTGCGTGTAACAGCTGAACGTTGGCTTGTTCTCAGAACTTGCCGCGAGTATTGAGGGGCTTTAACGTTTTTCTGGAAATTAAAGCACTTTATGGCAAGAGGTTGATTGTGATGTTATTCTTAGTATTTCTATTTATATATCTTATCTATTTTAGGTACTGTTACTAAATTTTGTATGATTATCTCTCTGACAAATCACTTAGATTTTCTTTGATGTGACATTAAAAGTAAAGTAGTGTGTGTAATATTCAAATACTACCTTTTTTGGTCACTTTAAAATCACGTTGCTAATTTAAACAAGCTTCTATTCGTGATATAAGAGGGACTATGTCTTATAGAGAACATGCTCTCATAACAACAGCTTCTGTAAGCCAGAATCAGCCATAAGATGCTTTTAGTAACAGCAGTGAATACGTTTTAAGATATGTTTGTCTATAACCCGAAACGGAAATAATAAACACAGCATAAATAGGAAGTAACAATACATGTCTAATAAACAATTTATTTTATTAGGCAGCCCTTATAACGCGTGGTGTGTGGTGCGTAGTGTGTGCGATATTGCCGGGCCATGCATCATACTGATATATGACATAATGAGATTAGAAATTTAGCGACACAAAAGCCCCACGGGACAGTATCGGCCTATTTGGACGCTGTTCTTGTTTTTCCTTTGGCAAACAAACTTTATGCTTGGATTTACTTTGGCTAATGCGTATTGTGATTTTGCTGGGATTCTCGACCGATATAAGGTGGATTTATGCTAATAAGAAAGTTTGTGGGTAAAAGCCTCGACTGTACCAATTTTCAGATCGGATTTATCAGATAATGTATGAATTTACTTTGTAAGGTTTAGCAAATGACATCAGAGCCCGTTGATCTAAGATTGTGTACCATCTGTCATAAGATGCCCAATTAACGTTGTATCCTTTTTGGATCGCGTTGGTGAGGGCAGGCGAAAAGATTTAAAATAGCTTTGCACGCAGTAATTTGCTGCCACTGACATACATTTTAACATTATTATAAAACTTTTAAGATCCGTCTAAATTATAAAACCTCCTATTACTATAATTGCACTGCGCAATGTTTCCAATCACAATGATGAAAGTAAAACATTTCCAAAGGCAGGCGACCCCTTTCAAGTGTAAAGTGCTAAATCCAAGTTGATCTTATCCACTTCCCGACGTATTCATGTTGCAGACATGATAACTGGAGCTAACCGCAGCGCCGACACAGGCTATGCACACATTACAAGTTTGCGTTGGCAAATGAGTTTCCTCTCGTGTCCACCACCACTTGAGTTATGACGGGTTCGCAGTATAATTTAAATCTCACAATAGAATAAAGTTGGATGAGTTTAATGGGCTGGGATTTGAGTAGATTTAGTTGATTTTACAAAGGACAAGTGGTTCGTCATTGTGCGTGAAATGTTATCGACCTCATTCATAGACATTTTCAAACCTATTTAAGAGCGTTTATACCCTGCACGCGCTTTTTGGCTTAAAAACAGGACTTTTCAAATGAGTTAATAGCCACCAATAAACAATTTAAAGGAAAAATAATTATTACTAATTTTAGAAAAGGTTGTCATCTAGGGATTTTGGTGGAAAACATTATAGATTGATGGATAATTTGTGAGTACTATAAGGATTACTGAACACAAGTTTCGTTATTTAGGCTTTAAATGGCAATTTAGAAGCTTAAGATATCCGAAACCACTAAATATAAGATGAAAATAAAAATATTATCAGACTAATAAAACCCTTATGGAGAGATTTTGCTGAGAAAAATAATCTTTTTGTGTTTAGTTCCTGAAAAATAAAAATTTAAACAATGCAAAATTATTCCAGAAACTCTCGTCAAGAACATATTTTTTTTCACCAACTTATCGTACATATTTTTTTATAGCAATTGCATATTATAATAGAAGAACATCTTATCAATAAATTACCATTTTTATATTTCAACAAAATTAGTTTTTATGTTTTCTACAAATATTTTAAAAACCACTATAAAACACGCTGTCCGACCAGCCTCAAATCAGACCGCCGCGAGGCCTTTTAGAGAGAGGACGTATCGCTCGTCGCTCCGGCCTGGCTGCAGTCGATTTTGCCGTGCGTAATAAAAATAGCCACGCGCGGAATGCGATTGCCACATCTTAGTACTTTGGTAGTAATTTTTTATTTTTTTTATTACCTACAATGATTTTGTAGTGAGTATAAATTATGTTTCAGATGGGATGTAATTCCGAGGCTAAATTATGTTATGTATTGTAATATAAAATTAAATATATTTCGTAATTGTAAGAGGTTGTAAGGCTCCTAACTCAATTCATGTGTTCGAACACGAAATGATTAATAAAACGTCCGTAGTGTCTACTGATTGAACACTGATTTGAATGCAACTTAACAATGTAATAATAACGAAAATATGATTAGTATCTAAATTTGTATTATTCTTTGCTTTCACAGTAATATTTGTCTGCTTATAATGCAAATAAAATATTTTTATGATATTATATTACAGTTACATTTCAATTGAATATTTGAAGCGCACGGATCAAAGTTGTTTGAGCCGATTGTATAGCGAGCCGACGCGGCAGCTCTACGCACACGGCTTTGGTCGCTTATGTGTGCGTGAAATTAACGAAGAAATACCTATAGTTGACTTTGCGCGCAAGGTGTATACGCTCTTAAGTTATTGAATCTTTTGTCCCTTTCCAACGACTTTTGAATGCAGTTTGAGCGAAGAACACAAACAAAAAAAGTTTCACAAACTGTCTTATTATTGGCATTTAATGTTTCGGATCTCAACTGAAACATAATTTTCTAGTTTTGATAGATTTAAACTGTGCTAATTGCATCCTACACAATAGTTAAAAACATGTAAGAACCCACAGACATTACTGTGTTGACCGGTGAAAGATACTCTCTCTACTCTGCGTTTTCTCTAAATTGTTATTTACATGAAAATAAACCATGCGAAGATTTAAGCCGTGTTCCCTGATTTCGCGACCGGCATCACATATGGTATAAATTCATTCTCTGCCTGGAATGTATCGTATTTGTTCCTGTACAATCAACATAACGAAGAGTTAAGTTAGTTAAGCTTAGTTAAGAAAGTGGTTAGATTATACAGTCCACCACGTTGGAATAGTGCGGGTAGCGTTAACAAGGTTGCATACACACTGAAAAATAGGAAGGATGCCCTGATTAAGGTAACAGGAAGTCGCTGGATGCAAGCCGGTCTCAATAAATAGTAGTGGATTTTTTCTAAAAGAATTGATATTGCGTAGTACAACAAATCCATGGATCGATTATCATTAGTTGACTGTCTTTTTTACCTTCGATTTTATAATAATTTAATTCTGCTAGTAACTGCAGCATTGTTTGCATTCCACTGCGCTTGCCACCCTAAGACAAAATATGTTAAACCTTAATATATCCAGTAGTTACTCTGGCTACAATGTCTTTCAAATTGGAACATAGTGCATTAACTGCTATTTGGTGGGTCGGCTACCTTGCACCTAGAACCCCGGTCTATTGTCTTCCGACAAAACAATGTTATCACACTTCTATTTAGCTGCAGTAAAGACATTATACTGGTGGTAGGTCTCTCATATGTGAGAGGCCATCTGGGTAGGTACCACCGCAATGTCTATTTCTCCCGTGAAACAACACTGCTTAAATGCACTGTTGTGTTTCGGATTGAAGGACATTGTAGCCAGAGCAACTACTGGACATATTGAGACTTAACATCTTATGTCTCAGGATGGCGAGCGCAGTGGAATGTTTCTACTGTTTATGAGCGGTCGTATCGCTTACCATTAGGCGAACGGCTTGCTCGTCTCGCCATTCACTGCAATAAAAAAAAAATAAAAAATAAATATATATATGTAACTAGAGAACCTATTGCATTTAAACGACATTCCACAATGTATATTATTTTGTTGTTTCAATAGAAATAAATAAAAATAAATGCACCATAATTTCGCCACGCATAAAATAAGAGATTAAATTAAACAATGTTTCGGAGTATTTACCGCGTTGCAATTTGCTTTTATTCTGTGCCAATTGTTCGTTTGTATCGGCCTCATTTGAGAATGCAAAACCGGCGAACGGGGAAATAAAATGTTAAATTTATACAGGCTTGATTTTTTCGAATTCGAAATGTATAGGGGCTTAAATAGTAATGGCGGTCATCACTGGAAAATCTGTGAAAAAATATTGCTGTTCAATTTGGTTAAAAAGTTCTTTGCTGTACCTACAACCGGCTATGTATGAAGCATTTTTATTGCTATTTTTTTCTAAATTAGTTATGTCGCATAAAAATATACTTCTTATTTCTGGGCATGGCCTACAAAAAGCACAAGCTCTCATTGTTTTATATAACTTTTCCATCACTTGGGTCTTTACATTTAACTTAAAAATCAATTACGTGTCTGCAGTTACATCGTGTTTGCGAGGTCTGCTCTTAATGAATCAAGGAATCCGTACAAAAAGACATTTCATTCATCTAACAATATAATTTGGGTCCTAATTTTACGGTCGTTTGCTTCCCTGACATAAATTCTTCCGGAAATACTACTGCTGTTTTGATAATTAATCCCTAATATAGTGTTTGTGTTTGTCAAATAGACATAGCATTTATATTGACGTATCTTGTAGTATGTTCACACTTACACTGGTGGTAGGTCTCTCATATGTGCGAGGCCATCTGGGTAGGTACCACCGCAATGTCTATTTCTCCCGTGAAACAACACTGCTTAAATGCACTGTTGTGTTTCGGATTGAAGGACATTGTAGCCAGAGCAACTACTGGACATATTGAGACTTAACATCTTATGTCTCAGGATGGCGAGCGCAGTGGAATGTTTCTACTGTTTATGAGCGGTCGTATCGCTTACCATCAGGCGAACGGCTCGCTCGTCTCGCCATTCACTGCAATAAAAAAAAAAAAAATGTTCACCACTAGTGTGGGTAGTTAACGGTAACGACACTCTGGTATAAAATACAGAGCAAGTCGGACGTTTGACTATACTTGAAATCAGTGAAGTGGCGACTAGTGTTATACAGGGAATATCTAAACCGAAAACAAGGCCAGGTAGTATTTTTAATAACTTCAGGCACAATACAACTAGAAATATTGCTAAAAACGCGACAATTATTTTTCTTGTCCTCCGTTTTGGGTAGTAAATACATGGCTTTCCAAAATTACAGACAATAATTTATATCTTTTTATTTTTTAAGCGGTTTATTATTTTAACAAAAACTTTAGCTCTACCACCCAAACACGATGATATTTAAATATCATTAAGATGATCTTAGAGCTTTTTTTTTTGCGAATTTTTTTTTTTATTTCTTTAATCGCTTAAACTACCACCTGGCTTCGTTTTTGATCGTAGTCTTGATATACCCTGCCCCGACGTCTGTATTAGCTCCTTAGTGGTAATAATTATAGCTATACACTAAATACGCGTAATATTACTGTTTCACTTCAATAAACACTATAATATGATCTCGCTAGTTGTATGATTACTGATTTATGACGCTGCTAATTTCTTATATACATAATATTATAATCTCGCAAGTTTTATCCTGATTTATAACGATCAAGCTTTCTTTGCTGAAAAAAATTCACGCACACTATATATTTCCAATGACATACTCCAATACCGTCCAGTACATCTGCTGACCCACATCCAATGCTCCATATTTAATAGATAAACGCGCTGTCGGCAGCACGCCGATACCGCGCCTTCCGATCGGAAACCACCGCGCCACGCCACAGCCACGCCACACGCGGTTCAACTAATACATCGGTGACGTGGTTTATGTGTGAATTAGATTATGTATGCAGGTTGGTCCGCCTATAAATAAATACATACAATAGTCAAACATACAGTCTCAATACAACACTTACCTTTGAGTCGCGGGAATTAAATAATACCAAAGAATGTTTGAACAGTGCACCAAATCTGAAAGAAATATTATTTAGCCGCACAAAGATTTGTCTCGGTATTTTTACTTAAAGTTAGGCTATATAGTCCACGACGCTGACCTAATGCGGGTTGGCGTACTTAAATACCATAGAAATTCTTCATAAATCGCTTTTTTTTTCCTTCATAGTTTTAGTGCGTGGGGATTGACATCAATAAACAAATGCATCCGAAAGGTCAGATGTGTGCCCTGCCCTTCGAACCCGATTATGTTTATACTGTATTTTAATACGACGCGTGCACTCATCTCAGTACCTCATGCGAAAATGAGCCATTCAGAGTTCATAAAATTAATTACAATTATTTGGCCCCATTCAATTAACAGGCGCTTTTGCACATCTTAATGTTTATTTTAGTGTTCGCAACGGTTTCATAGCTGGGACGTGACTTCTTCACGAATTGTTGCATACATATTAAACACGAATTAAAGCTGTTACGATAGGCAGACATCACGTTTTTGAAACTGGTCCAACTTTTATTGCTCTGTTTATGTTTTATAGTTTTGTAATTATTAAATAGTAATTTAATAGGAAAATTGGTTCTGTAATATAGTTATATAATTGTTTCGTTCTCTGTCGGTGAGTGAGATGGCCATCCGCCCAATACCCGTTTCCGCTTACCATTATTTTACCTTCCCGCTCCCCTCTCGATTTGATGGGTCCGAATTTTACCTATGATCTAATCGTTGTGGATGTTCATGGACGGCAGTAATCGCTTACCATGGTGACCTGTTTGCTCGTTAACCAGTCCAATGAAATACTAAAAAAAAACATTGATTCGATTGTTATTTTGAAAATAAATAAGTAACTGACTGCGGTCTCACAAACATCCAGACTAGAAAGAAATATTTGTGGGCTGCACAAACATTTATCTCGGCGCGGGAATCAAACCCGCGGCCTCTCGTTTCACAGGCGGCGTCTAACCAATTGAAGCATGTCCAAAATCAAATATATTTATGTTACTGGAGAGACACAGTTATGAAAGTGGCTAAAATTTGCTGAATGTAAGCAACTTCTAAAAGATCCGTCTAGAAATTCTTGTGGGAGGACGATGTCTACCAGTAGATTCCTGTGACTACACATATGAATAATTTTAGCCTAATTGGACTGCTTGTTCGTTGTGTATTTGCTATTTCTTGAGCTCATTGAAAATGTATTATTTTTCTACTACGTCCATCATTAGACCTTAACTTTTTATAAATTGTACCTATTTTATTTTCATTCGGAATATATTTCTACAGATTATCAGCGGCGTGCACAGGATTATGACACTGGGTATGCGGCGGAGTACTCGGTCACAAAAACTTTTTCTTTTATAGTTTTTTAGCATAGCCACAGCCACGCGACGGATCTCTAAATCGGAAACCATGCCAACATAACAAGTCTTAGATGTACTACTATTCATGTCCATCTTCTACGGCAACGCAGACAAAACAGCGATCGATCGTCGCGGCGGAAGAAATTCTAATAAGTAAAATAAAAAAAAACTCACCTAGTCAGCTTTCAATTTTCACATATTCAAGTTTCCGGTTAGTTGAGAATTGAGATTACTATACCTATCCCGATGTAAATAAACGCAAGATTTCGGCCACCTCATTCATTCATTTGATAAACATACATTTTTAACACAAACCTCGCAATCAAATAACATTTAAAAAAATAAACAAACACACCACTAAAAGCAAATGACTACAATTCATATCGAAACTTAGTAATAAACTGTTAAATGTACACACTTTCAAATGTTAAAATGAAAAATCCGTTAAGAAATCTATTTTTTTTACAAACATACTAGTATAAAATAGTAAACAATGCAAAAACTCATAAAAAAGCTAAATGGCCCCCGCGAAACACAAAACATTTCTATTTAAACAAATAAAACCTTACTAACCAAAAATGCATAATGTGCATAGGTGATTTATTAGATTCCAGCCTATTAATTTTACTCGGATTATAGGCAACGAACATTTACGATTACTCCCGAAAGCTGCCGAACTCCCGAGGCCTGCCGCAGGAGTCGCGGCTTTCAATATTCATGGGTGTGTGCGTTTGCGACTGTGCACGGACACCAAAATTACTACACACATGCAAACAAATGTCATGCGGGACGCGGCGGCATTACTTGGTTGATTAGGTACATTATTTTGCTTTGCAGCGCCTCTTGCTTTTCGCGTGGCAACCATAATGTTTGCGTGATTGCAAATAGGTGCTATTTATAAAATATTAGGCGTTTTTAAGTTATTATATTTTGTTTATTAATTTATTTACTATGAATTAAAGTCATCTAAAACGTACGAACGTTATAATAAAATATCTGTGAATGGCAAGTAAAGCACTGCATTTCTGCCTACAAGGAGTGCACGCCCCTGCAGATTATAGGCCAGGTAATATTTCTGTTACAGTACAAAATAATGAGAAACAAATGGAACATAAACCCAATTCTAGGCATCATTATTGAAAGATAAAGCTAAGCTGTTTATCGTTAATATTCATCGGATTTCGTTTAAGTGGAAAAATCTACTTAATGTTATCATAAATATTTATTCCGAAATGGAATTGACCGATCGCAACGATGCTTATCCGTCCATCACCGTCCGTCCCATAAATATAGGTTGTCGAAAAAGAGTTGTATCCTCCCTCCGAAGCAAATGTTTCTATAATTTATAAAACATGATTTTTTTCTGATTTCGAATGCTAAAACTCATTAGTAGTATCTGATACCCACGACAGAAGTCATTTATTGGTGCAGGGTGTATTTGTTAATAAACACGTTGCAATGAGTTTGTCGCCACCCTGTATTAGGCCAGCGTAGTGGACTTAGGCTATAGTCTAACACTTCCCAATCGAACTCTTGAATTACAGAATAGGCCCGTGCTGGTATAATGTTTATTTCTCGCAACAAACAGCAGTGAAAATGTTCTATTGTGTTCTGGTTTGTAGGACATTGTGGCCAGAGTAACTACTGGACATATCGAGACTTAAAATATTAGGTCTCAGGATGGAGAGCGCAGTGAAATGCCAAGCACTGCTTTGTCATTTCTGGTGTTGTTTGGTTTTACTATTGTCAGAGAGCATATGACATACATAAGCGGTCGTATCGTTTACCATCGTGGCGTGCTCGTCTCACCATTTATTGTAATAAAAAAACTCATCAATTGGGTAAAATAGGTGAAAATCCAGAGCTCAGCAGGATCAAGACAATTTTGTGTCGAAGACAGAAATCCTCAGAAATAACAGGTCCCGTGTAACAGACTGATAATGGAACGTCGGCAATCGTAGCGTAAAATTTTATTTTACTTGAGTTCGCTCCGATCCCGTCCCAAGTCAATGACGTGTGAGTCGCGTCCCATATAATGTTCTCAAATATTTGCGAGGGCTAGGGAAACATTATTTTTTCATCTTGCTCACTTGTTTGCTCCTACTAACATAGTCTTGTCTATTATAGCTATTGTTTGCGCTTAGAAAATAATGGTAGGTTTATAAGGAGAGGAGAACAAATGTTTTCCAAAAAGATTTTAGGGACAATTGACACTTTCTATGATATGATTTTATTTTAGTTAAGAGAACATGACTGAGATCCTTTAACAAATATTTTCATAGATTCTCCAAGACCAAGATAGCAAGAGCAGATGCTATTCCGCTTTAGAATAAGTTTAATGTCTATTGTCATTATTTATATGTTTTACGAACTAAGTTAATACTAAGTTATTGTTTTATTTTCATTAGATGTCGCCGAGTTTGGCAACTAGATATTGATGAGATAAAGGCAGTTAATTAAATTAAACACATAATGTATAGACTAGTAGTTGCCGCTCTATATTCTTTGCCTACCCTAAAGAGACAGAGTCGTTAATTTAAACATATACATAAGAAATTGTTATCATATCTTTTGAACTATATCTAAGAAGAGAAGCAGTATGAATTCACTTTATATTGCAAACTGCAAGTGAAATCTGCACTCTGTTTACTATTTCATAATATTCAGGAAATCTGAAGCTCGGACGTGTATTATGTAAATTTGCCAACAGATCAAATTCCTGCATTAAACAAATATCCTCGATTTCTACAGACATCCGAGTTGTTATCTTAGATCAACCGAGTGATACGCAAATTTAAACTTTACTACAATTTGAATAATGTTAATTTTAGCGAGACGAGGTTTTACCTTAAGTAAATAGTTATGATATTTTATCTGATATGATTTTAATATAATTTATTTTTTGCATTCATCTATTGCGTGGGATAGAATATTCAATAGTAGCTATTTTAAAAATGTATACGTAAATAACAATCCTCACTTCTATTTTCTTCATCATTAACCTAAAGTTACTTACTAATGGACATATCCTTCATTTTGTTACTGAGCACAATCCTGGCTATTTGTTCTAGTGTTAGACATCAATAATAATTAATAAAAGTTTATTCAGTGACAAACGGTATTGCCCCGAGCTATTAACGTCAGGCCATAGGCACAGGCGGTTATGAGCCATGCGCCGGCCTGGGCAAGCCTCAGGCCATAAATCGCTGGCCTAGCACCGCCCTAATCAATCACAGCGGCTTCAACAGCCGGCCTTTATTCCATCAACGTCGCGACGAGGTCAATGGGACGATTCGAATGATACCAAAATGTACTATAAAACAATGGGCTGTAGTTGAAATTTGTGTGGCAAGTGTCGAAGTGTATTGATGTCTGATGAATCGATCGGGCCGTTTGAATTAAATTATTTATTGTTTGTTTTTATTTAAGTGTCACAACCCTTTGCTTGAGGAAGTCGTTTCGGCGACCTTGAATTTAATGTTAGTTCAATAGTATCGATGTGCGTGTTTTTCATTTCAATCATTTAATCACAATTTATACTGAGGTCTGGAAGTTAATTCTTAACGTTGATCTAACGTTGGTTGATGGAAAACAAACCTTTGAAATTTGCCAAAACTTTCAGACCATGTTACAATGAGTATATTAAATGTTGTGTTGTTTTCCATCGCTGTTAAACAAAGCGGAAATTAGAAATTAATTGTACGTGTACAAGAAGACACCCACTTAGTTACAGAAGCATGTAGTAACTGTGATATCCTAAGATTGCAGGTGGCGTGGATACTTGTCTTTTGAGCTCAAAGAGCGAGATAAACTAGTGACACGCTGGAACGCTCAGCATTTCTGTTTGCTTACGTATCACCTGGATGAACAGGATTTTCACACCTTTGTGTACCGTGATCACTAAACGGATAGATTTATTAAGTGATACCGTTAAGTAGGATAAATATTGTATAAATATTGTGCGTGTGGTTGCGGAGATAAAGAGAGAGGAAACTAGTTTGTGTAATTTGTTAATAAATGTGCGAAGTAAAAGAAAGACATTTATCACCATGTCAATATATTAACGACAGATTTGTATACTCTGTTCGATATTTGGTGTATGCTATTGGCCAGATACATGATATTACAATAGGCCAGATAAACTACAGTTTGTTTTAAGATTAGAGTTGATACATTCGATTTCAGCAACACACAGCGTTTGCTAACTTTGAACAACACATGTAAGATTTCTAACTATTAAATTTTTCATAACTCACTTGACTGGTTCAGTCACTGTTTACCAGTTCCCCTCAGCTTTTTTTCAGTTCCATAGCACCAATAGCTCACAGATGTCCCACTTCAAAACAACATCTATCACGCGGAACAGACTGTTCTTTCCGCGTTTCCCGAGCCCAGTCCTGTGAATATTTAACGCCGACAGATAATTTAATTTCTCGTTGCGATGTATTATACATGGTAATGCCGCGAGAGATTGTTTGTTCGGCGAGCGACACAAGCGAGATGCATACAGAAGCCTCGTTTAAAAGTTTTGGAGGAAAGAATTAGGCGGGATAATGCCAGTGTATAAAGTATAAAACTGCTATGGCTCAAGGAAATAAGCTTTATGGACTGTATAATATCTAGTTTCCAACGATCATATTATAAAGTTGATCAGCGTAATATGTACATCATGTCTGGCAAGTTAATTAACTTTAACGACTGTATTGCAATTACTACAAGTGTATCATAAAAAAAAAACTAGGTACATAAGAATTATATTTATAAAACGTCATAAAGGTGGCAAAATTGTCGCATTCACTGGTGGCAGGTCTCTCATATGTGAGACCTGCCATCTGGGTAGGTACCACCGCAATGTCTATTTCTCCCGTGAAACAACACTGCGTAAATGCACTGTTGTGTTTCGGATTGAAGGACATTGTAGCCAGAGTAACTACTGGACATATTGAGACTTAGGGTGAGTTGCAGGAAAAGTCCTGCTAAAGATAGAGGTAAAGTTAACTTTAGCAGTGTCTTTGACCATGACCCACTGAATTTGACAATCCGTCTGTTGCACCACTGTAGGAATTGCTAAAGGTAAAGTTAAACGGGTGACCAGGAAAAAAACGTTTCAACACCCCAAAACGCTACAGGGGTAATTTTTTATCAGTGACAACACTTCAATACAAATTTCAATTTTCTTTGAAATTGTGAATCTGTTTCATTACACGCTTTATATTAGCTTCACTTGTATGTTTGTTTGTATTTTTTTAAATCAAAATTTGTGCTTTACAGTTCACAATACTGTTTCAATTATAGGAATTTGCGATCGACGATATTTAGATACTGGGAGTTGACAATGCAAATATTATGATGCCGATTGTCGCCAATTTTGTACAAAATAATACCAAATGAGTGTAAAAAAAAGAGATTATAATTAATTGCTATTGCTATGCGGCTGGCCACATAACGTGAAAAACTGATGAAAAAAAGGAAAACCATGCAATAAGATGATCTTGTACAAATATGTCATTTATGTTACTTCCAAAGACATAACCCAACACACTTTATTGAAGTATCGTCACTTGAAGTTCTGGATTCCCATAAAATATCTCGTAGTAAAGACATTAATCCATTTTAATTCTTCTAAAAAAGCTTCTTGGTTTTGATAGTTGACATTTTCCTATATATTGTATTATCTATGGTTGACATTTTACAGACATGCCTGTAACTTTAGCCCTTAACCGCCCGAAACTGTGGAGCTAAAGGTAATGTTATTTGTGACGTCATTTTGTCAAGAGTTAGATTTCTGCAACCCGAAAATGGCGTAACTGTAACTTTGACGGTTGATTTGACGTTTGCTACAGGCAAAGTTACTTTCTGCAACTCAGCCTTAATATCTTATGTCTCAGGATGGCGAGCGCAGTGGAAAGTTGCTACTGTTTATGAGCGGTCGTATTGCTTACCATCAGGCGAACGGCATGCTCGTCTCGTCATTCATAACAATAAAAAAAAATAAAAAAAACTTACCATTTTTATCGGAGTTCTTAACAAAATATAGAACATTAAATATGATTTAGAATTAAAAAATTATAATATTATGACTGACGTTAATTAAGCTAATTTATGTATTTAACTAATTTGATCTGCTATCGATGTAGAATTATTATTGAAAGCAATGTATTTCGGATCACTATTCCGTATTGCCTATTTTTCAATTCATAATCAGTAACTGCAGTGAACCTTCTGTTCCCAACTGAAATTGTGTGCTAATTCATATTACATTATACATTGCTTATTGCTCTAATACGGATGTTCGGGCAACATGGCTGTGAGTACCCTTCCTCCCACCACTTCCCCCTTATTTGTAACAACAGCGCCTTGTTTATATTCTTTTATTTAATACGCCGCTCTAATACGCGCAGTTTAATAACTCAAGTTATACAGACAGAGCAATGCATAAAGTATTACTTTTTGATGTACAGTGCCCCAAGCAGGAACATTTGGCTATATAGTATAGTAATCGTAATAGTAAAATTTTGTATGGGAATTTGAACAGCGCCATTGTGAGCGTATTTGGAACTAAATTATGGCAGCGGGGAACGTTTACGACACTATAGTATGGTAATCGTATAGTCTAGCGATAGTTTTACTATACAAATGTATGAAAAGTGGTAGCAGGAATAATTTTTGACGTATAGTATTGTTGTAGTAATAGTATAGTAATCGTTGTCACGATACTATTACTATACGATACTTCAAAATGTTCCTGCTTGGGGTACTGATGGGGGAATACTTTTTTATGGATCGTCGAGTTGTGACGGTGTATGAAAGATGTACATTCCTGTGCACGAATTTCAGATGCATGATTTATTTATATTGTCGAAATGCAGGATTAGTTTGCCGAAAAAATAAATTGACAGCCTCCATGGCGCAAGTGGTTGGACGCCGGCGGTGAAATCACAGGCCGCGGGTTCGAATCCCGCACTAACGAGACAAGTGACTGTATTCCACAGATATTTGTTTCGGGTCTTATTATGGTGTCTGTGAGACCCAAAAGTCTCTTTAGATTCTGATACCCATTATACAGGGTATAACAAGACTGCTACCGAAAACGAAGCCGGGTGGTAGTTTAAGCGACTTCAGACATAATGCAACAGAAAAAGTTGCAAAAAAAAGCGACAATTTTTTTTTTTGTTATTTTTTTCCTATGGCCATATTTGAGTGGTAAATACATTTTTTTCCTAAAATAATAGTGTATACCCTTTTATTTCTAAATACTCTAAGGTGTAAAAAACGTTAAAATTATTTTTTTAGCAAAAACTATAGATTTACCACCCAAAAATGACAATATTTAAAAACATTTAAAAAATTGTCGCGTTTCTTTGCGAAATTTTTAGTTGCATTGTGTTTGTAATCACTAAATCTACCACCCGGCTTCGTTTTCGGTAGCAGTCTTGAGATACCCTGTATAAGATCTTAGTGTGGTTACAGGACTGTGTAAGTTAGTAGTTTCCGCGACTTTGCTCACCAGGCAGTTTTTTTTAAGCTTAATACTCGTATAATGCGACATGTGTTAGTGGTTAGAAAAATGTGGTTTAAATTGAAAACCATATGTCAATATAACCCGGTATATTAAGATAGAATTCAGGCTCTTAACATTACGCAAACTACTTTAAATCACTTATTATATATTTTTTTGTCAAGCATTATCCTACAGGCACATTATTGACTTCCCTCTGTTTATCCTTCCCTTATGTACAAGGTAGTTGGTAAGAGATTACCTCGAGCGATACGACCGCCTTTTGTTTTGCTATGTAAGATATTGATTTATTGTTAAGTTTATTTGGTTGCAATAATGATATAAATAAATAAATGGTGGTGGTAGGTCTGTCATACGTGAGGGAAGTACCACCGCAATGTCTATTACTCCCGCTAAACAGCAGTGTAAATACCCTGTTGTGTTCTGATTAGACGGACATTATAGCCAGAGTAACTACTGGACATATTGCGACTTAACAGCTTTTGTCCCAGGATGGTGAGGGTAATGGAATGACAAGCTTTGCTTTGTAATTTAAGGGTTGTATGAGTTTGCTACTGTTCATGAGCGATCGTATCGTTTACCATTAGGTGAGCGGTATACTCGTCTCGCCATTCATTGAAATAAAAAAAACACACAGACAGACAACGACTTAAGTCTCATAAGAAAATCGATACCAAGACATTAAGAAGTTCTGCTCACAAACAATTTTAATATAAGATATATTAAATAAGTAAATTTTATTAAGTCTATAGCTAATTATTTAATCATAATATAGAAGTCTCGATTTTAATAGAACATCTTTTATAAGTTTTTATTAATTTAATAAATTGGAAAAAAAATGCAAAGTTATCAACTATTTAATTAAACTTTATATTTTATTACAGAAATTCCATTCAAGCACTTTCGTATTCAATTACTTGGACAAAATTATTAGAATTCATCTGTCGAATGAAAACTTTAGTCCTTTATTAATTTATTTGAAGACCTACGCTATTCGGTCACATAATTTGAAAGTGTCTGCTGAGTTATATTCTCGGACAAATTATACATATGTCTGTGTAATAAAGAATTTTTATTTTATAAATATTGTGAAACATGGCACCGGCCGGGATAACGCCAGGTAGAAGAAGAAGGAGAAATATTGTGAAATATGTAAGCTATCATTGACCATGGATAGGATACTCCTTACTGTATCAGCCCATATACGTTCCACTGCAGGGCACGGGCCTACTCTACAATCGTAAGTACGATTGAGAGTGGTTAGGCCATATATTCCACCACGCTGGCCTAGTGCGGGTTGGCGGACTTACATACTATAGAATTTGTTTTTTATATATCGCTATGGTATGCAGGTTTCCTCACGATGTTTTCCTTCACCGTCTTAAGTGCGTGGTGATTGACTATCAATACACACATGACTCCGAAAAGTCAGAGGTGTGCCCTGGGATTCGAACCCGCGATCACCGTGAACATGTTGGCAGCCGCGTCTAGTCCGTTTACCGACAGGCCACGCACTTGGATACTCCTTATAAAAATATATAAAAAAATACTTCTTACATTGAGAGTGGATTCCGTTGTAAATTTTCCGGAAGTACGAGTTGTTTTGTTGGTCTAAACTCTTATTTATATAACTTCTGCATAAAATTCTCATTGTGTATATTTATAACATGCGAGCAAACTATAGATAATTTCGTTGTTATATTCACCGGGGGCGTAGCTCAGATGGTAGAGCGCTCGCTTAGCATGCGAGAGGTACCGGGATCGATACCCGGCGCCTCCATTCTTCATATCCTTTCTGGTCTTGGTACATTTTTATTCTCATATAAAAATATTATTTTTAATTTTCGATTGTAAAACACTGAAATTGTTAAAATTAAAACTATGGATTGTAAAACATTAACATTATTAACATATTTTTATTTATTTCATATTATCAAAATATGTAGAATAATGAAATTTTGAATCAAATACCGCATGCTACGAGTACTATAATATAGAGGCAGATAAGATACCCTTTTGGATTTTAACAAATGTAGACCACAATCTTCACTATGTTTTCATCATGAAAAGGTTTTTGCCAGTCTCGTGTCACTACTACAAGTTTCCGGTTATTGTAAAAGCGGTCGATTTGGCTCTGCCCAGGTACAGATTACTGTATCAGCCGATATACATCCCAGTGCAGGGCATGAGCCTTCTCTACAATCGAGAGTACGATTGAGAGTTGTTAGGCCATATAGTCCACCACGCTATATGGGCTTGTTGGTTTTATATGAATGTTTTCCTTTATCGTTTTAGTGCGTGGTGATTGACTATCAATACATCAATCAATACATGACTCCGAAATGACAGAGGTGTGCCCTGGGATTCGAACCCGCGACCACCGTGAATATGTTGGCAGTCGCGTCTAGTCCGTTTACCAACAGGCCACCACGCACTTTACGCGCCAGGTACAGATACATGTATTTACTATTCATCACACTATTAGGGATAACGTAGGTTTAAAATGGCGAAAGTTTATTTTAAATCTGTCTTGTTTCAGAGCTTATTCAATGCGAAATATCTTTCCTATTTTAAAACTAAGTATAGATATAACATTGCATAAACGGTTCCTTGATCCTTGAGCATATCGTTACGTGGTTATTGCAAAATACAATTGTAGTTGCCATTGTAGCCGGCGGCACGAACAAAAATCATCTGTATCTAAAAAGTTGAAGCAACAGTTTTATACTTGCCAACAGTTACCCGTCCTTATGTATAAAGGTAATTCCTATTAAATATAGTGTACAATAAATCTAAATTTAAGATTGTAAAATTATGCTGTGTTCGTTAAACAATGTTTTGTATACTCAAAATATTATGATTTCCGTAACAGGCTTAACATTATATTTTATGTAAACTAAAAATTTAAATTCCGCGTGAGTTATTTAAAAGAAAGAGTAATATTCAGTTGCGCGCCGCTACGCTTACGTCGCTCGTAGATCTCCCGCCCGTAGCGTTCGTAGCGCTTGTAGCACTCGTAGCGCTTGTTGCTTTTATGCTAATCCTTGGAGCCGGATAATCTGTTGGCTAGTTTAGTTGAACGGACCTTAATCTTTATATTTAGTTGTAAGCAGTTTCCTTGTGATATTTCACTTGAGTTTAAAGTACTTCTCATATAAATTAGGTGTCATATAATTTAATCGCTGAATGTTTTAAGTTTAGCTAGCTTATGATATGAATCCAGTTGTCTGCAATTTTCTATGATTTTACGTAGTCGTTAAAAAGGTTGCAGACCACTCTGATTTTGATATTTAAAAGTGGCAAAGTCAGGCAAGAACACTAGCAACTGGATTCACTGAACCAGCGGCAAAGTTGAAATATTTCAAGATTTTTTGACTATCTAATATTTTGGCGCAAGGTGCCAATGTATGCCATTTTTAAATTTGACATCAGTATTTATTATGCATCTGTCTATATTTTATATGAAATTACTTTTAGTAAAGTTCTCTTTATAAGATGTATAACTGTCTAAACTCATTCACAAAGTGAATGTCTAACTTGCGTTCTGAAATATTTTGAATATTTAAAATAACTTTAAGTGCAGACCTCTTAGACAAATTTTAGTCAATATTATATTTTTTAAATAGATTTATGTTATACTTAATGTTTTAGAAATACTTAAAAATGTTTATTTCATTAAAATCTTGTGAAAGCCCCTTTACAAGGAATTTTTTGAAGCATAAAATCTGCTTCAAAACTGAATAATTAAATATAAATTGAATTTATGTCATACAAGCTACCTTAGTGCTTTTGGCGCATTTCAATTTCCATAAGATATACGAAACTACGAAAGTTTCTTAACGCTTATTTTTTTCACACAAGATTTTAAAAAATAGGTTTACACCGCAATTCTTTTTTAATTAATTTATTTTGTTAATCACAAAAAAAAATACAATTATTATCACAAAACCACTTGCTTGGTCTATCTGTGAGTACGTACGTAGTACGTAGTGTTATACATATACTCGTATTGCGAGTTTACATGAAATACATAAATTGTATTTTCCTACATGTAATATTCGATTTTTTATATTGATCCTAAGATTAATAAAATAAATTTAAAAGCACGATCACTATCGTGGCATTTATTCCCACACCACTATGATGCTTGATGATCTTCAAATAAATATATTATCCACACTGGCACAACACAAACATCAGTTAAAGAATGTTTGTGTTATGACTCAATATTGAAGTAGTTAATATAGAAAGGCGACAGTCAGACAGACCAAGTATGTCTGGGAATGTTGCCGCTTCAGTTTTGTTAAATTTTCGACTTGATTCCGTTATTTGTGAACTTACTTGATTCGTTATATTTCAACTTTGACAATTTGCCGAGTTTGTTAATGATTTTCACCAACTTTCAAGTATTTCTCATTTTAGGCTATAATAATAAGCTAGGAGCTAGAAACTTAATTCTGAATACAGACTTTTGGCACTTAGATAATAAACATCATAGTGTATGATAATTATAAGATTACTGATGTGGCGATCCTCCACATTACACGCATACACCAACACATCTATATATTGGCCAAGTAACGGCACACCAGCTGACCGCCGGCGCTCAGGTAGCTGTGACGTCACCGGACCCGCGCCGGCGCAGCCATTTGCTGTGCCGCAGCGCCAGTCGGCTTTTGCTCGATGCGCGCTTCACACGGTCCTTATCGCTTTGCCTTGCTTACCGTGCGCCCTTACATATTTCATATTTTATTTGCTGTTTATAGACTGTCGCTTTCCTCTCCTTCTTAGTTTTTAGTGGACTGTATTAGTGTGTAGTGTAAAGACCTATTTTAGTATTAGTGTAGTGTTTAAGGCTTTAAGATAATGACTTTTGTACTGTTCATTTCGTGTGACTTTTGTGTACCACATTAAACCTTTGTACGCATTGTGTGGAACGTTTCATTTCTCGCCACGTTCCTGCATAGGCTCTGCCTACCACACACGCCATCATTATCACAGCATCGACACGTAGTGGTGTCGAGCACACACTACCCGCGTATCTGCCACATCGCGATACGCGCTCACTACACCGCATCTACATCTCCCACACTGTTGGTCATGGCCTTTTATAAAGTACCAAATTAAGTCTGATGACCTGATTTGGTTTCACTCATCTTACTTTTTCTAGTCAAACTATTTCTTCTAATGGTGACTTTCATTTATGATTGCTTCCATATGAATCTAATTATTGACACTCGTAAAGTACCTGCTAGTTTTCACTATATTTTCCTCTCAATTTTTTGCTAACCCTTGCAATACTTGGGGCTAAGATGTCGATAAAAGAAATGTTTGCAGATCTGAAAGTCTAAAGCTACTGTGGTGTTAGTCGGCGCGTTAGACGGCTCCAAATGTTCCGGAGATTAATGTGGATGCTATCAAACAGTATATTTCTCGTTTTCAAGCCGGCTTACTGCGCAATTTATGTAGATTGCCTCGTAAATAGCGGCCACGTCCCCCGGGCCACGCTTCACTCCGCCCAAGAATGAAATTAATTTTTTGCAAGGACATTATTTCCGCAGCAAGTGTTGTGATGTGTTTTCTGTTTTTGTCTTGGATGTAATTGTGGTTTGTTTTGAATTTGTTTGAAAGTCGTTATCTGTCTATAATTGTTTTAATCCACAATGCCAACTGCAGGGCACGGGCTTCCTCTACCATCGAGGGTATGATTGAGAGGAGTTATACTGTTTCCATTCGTTTATTTTATTTTTGACAGTTCACGCCTATAAAGTACGACATTACAGTAGAACAATATTTTGAAATAAAAGTAGATACTTTCTTGACGGGTAACGCCCACTTAGAGTTGTGCCATTCGTAACGAATGACCACAGATAACAAAAACGATTTTGAATAGAATCAATCAATCGGAATCATTTGAAATAAAATTACATTAAAATGCTAATGAAAACAGTTAAACGTAATATAGTACCCAATATTAGGATCGAATGTATTTGCTGCAAATTAATTAATATGAATAAAGGTAGACGTATTGAAGTGACTTTTAATAAGAGTTTAATTTAAAATAATTACAATGATTACAACGAAAATAAATGTTTAGTACCTACTTGTAATAAACAGTTAAACCATGTTGGAATTCATAGTACTTTAAGGATTAAATAATTAAAACAACTAAAAGGTAATTTGTTAATATTTTTATTTATAAACAATCGTCTGTTTCGTCGGAATCGGCGTCGTCGTCACTCGTATCCCCAGTAACACTAATTATTAATGAGTGCATGGGTAAGTTGTCAAATGCGACATCGCGATCCCAATCAGACATTATTTCTTTCTTCGTCTTATCTACGACACTCGCCCAGTTATGAGGCGTCACATTTTCACACGCATTTTTAAGCAACTCCAGCATTTTGTTTGCGGTGAAAGGAGGAGTTGTATTTATTCTCGCAGCATATCCTTTCACTTGCGCCCATATTAGCTCTATGGCATTATACTGGCAATGATATGGAGGAATTCTAAGGACGGTGTGCCCATGTTCTGCAGCCATTTCATCTATAACGTATCGTTTAGGCTGCTTCCTCATTTTTAATATTTTAAGTAACTCTACTTTTAATAGGGACTCGTCCACCTCCTCGCCATTGTTACGGAGCCAGTTTATTATTTCATTTTTTTTTTACTGGCTTGCGTTGGCATTTTGTTAATTTGCCGAGAGTGATAGGACGCATTATCTATAAATATTGTTGATGGCTGTTCGAGTGACAATAACATTTCCCGAAACCATTTTTCATATACTTCGGAATTCATTTCTTCGTGGTAATCCCCTGTTTTCTTTGATTTAAAAGCTAACATAGCATCTTGCACAAATCCTTTTGCGGTTTCTGCATGACAAATTATAATTCTTTCACCTTTTCCCATTGGCACTGCGGTCGAGGAGCTAGCAGTGTTGTCAGTCCAAGTTTTTGATACCGTGTGATTCGCATTGAGCCAAGTTTCATCGGTGAAAACAACATTCGACCAGTCTTCTATTTTTTTAGCTTGTCTTAAAAATTCGCATCGATACAAAGCAACATCATTGTGTTCCATCAATATTTTTCTTTTGTCACATTTTTTGTATTGGAATCCAATCCTATTCAATACCTTCGCCAAAGAAGACTTTTGACCACGGAACAAGCCACTAGTTTTCAGAGATTGTACTAGGTTATGTAAAGTAGGAATCTCTTTTCTTTGGTAATAATCGTATATATGACGACGAATAGCATCACCATCAAAACTGTCAATTGCTGACACTTTAAAGGGCTGACGTTTTTTCTTAGGTGTAGATGGCTTGTTTTGTTCCATGCCACTACTGCCGTAGCCTTCTTTAATTATTTTTGAAACTGTTGGAGCAGTAATACCTAATGCTGCTGAAACACGGTCTCTGATTTGAGTCACTGGTATAAGAGGTCCACCATTACGGCTTTCCCTTTCAAAGTACTCATGAAGTCGCAACACAAACTCCCTTGTTTGTCCTTTAAGCACCTTTCCTTTAGGCATTTTGAAAGTGATGAAGGCAGGTACGATGTTCTCAATTCAACCAAATGTAGGAATTCACGGGTAAAACAATACGGAGGAATATAAATACTCAACTCGACGTATGAAAAATGTGAATTAAAATTCAGCGAACGGAAAACACTAGCACGGGCGCGGGCGTCTCGTTGTGAGTGACCACAAAATGGCGGCGCGCGTCACCTGTCTGCCCAGTGTTGCCGTTTCACAATTTGTTTTTAACAACATAACTATTGCCGACGGAAGTGATAAGAATATTAACTTAACATGAGTAAATGGTTTATTTTAATATAATTATTAAATCAAGTAACTTAAATATCCCTGAAGTTTTATAAAACAATGCATGGAGCAAAAAATAAAATATGTATTAAATCGATTAAAACTTGTTCAAAAATAAAATCGTTTGTTATAAAAAATTGATTCGATAACGCATCAGGCCATCACTATTTGATTCAGTACTCGATGTGTCAAAAATAAAATAAACGAATGGAAACAGAATAGGCTATGTAGTTCCCCGTACTGGTATAGTACGGGTTGGCGTTTAATGTATCTTTAACAATCTATAACCATCCCTCCGCAGCGCCTAGGCATTCTCTATAATAGAGTGTACGATAAAAAATAAGGCGTGAAAGAATTTCTTTAAAAAATACTCTACTATTATAAAGTAATGCACTAACTATGGCAGGTGTTTGAGCCGCTATTTACAGTTTGCAAACCCGAGGCTGCGTGTTACTTCAGTCCCTTTTAGTAAAGTGCACCAACTTATAAATGCAGACACCAGTTCTTGGACTAACTCAGTTTCAGTAGTCATTTTTGACACGCACATACAAGTGTATACTAGCTGACATTTTATTTAACCTGATATTAAATGTTGTAAATTCAAGTTAGGACCACAATTCGTCTTCATGTGTACGTCGAGTTAATGCTTTTATAATATTAACACCATCACCTATATTATATTTAGCAAACAGTGCTCTCCGAACAACAAATACTATCCAAATCACTGACCATGTTTACTGTCTTCTCTCTTTAAAGCCCAATTAATATCAGTGTCTGTGTCTATATCAGTGGATATACGTCTAACTGCAGAGCACAAATCTCCTCCACTTTACATAACATAGAAATTATTACCAGGGACCGAAACCCATTCGAAATTACGGTACCGGTATCGACGAATTTCGGTTACCTTTAAGATTTCGGTAACCGCTATGACGCATTATAAAGGTTACCCTTATATACGGTAACCGTTTTAATACCGGTAACCTAAAAAAACCTTGAATGCAAAACAAAATGCGTTGTTGTTGCATAACAAATAAATATCATACTTGTCGTGTTGCTTACACAATATCGCTGGATTCGATTCATTTCTTTTTTGGTTTGTAAATCTGTTGAAAAAATCATGAAATGAGTAAAGATAAATGTATGGTATAGTGCCACAATGTTTAGTAAAGACAAACCGCGGTATAAACACACACAGGCACTGCCCCCGCTTTGACTTATAAGGAAGGGCGCATGAAACATAGAGGTAACCCTTATTTCGGTTACCGGTATGATACTGATTAAATTCTAGGAATCCAATAAAATTGATTGTTACAAATCCCTATGGTATGCAGATTTCCTCACGGTGTTTTCATCCACCATTATAGTGCATGCTAATTGACTATCAATACACACATAGCGGAAAGCGCAACGTAGGACGTCCACCCATAAGGTGGTCAGAAGACCTGGTAAAGGTCGCGGGACGGCGCTGGATGCAGACTGCCTCCAACAGGTCACTGTGGAAATCATTGGGGGAGGCCTATGTTCGGCAGTGGACTTCCTTTGGCTGATGGATGGACACACATAACTCCGAAAAATCAGAAGTATGTCCGTGAATTCGAATTCGCGACCACCGTGTCCATTTACCAACAGGTGATTACGCACTTACATAACACATTTAATAACAGTATGTACCAATATAACAGATACTGTATACATATACATACGGACATATTTTTCTGAAATAAATGTTATTATTATTATATAAACTTGGCGTTCAAATCAAACATCGCCGCGTCATTACCATAGTTAATTACAGTTTTAACAGAACATATAATTTGAGCATTGTTTAAATAGAATGCGGTGTCGGCGAGACTCGCTTTAATTATTTTTTAATTGAGTGTCTGACGCGCGTCAGTGGTCTGGCGGCTATATTTGGTTGTTTTTAGGTACGTGAATTGTTAATAATTAAGTGCTATGAATGTTTTTATTTTTATATTTTTTCTACTTGGTAAAAATGTCAGTGGTATACTGGAATAAGCATGCGGAGGGAAGTGGTTTTTTTTTATTGCAATGAATGGCAAAAGGAGCACGCTGGTCGCCTGATGGTAAGTTGTACAACAGCTCATGAACGGTAGCAAAACGAAACAATACCTTGAATTACGAAGCAATGCTTGGTATTTCACTGCGCTCACCATCAGATGTTGAGACATAATATGTTGAGTCTCAATATAACCAGTAGTTATTCTGGCTACAATATTCTTTAAACCGAAACACCACAGTGCATTTATACTGCTGTTTGATGAGAGAAATAGACATTGCGGTGGTACCTACCCAGATAGACTCTCACATATGAGAGACCACCCACCAGTACGATCTTTATTTGATAGATATTTGTTGACACTCGTATTTGTTTTTCTTTGTGATGAATTTCGATGCGGGTTAAAGACAACCTAGTGCCCCTAAGAGACTCGCCGAGCTCCTGAGCTCTGTGTTAATTCTTTACGTGCCACTGCTGATCCTGGCTGACAGATGTTGCAGTGATGGGTGTGGGCGAGAAAGTCTTTGTTCTGACTTATGCAACTATTCAGAGAAGTTCTAAAATGACCTATCGCACTGGGCTGACACTGTTTGCGAAGATTTTTTGTAGCATACGAGCAGACTGATAACTGCCGCCCATGAACCAGCAAAACTTGGGTCATGAATGTATGGCGGCCCCATCAAATCGGGAGGAGAGTAGGTATAAATATAACATTTTTTTACATTCTGGTGAACCAGTTGCGAATCGTTATTAGAATGCTTCAAAGACTGGCTTTAAAACATATCCATGTTTGATCGTCAACACAGATTGCTAGTCATAAGTCAATGCACAATCATACACAAGGCCTATACAAAAACAAATAAATTCTCATTGTTTGCATTTCAATCTACGTGTAACAATGGAAGGTAAAAACTATTACAACAAACATCAATACAGTATCCATTAAAAGTGCATTCAATATTGTTCGTTCTATTAGCATGGGGATTCGCATACATTTGTTGTGAGTCCGATAGCTTTTTTCATCGTAAATGTTTCCTCTTTAAATGTTTCACTACAAACCTGTTATTCCCGATAATCCCCGCTCGTTTGTAAATTCATGCATAAAAAACGATTTTACGTGTGAAATTGCGGATGATATGTTTAAGCTAGTTTTATGAGTCGTGTGCATGTAGTGGTTTTGCTGGGAACGTGAGCTGTCGAGCGGATTAGCAGTGTTTATTGCGCTTAGCTTTTCGGTGGGCGCACGTTGTGGAACCAATTTGGGTTTTACATGAAACTGTTGTCGATTCTGCTATAATTTTGGATTTGCTCTTGGTTTTATTACTTTACTGGTCTTGGTTATTATACGTAGTATACTTTATTGTACTTCACTGCTATATTTTGCAGGTAAAAACTTCTGAAGACTGAAGATAAAATTAACCTAATGAGATTGTGATTGAAGGAGGCCTCTGGCACAAATTTACATCATAACCAATAATTTACCGTGCTGATATGCAAGTACATATCCCTTTGATCTTAGTAATCGGAAGTTAAGTGTATTTTCTTCTTCGCCCAAAAAAAACGAAGTACAGACTTAACAAATATTAGTGACAAAATTATTCCCATATACTGTAAAAAACACCCTGCATAAAAACTTACATGCATATTCGCACTTCAAAGACCCTTTGTCAGTAAATTCATCGCATACCTCGCCAACTAGTTTATAAATCTCGAAGTAGTCACATCACAGCACATAACAGTGCCTCAGACAACAATCTGGCAGTTTGTCGGCGGCGTCACGTTCCACAATGCGTACCGTTGTAAATGTTTATAGCACTGGAACATTCACTGTGAACTCCTTATCTGCAGATCTGGAGTTATGAATACCCTCGCGGGCTGAACTGTTTCAATTTGTAGTTACAAATTGTATTTGGTGAACACGACAACTATGGATTAATAATCGGGATCGAATAAGATTTATGACGCGGTGAATGTAGGACATAAGTGCATGGTGACTTGCTTCATGACGTGTATAAGTGTATATTGATAGTTAATCACTACGCACTAAACGGTGAAGGAAAACATCGCGAGGAAACCTACATACCATAGTGATTTACAAGAATTTATATGGTATGTAAGAGTGCGTGGTGGCCTGTTGGTAAACGGACCAGACGCGACTGCCAACATGTTTACGGTGGTCGCGGGTTCGAATCCCAGGGCACACCTCTGACTTGTCGGAGTCATGTGTGTATTGATAGTCAATCACCACGCACTAAAACGGTGAAGGAAAACATCGTGAGGAAACCTGCATACCATAGCGATTTATAAAATGTCTATGGTATGTAAGTCCGCCAACCCGCACTAGGCCAGCGTGGTGGACTATATGGCCTAACCACTCTCAATCGTACTCTCGATTGTAGAGTAGGCCCGTGCCCTGCAGTGAGACGTATATGGGTTGATACAGAAAGTTCGCCAATCCGCATTAAGCAACGTGGTGGACTTTATTGCCTAACCACTCAATCGTACTGTCGATTGTAGAGGTGACCCGTGCCCTGCAGTGGGACTTATATGGGCTGATACAGAATTGTAGGACATATCCTATACCTAGTCTATTTTAGTCTCAGTATTTCTAATTTTATGTTGAGTGATAAGATCATTACAAAACCTGCTAACTTTTGGTGCCTTATTAACAATTTCAAATGCATGAGAATTACAACAATTCGCCATGGCTCAGAGTTATAGACTCAATGAATTCAAATTCAAATTAATTTATTTCAGAATATAAATTCTATAGAATGTTGGTAACACAATCTATTAAGGTACTTATAACTTTTTGTTTTTATATTCTATTTTGTATGATTCTTATTAAGTGTAACTAGCCATTAATTATTGTTTAAATTTTCTCTCATTTAAATATTAGTTTTATTGTTGTTTAGTAATATTTTTCCTGTTACTCTTCTGTGAAATTGTCAACACTTATAATGGTTTTGTTTACCAGTAAAAATACATGTATATAGTATAAAATATTTTAAGTAATTGTAAGCATAACGTTAGTGTTGCATAATAAATAAATAAAAAAAACTTTGTTAGTAATAAAAGAAAAAACTAACAGACAGAGTGTTAAGTAGGTGCATGTAGTCCTGCCATGTATTTAGTAATAGCGCAATCAAAGCTACTTCCAATAACATTACGTTGCGAGTTGGATAAAGAAGGCACCTTACTAATAATGTGATGTATGGCTGATACATAAATTCCTCAGTGTAAAGACGACGTGAGATTGAAGAAGAACAATTGAAGAATCCTTAGTCCCAATTATCCGTACTCTTTAACTCAATCGAGATGGCGTAAGAGGGACGAGTGAAAGCACTTCGTGAGAGTGCTCAGCTCCAAATGTTTAATGAGCAATCGCTCTAACGAACGAATTTGCTTCGATTTTATCTATAAATTTACTATAATCGTGTATTTTTATACTAATATGAGAAAAAAGAATGTAGCTGATAATGTATCTCTTCTTGCCCTTTCATAAATCTCTAAATGTCTTGAAGGAATCGAATAGAGCTATAAAACCGCCACCTGTAAATTTTTGTTAATTATAGATTACGTTTTTTCTTCCTTTTTTTGTGTCTAGTTAAGAATAAATAAATCAATTTTGTGCTATTCAAGTAGTGTTACCAACGGCAAAATATTCTCGTTCAATAGAGTTACAATACAATTCTTGGCATTCCACTGCGCTCGCCATCCCTAGACATAAGATGTTAGGTGTTAATATCTATTAATATTATATTTAATGAGACTACGAATAAGTGTATTTATTTTATTAATGTTATAACACCCTGTTTCGCACAAGACAAAATAAAATACAATCTATGCACTGCGATGTAAAATACAGCATAAACACTTTAAACTGCTAATTATAACTAGAACTCATAAAACCATTACGTAAATAATGAGAAAAGTTCCTCGCTTCTGACAATGGCGGGACGTTTTAAAACAAGCTCTCGTCCTAATGTTATTCTCATATTCCATTAAGTGAACATGGAGGTTTTATCTAAAGATAATTTTACGCGTTATTCTTGTGAGGGAGGAACCCACGCGGGAACTTTGCAACTTCGCTTTTGTTCCAGAGAAACGACGGCTATCACGCACTCAACTATTTCTTAGAAAAACGCTTTTGGCAATGAATTTATTTATGGAATAATAGGTGTATTATTCTATAAATATTTTTGTATTGCGCTTAAAATTTTGTGTAGTTTAGTTTGTTTGTCGTTCCGGTATTTATAAGTTATATTATAAATATATTGAGCATAGTTTGCAGGTCATTCTCCATTTAACTAGCCTCGAGATAATAGTATGTTCGGGCCTGGATCAAATTGTGTCTATTGTTATAGAGTAAGATCCCAGGCCCCCCAGACGTTACTTATTTTCTGATAAAAAATATAAATGGGATAAAGTAGTGTTAGTACGTACTTTGAGTGTGTGCATACCTGCTAGCTTGTGTCGACGGCCAATTCATAGGTACCAGGTGCTAAAGGTAGATAAATACAGTACTGACTTTTCTTAAATTCTCAGTGCTGATTTTTACATATGTTTTAGATAATTTTGTTAAAAATTAATAATAATTATTGCCAGACACTTTCCATCGGCGCTTATCCTTAACAGACGCTTTTAAGCTTCAAAAAAATAACATATTTTTACTTATAATCTCACTCTTGATTTTTATATATGATACTTAGGGAACTATTTGAACACCCCTGGGCAGCAGCCAGACCAATTGGAGGGGTCAAACATACCCCAGACACACATAAAGTGTCGCTATGTGTATGAGCGTGAGGTCATTATTTGTACGCTTGAGTGTGAGAGAGATATCTATTTATCGATATCTTTCTTACTTAAAAATGCAGAGTACCAGATAGCATTTATGAAACTCGGCGATATTCAGTGACTTAGAACTAGAGCAAAATGTGTTTAACACTATACAAAAATTTGTTTGTGAACTGTACAACGTGGCCGGAATAATTGACGTAGATGCTGCCCGACTCCAACTCTTCATCAACACTTATATGGTTTGTGACGTAAATGAAGAGTTCAATCGCAAAAATGTGAAAAACTTTGATGCAAGTAACTTACCACCATGCAAAAGTGAGCTTTTACAGCAGTTTGGACGAGCTAATTACATCACTAGTCTCTGGAAGAAAATTAGTATTTTTAGTCCTGACAATAATGGGTGGACGTTGGAAGACAATAAATATATATCTTAAAATTACACAAAGCTATACATGTCTTTCTTCTTTCGGATTATTTGTAGTTTGAACATTTTGCAATTCAGCGTGATCTTTACTGTCATCATCGTCTAAGTTTGATAAGTCATCATCAACCCAATGTTGGCATTGACTATCTTCATTATCATCCTTATTACTTTCATTTTCTGTTACAAAAATAACATAATTAAGAATCAAAGAGTTACACGGTTATATCAATTATTCAAAGTTAAAGTATAATACCTGATGCTTCTTGAAGCGATTCACTGACAAAGCTCGGCAATTGGTCCCCATCGAACCAGTTAAAATGATATTTATTGTCTTCCAACGTCCCATTATTGTCAGAACTAAAAATACTAATTTTCTTCATATATTACTGGTGGTAGGTCTCTCATATGTGAGAGGCTGCCTGGGTGGGTACCACCGCAATATTTATTTCTCTCGTCAAACAGCAGTTTAAATGCACTGTTGTGTTTCGGATTGATGGATATTGTAGCCAGAGGAACTACTGGACATATTGAGACTTTACATCTTATGTCTCAGGATGGCGAGCGCAGTGGAATGTCAAGCAATGCTTTGTAATTCAAGGTGTTGTTTGGTTCTACTACTGTTCATGAGCGGTCGTATCGCTTACCATCAGGCGAACGGCCTCGCCATTCAAAGCAATAAAAAAAAAGGGCATTCTTCCAGAGACTAGTAATGTAATTAGCTCGTCCAAACTGCTGTAAAAGCTCACTTTTGCATGGTGGTAAGTTACTTGCATCAAAGTTTTTCACATTTTTGCGATTGAACTCTTCATTCGCTCATACACATAGCGACACTTTATGTGTGTCTGGGGGGATGTTTGACCCCTCCAATTGGTCTGGCTGCTGACCAGGGGTGTTCAAATAGTTCCCTGAGTATCATATATAAAAATCAAGAGTGAGATTATAAGTAAAAATATGTTATTTTTTTTGAAGCTTTAAAGCGTCTGTTAAGGATAAGCGCCGATGGAAAGTGTCTGGCAATAATTATTATTAATTTTTAACAAAATTATCTAAAACATATGTAAAAATCAGCACTGAGAATTTAAGAAAAGTCAGTACTGTATTTATCTACCTTTAGCACCTGGTACCTATGAATTGGCCGTCGACACAAGCTAGCAGGTATGCACACACTCAAAGTACGTACTAACACTACTTTATCCCATTTATATTTTTTATCAGAAAATAAGTAACGTCTGGGGGGCCTGGGATCTTGGACCATTAGGTTTTAATTAAAAGACATTTGCAAACGTACTGGCAAACGCATAATATATTAACACGATATTATAAAATGATTGTTTGGAAATCAGTCACTTGGTTACGTATTTGGAAAAGTAGAGTTGCATAAATGTAATTAAAGGGATTTAGTTCTACATTTAAGATAATTTATATTATGGTATTAAGTAGAAGTATGAATTACTTCTACTCAATGTGATAAACTGGATTTTGTAGTAAGTATGTAAGTAAGTGCGTGTTGGCTTGTTGGTAAACGGACTAGACGCGGCTGCCCACATGTTCACGGTGGTCGCGGGTTCGAGTCCCAGGGCACCTCTGACTTTTCGGTGTCATGTGTGTATTGATAGTCAATCACCACGCACTAAAACAGTGAAGGGGAAATCGCGAGGAAACCTGCACACCATAGCGATTTATAAGAATTTCTATGGTATGTAAGTCCGCCAACCCGCACTAGGCCAGCGTGGTGGACTATATGGCCTAACTACTCTCAACCGTACTGCCGATTGTAGAGGAGGCCCGTGCCCTGCAGTGGAACGTATATGGGCTGATACAGATACAGATGTAAATAAAGAAAAAAGTGTAATTATCGAATGGGTTTTCTTATTTGTAGTCGATAGAATAGGTCCCTGCCCAGAGTGTGTAATTTTATACTAATTAAACTACTCGTATCATGAACTACTAGAGATCAAAGTTTAAAAATATGTAATTTGGATAAATTATGTGTTCCAACACAGTATTACAAACTGTTTTGATCTCACGCTAGCAAAGAAAGCTTAAGATTCTCTTTTAATTAAACATCGCATTACCGTTTTTAATGCGGCAGTTAACAGAGTAATACTTACTGATATTAAAATGCTTGCTGTGGAGCATAAATTATGTTATATTTTTGGCGAAACACCAGCAATTAACTGTCGCTAAATTTTAATGCACATAGTCTTCTTCACTTGCATGAAGGAATAAGAAAATAAGTCGACATCAATTTGTTTTTCTTAATTTGTAATCAGTCAGCCATTTAATTTAGCGACTTTTGGATATACTTTTTAGTTCATTTCGTTTAGTTGTTGATGAATAAATAACACCCAACAGTCACATACATAGTCCTCACTAAGATCGAGTCTTGTGTCGTGGGTATTAGGAACTACGAGACACTTTTCGCTCTCACAAAGATTTTATTTATTTTATTTGTGAGCCGCACAAAAATTTCTTTCGATGCAGGCATCGAACCCATCTCTCGTTTCACATGTGGCGTCTAACCGACTGCGCCACGAAAGCTTTTAGTAGACATTACATTCCATGCGCCCATCACCTCGAGAAATTAGTTTCCTCTCTTAATACTAAATAGTCACTAGATACAATGTAAGCCAAACTAGAAAACAACAGTGCTATGTAATGTATGCTAAATAAATCCGGCCGTATATTTGGGTTACACTATTTTTATATGAATGATACTGACATTTTGTTGATGTGTCAATTTTTTTATGCATCGGAATGACCAGTTGCTGTATACTGCGGACAAATTAAATTGGCGCAACTCATGCAGAAACTCAACACATTTTCATCCGTTTTTATTTTAGTTTTTAATACGGTTCAGCAAAGTGATTTTGCACCTGTTGTGTTTACGTAACCAAGTGACAAATGCAATGTATAAGTAAACTATTTCCTATTGTCATGTGGTGAAATAGTTCCATATTTCACCACGAATAAGATTTTAAAAATATCTGTTTAACGCATTGTTTGAGATATGTTTTGTAATATATGCCACACGTCTATAGACTTATAGGGTGAGTGGGGGCAACATTGAAAGCCTGGTAACACACAAATTAGCGATCGACACCGGTCTTAGCGCATATTTTTAATGGCTGACAACATTGTTAAGATTGCTATTCTGTTAGCTCCACACTTCAATCAACTTTGGGCGCTTAAAGTATGTGGTTGTGTGATATAAGTTTTTTTTCTGCTTTGGTGCATATTATATTTTAGGATATTATTGACATGATTAAAGAATGTACTCTTCTCTTTGCTTACAATTTTTTTTATTTTTTGTATAATTATAATACGTATACGTAACGTAATAAGTAGCCTACTGCCCTCTATTTATCCTTTTATCAAATCAATCCCATGGTTGTTTGTAAGACATTGTCTTTGAGCGATCAGACCGCCAATTGTACTTTTATGATTGCGATATCCTTGTCCCCACTCACCCTAAAATAGTATCGATATGTCCAATATGATAAAATGTGAAGAGAGAAAAGCTGTAGGTACCTAATATTTTTACAGTAGTATGACAACAAATACAAATAGCATCAGCGGCCATAACTCAAGAATGCTTTTTTGGTCTATATCCATTTCTTCTTGTAGGTACATGTACAAGATTCAAATATGTAACTGGCGTGTTAAATAGTTTCAGAATAATGAAATTTTCAGATTAAAAACATAAGTAATACGTTCTGTTATGTCGATAAAAAATACTTTATGCCGACTCTAGTCTATTCTGCTTTGACAGTCAAATGCATTAGTTGATTAATTTTGCTGCTATTTATTTTTGTTTAAAAATGTTTAAAAATAGTACTTATTTTTATTGATATAGATGCATGAGAAAGAGTGCTTGATCACTTGCGACACATGCGGCAAGAGATGCCGTGCTGCCATTGGCCTTGTAAGCCATAGAAGAAAATGTGTCAGCTCCAGAGTAGAGGCATCCTAATTGCTTATTACCTTACGCAATAAATTTTTATACACCACAAACACTGCAACAATCATTTGTCAAGATGTTGTGGCCAATATATATAGATGCATGAGAAAGAGTTGAGGCACTTTATTATTAAATAATAATCGCTTGCGAGTGTATTAATATTAAAAACAGCGATAAATTCCGTAGCGTGTTGACGTTAATTGTTTAATGTCCCTGTTGATACTGTTATGTGCCGCGCTTTGTGTCGCTTTACATGATATTAAACAGCGCTTTACATCTTTATTATGTCCTATAATAATTACTTTTTAAACGCTCATCGGAGGTGGGAATACCTGAGAAAGTATTATGGAATAAAACGGTGTGTGAAGCACACAAACGTGAAAGGTATGACCCGTGATGGATTAAATTAGTAAATGGTTTTAACCTACTTTGCATGCTCATTATGGGGCTTGTTAAGTATTTGCGAGACGTTTATTTGAATGAACTTTTCGATGTAATAATTGCAAAATAAGGGTAGTTCAATTGTAACAGTTACTTACCGGATGACTACTAACTAGGTACTGAAATAGTAAAAAAATAGTTGCCTGTAAAGTCGGTTTTACGGGCGAAGATTTTACGTGACAACGTCTTTTTCTCGGTAGAATATTTATTGATATGAATATAATTAAATTGCACAATAGGAACAAGGAATTGAATGAAAATAAGAATTGCACAAATTTTAACTATAGAAATATATTTTGTTTACTAAAACATTGTACATGTAATGACGAATCTAAGCACTCCATATTTTCACTACAGACACAGCTGACGATACTTTAACCACACGTGTGAACTTGTATTGTGACGCTTTCTTGTTTTTCCAACGCCAAGAACGTTCGAGAAAGACAAAGACAGAGACACAAGCATGCGCCGATTCAATGCGCCTAATTCTCTAGTGCTGCGCGCGCGGCAGACCGATCATAGTTGAGTGGGAGAGAGACGCAAGGCATTCGGCGGGCCTCTCTCTCGTTCGGTGACTCATCGTAACGTTACCGGGCGTTACACTTTTTCATAAGTGACTCCCAGCCGCAACCTAATTTAAGACGTTGTCACGTCAATAAATTTTTTGGAGGTAAAATATTTTTTTTTGGGGGGGTAATTTTTTGCGTAATTTGGGATTTCTGGCGGGGTCAATTTGTAGCCCTCACCAAGACGGTTCCGAGGATACCAAACTCGGTGGGTCTACGATCTATATTGGCCGAGATAGGATTGGGGGGGTGAGGTAAATTTTCGGGGTGGGGGTAAGGGAGGGGGGGGGGGAGGAAGGTTTCGTGGGGAGGCTAACTTAAATTAATTGTTTTGGAGGTAAAATATTTTTTTTTGGGGGGGTAATTTTTTGCGTAATTTGGGATTTCTGGCGGGGTCAATTTGTAGCCCTCACCAAGACGGTTCCGAGGATACCAAACTCGGTGGGTCTACGACCTATGTTGGCCGAGATAGGATTGGGGGGGGTGAGGTAAATTTTCGGGGTGGGGGTAGGGGAGGGGGGGGATAGGTTTCGTGGGGAGGCTAATAGGCACTATTTCGGAATAAGGGTGGGGGAAGGCAGGGGGGGGGCTATGGGACAATTTTGGAAAAAGTGGGTGAAACTGAAAAAAAATATAATTAAATTGAGTGGGAGAGAGACGCAAGGCATTCGGCGGGCCTCTCTCTCGTTCGGTGACTCATCGTAACGTTACCGGGCGTTACACTTTTTCATAAGTGACTCCCAGCCGCAACCTAATTTAAGACGTTGTCACGTCAAAAAATTATAATATTAAACCAAATCCGCAATAAATTTCGTAAATTATAATTTAGTTTTATTTCAATGTGTAAGATTCGCGAAAATCTAAGAAACTATTCCTGAGATGGTATAATTTAGAAATTTGGACTTCTTTTCTATGTAGTTTAGTGTTTAGTGGGCTGGGCAACTACGTCCTCTGCTATGGTTAATTGTTGTGAATTAGTCCATCACGCTATTTAAGTGAGTTGTTGAAAAATAATATATAATTATCAGTATTGAACTGTTCCGTTTTATTAAACATTCAAATAAAACGAAGAAAAAAGTGTGTGAAAATTAAGTAGATAATAACACAAACTTAGGAGTCCAAATAGGTGTTCAGATCGTTAACACTAAAGTAAAATACAACTTAAGTTTTACGCTAGATTTATGTGCGTCTAGTTTTTCAGCCTAAGGCTTTATTCTCTAGAAACAACAGAAATAATAGGTCAGATCCGACTAAAGTGAAACTAGACAGTTTTCAAATGTTTTTATGTTATTTTAATAACACTTTATCTGGATGGTGACAAAACATTTTAAAATTTGTTTTTGGTGACACTATTTCGATATTGACATGTATGTGAAATACAATATTTTCAAGATGATGGATGACCAATAATATATTCTCAATTCACCAATACCCCTTCTCTTAATTTGATTGAATCTATGCAAATTCTTGTAAAATTTGCGAAGATCATGAGGATGATTTAACAAATTAATATTATCTTCAATTCAATTCAGCAAAGCTTTCTGGTAAGCAGCTCCTTCTCGATTTGTTCTACGGACTTTCCCTTAGTTTCGGGAAGATAGACCAATATACAGAACGCTCCAAATATGTTGACTAGGACGAACATGAAGAAGGCGACGTGAGCTCCCAGTGCTGAGGAAATCGCCCTGAACGAAGACAACTGCACGAATGAGATGAACCAAGCCGCTGTCACCATGCAGCAAATTATTTTAGTCCGCACCTGAAATTTCAGTTTTTTTTTTTGCAGTAACAGCTATTAAATTTTATAAACTCATTATTATAACGCCCAATAATTTTACAAAATCATTCCAAATACATTCATCTTGGATGTTTCTACCAACTTTTTTTACACCCAATAGTATGTATGTGACATAGTCCTGATCCCACACTAAGATCGAGTCTTGTGTCGTGGGTATCAGAAACTACGAGACACTTTTCGGTCTCACAAACACCCAGACCCGGAAGAAATATTTGTCGGCCGCACAAACATTTCTCTCGGTGCGGGGATCGAACCCGCGGCCGCTCGTTTCACAGGCGGCGTCTAACCAACTGCGCCACGGAGGCTGTCGAACTATACCTTAGTTGGTAAAAACTCCAACTCAAAATATTCCGCCTCAATCGAAACAATTGGACGCAAAGCATATAATGGCAAACTGTTAACTATCTTATATGCTACAATGTCTTTTTTTGTATGTGGTCATGCAATAATAAATGTATTTTCTTTCTTTCTTTCTTTTCAAAGGCTTAATTATGTCGACAAACAAAAGACTTTCAAATACCATGCCAGCTGTGGAATTAGGTGCAGCAGTTATTTAAGTCTATCATGTAGTATATCTATTTATACTCCATAATAGTGAGGCACGTATCTATAACATTGTCTGTGGATTACGAGTTCATTGCGAGAACGGTGTATATGTATCTCCCTTTAAATATACCGGATCAAGATATCACTCACCTGGAAGTTAAAAGTCTCAGACATGACCACAAACGGCATTGGCGAGACTCCACCAGCATAGCAGCAGACTGTCACTATGATGGCCACGACGGGCAGCCAGCTCGGCACGACAGTGCCTTGTTCCTGAACTATCAGTATGATGGCCAGGCTTCCCAGGGATATAGTGGATAGGATGAAAGTAGTTACGAAGATAGGCTGTGAAGATAAAATAAAAAGAGGTGAAAAAGAAGTTAAAATGGCAATAAATTGAATGCTCAGAAAATTGAGTTGTTAAAATGGATTTAGTTTTCTAATTTTTACTTTAGAAGGTAGCTTTAAGTAATTTTTAGCCTCACAAAGAGATTAAAAATATGATACCCAAATTTGTGTTACAGGCTGCATTTGAAATGTCGCTTTTGTAATATTATGGGTCTTTGAACCTGAACAGCACACAGTATTTGGATGAGATTATTTTATTGAGCAAGATATTTAGCAACGGCTTTTTTTAAACAAAAGTTAGTTTTATTTATTGCTGGTACAAATAGTAAACTTGAAGAGAGACAAAATAAAAATAATAGAAAACTATTATTTACAAAATAAGTTTATGGTGCGATACAATTATAAACAGTGATAATTATAATTTTTCAGTATATGCATTTTAAGGAATACTAAATAATTTCTACGTACCTTTCTGCCCAACCGTTCCACAAGGCTCATAGAGACCAGTGAAGCAAATATCATAAACACCGGGATGCTTAGTGACTGCAGCTCCGGACTCATATTGACTCCAGTAGACTTAAGGACCGTCGACGCATACGTCACTATGGCGAAGGCTCCGTTGCATGCGTGTGCGAAGATGATCCCAAACATGATGATAATACCTCGTCTCCATGCTGGCTGCTTGACTAGTATTTAGAAATGTTATTTAGTAGATTGTTTCTTACATGTAATTAATGATGTTAAGTAACAGTTATTAGATTAGATAATTTGTTTTAAGTATGATATTCGATCAAATATATGCTAGATATAGGGTCCGGAACAAAACCACACGCCAAAACTAGTCGAGATTGCTTATACTTGTACAACTGAATTTCGGACTACGAGGTGTAGCAAAAAGTCTTAAATTATAATCAACTTCATGTAACAATAAACCTATTCTTTTAAATTAAGATTATTAGGTTTTTGGACAATACTAAAACAAAATCAAATAAGATCACACGTTTTTTGTGCTCTTATTTCTCTTGCCGTTTCTCAGGCCGTTACTTATAATCTAGTGTATCATTAGCAACTTTGTATATCAAAGGACAGGTGTATCCAAGTTGTTTTATATAAATTCCGAAATCGAATGCAATCGTATTTTTATTTGATCTAAGTATGTATCCGTACTAGCTATAAACTTCTCTAACACTCCTACTTTATATTATGTTAGAACAATGCCACTCTCATTTGACATGCTCAAACTGTCACTTCAAAGAATACTTCCAAAGTACCACTAAAGGTATACTTACAAACACTTAAAAATGAGACGCTCTTTATAGACTTAAAGACGTCGTCTTCACTTTTAATAAGATCCATTTCGTTTTGTACTACTTTATCTGAAACGTGGAGTCCCCTGAGATTCGCTATCGTCGCCGCGGCTTCCTGGAATTTATCGGAATACAACATATATTATACCGCTCATAATATTATAAGAGACGACTGGGAGCAACTTGGCGGTAGAGGTATTAGAAGACAATTTTAGTTTTATATCATATTAAAGTACAAAACTTTTAAATAATTTTGCTTGTGTAAAATGCGAGGATAATACTATTCTGCAAAAAATGTTCAACATACAAGTAATTAAACCCAACAGCTTTAGTAATCTTTTATGATGTTCAATGAAAGTACACAGAAAAGCATCAATAGAAAGGGTATGTAACTTATTCTGCGCTCCTAATTATTTTAGTCACAATAAGGTATTGCAAAAACTTATAAACTACTGCAATAAAGGCTTAGCATACCAAATACTTAACAGCGACCATATTTATTGCTATGATTGAAAATTGACAAAGTTTAAATTGAAAAAACCTAGAATAAACAGCATCCCACGATTGAAGGGTAATGTAGCAAAAAATCGTATCGAAATGTTTATTTTTTGTGAGTGATTTCAAAGTAATCTCACGAGGGAACTTTGATGATGTTTCGATTGGGTGAAGGTAAATTATAAAATATTTATTTATATTCATTCTTTAGGACATTTCTAAGAAAAAATATTTTCTTTAGTATTTATTTTTGTTTATGTAGGAGGTATGCGTTCATTGGCCTCGCGAGACCTTCATACTGAGTGATCTATCATCATTAGTGTATAGGAAATAGTCACTTCGTAAATTCAACGTGTCTCCTATAATACACTCTAAAATCCTCCACAAGATTAGTTTAAATCCCCAATATAGTTCCTTATCTGTAGTCGTTTTGTGTCGATTGACATGAGATAACACCAGTCTGATGTTAATCAACAGCCTTTTTGGCTGGCCGTGCATTCAAGATCAGGAGCAGTAAAAAAATTTTAGTCTGTTAAAAAATTCAAGACCACTTACTTCGACTTTACCAATTTTCACCAAGAAAGCAGGAGATTCAGGAGCCAAGAACATGAGGGCAATATTCAAAATCGGGTTAACAAATGAGATCCACAACACAGTGTCGTAGTCCAGATAGGCTCCCATGGCGAACATGCACAGTATACCGATGTTCTGCGACATCATGATGACCAGGCCTGCCACTCCTCGGATATTGTCCTGGCATATCTCCTTCACGTATATAGGAACGACGTTAAATATACCACCATTAGCTAAGCCGCAGAATACCCTGGCCAGTATAAGGCTTTCTGGTGTCGAGGGTAGGAGCTTAATTATCCAGCATAGCTGAAAATAACAATTACTGTTAGTAGCTGTACGTTATTTATGCGTTGTATTAAAGGTAATGATTAAAAATAATGGACTATAATGTTGGTCTTCAAGGATTGTCGCATCAAGGTTTCGAATAGATACCAATAATACGCTAATTTCTATTTAGCCCAGAGGTTCTTGACTCTGCTCTATCTAGGCATTATTGGTGTTATCCACAGATGCACTCTTGGCACTCTGTCGAGGCCAAAACAATAGAAAGTACACCGTTTTACTCACTGCTTGCATAAACGCTACGGTCATTATCCCGACCTTCCTTCCGTACTTGTCCACTGTGTAGGCAGCCAGGCTAGTTCCAAACACGCCAGCCAGTGAAGGCACACTGCCCACCCATGACAACTCCTCATTGGTCAAGGGTCTGCCCACTGGAGATTGGTCTGACAGCAGGATCTTCGTCATGGGAGATACCCAGCCGTTCTGCATGCCATATGTCAGGAACGCCGCGTTTGCTGCCACAAAATAAATAACACCCAACAGTCACATACATAGTCTTGACCCCATACTTAGATCGAGTCTTGTGTCGTTGGTATTAGGAACTTCGAGAGACTTTTGGGTCTCACAAACATTTCCCGTAATGCGGGGATCGAACCTGCGGCCTCTTGTCACAAGCGTCGTCTAACCAACTGCGCCACGGAGGCTGTCATGTTTCTTTATATTTTGATATCACAATAAAATGGTAAAAATACTTGTTTTTCCCTTTGGCCACATAAATTACACAATTGAATATAGCTCTCATATTTTTGAACTCGCGGTAAACACTTTAGAAAATTGACACATTAGTGATTCACAAATAAACATTTTGATCACTTGAAATTCACTCATGATTATGAATGTTAATACACCACAAGGGTAAAAAACATTAATTACAACAAATACCTTACAAACTAAATTCTCCCTAATAATAATAAAATTACAACTAGAATTAAATTAAAAACAACATAACAAATTAAATAAGATGAATACATAGCACATTAAAATAATAAATGAAATTCATTACGCGTCACCTAAGGAATTTAGCAAACCAAAATTATCATTAGTCCAAGAGACCACCCCGAACCGTGCCTGGTGCGAATGTACCCATTATGCTAGCAACATTACCACGCTGGATCGCTAAGGATATGTGTTGCACGAGGTAGGATTCGGCGCGGTGATCCTGGCCATTCCGCCTCAAACGTCGCCCCAGTTCCCGGACAAAATCCCTAGCCTCTGCGCACCACACCCCACTGACCTCGACCGCGAAGGGAATGAAAGAATAAGTAGTCTCGAGCGTGGCATATTTAAGATGCTTCTGGGCTGCCGCCCATTCAGCAGCCGACCCGGCCCGACGCAAGGTGCGAGTCAAGTGAGAGGCGGCGTAAGTGCTGACACACGTCGCATCCCACAAAAGACAACGACCTTTCTCCCACGGCACAAGTGTTAGTCCGTCAGGACGCTTACCATCAGAGCGGCTCAACCCGGGTGGTTTCAAAATGCAGGGTAAACCAGCGGATATGATAGCGCGGCGAATAACGTCATTAAGCATGTGGTGGCGTGGAAAACGACCCGCCGATCTGTTGCAGCTCAGACCATGGTGCCCTGTTGCGTCAACCCGTGCTCCACACATGCAAACGTGTGGCTCACAAATTTTGCTTCCAAATCTGAGCGCGAGGGCTATTCTCAGTGAACCATCGTCGAGGAGGGTCCCCAAGTGGGGAGATGGAGTGGCATGAAGCCAAGCTCCCGACTCTAAGGTAGAAACCGATTTAAGCCGGGCCAGATCGGCACCTTGTGCAGAATTAAGTAGCTCGCAAATCTTGCTGCACACACCGGCTCGTCCCACTGACGCTGCACACTAGGATTGTTAGGTTGTTCGGCGCTGGGACACAACAGCGACCACACCCTTAGAGCCTCCACTGCGTGCAGAATCGCAGAACTGTCACCCTGTAATTGGAGTATGTTAGTGACCAATTCCACAACTCCATGCGCAGACGCCAAAAAGGCCGATACACCGACATCGACACACGACACGACACGACACGACACCGTGTCGAATAGGTAGAGAAGCTTGCGCCCATTGGTTATCCTCTAGGTGTATATTTAAAATACTTTCCAATGTGTCCTTAATGTCATTATCTATTGCATCGATTTCGTCAGGAAAAAGCCACGTAGGACATGTTCTTAGAACGTACATCAATTTCGGGACGGAAAGGCAGCTACGAAAGAGTGTGAGAGCCACGTGGCCAGATAAATGAGAGAGATGTTGTCCGGCAGAAGCAAGCATCTGTCTCCGAATACGGAGGCAGTTAGCCAAGCCGTTTTTAAATATTGGAGCGCCCATAAGCACAAATGACTCGTCATCCACGATTCTAATGTCAGGAAGTATATTTCTTACTCTCTCAATGCTTTCTCCAATAACGGTTCCACAGCGGTACAGCTCACATTTTGCGCTATTTATAGTAAGCCCAATATCCCTAAACCTGAGAATCAACAGCTCCAAATCTTTGATAATTAAGTCAGGGTCTCCTCCAAGTCGTCGTCAAGGTACCATCTACCAAGGGTAAAATCTTTCAAATTTTTGAGTAAATAAGTATCAAGTTGTACCCAAAACTGTAACTGCCCATTGCTTGTACGTATGTCCACTTGTTTGATTATTGTTTTTCTGTTTCATTTTCACGAAGTTCTAATATCAGCCACTCGATACGAAGGCACGGAACAATCTACTAATACATACACTTATTACAATTATAACATATATTTACACGCTATAATTACTCTTTATGGCATGATGTAAGTTTACATAAGATTTAAGCATTACTGGTCAAAAATAACTAAATAAAGCGGTACGAAATCATGTGTTGGTTTTATTTACTGTTAATTAGGGTTGTTCGTTTTAATTACCGGAATACTGTTATGGTAATTTGAGTATGTAATATTGTATTCGTTACTTAGTTGTTATAGATATTATCGTTATGATATATATTTTGAATTTATCAATAGAAGAATTAACAAAATTCAATGTTTTGGTAAAGCCAATTTATTTTAGGTTATTAATTATTCCAGTAGATCTAGGGCTAACCATTAACAATAACAATACACACATTTTACCACTTTGAAAGTGTATGTCGCACAAACTATTCAGTTTAGAATAAAAAATCATATTATAAAAATACCACACACTTAAGGGTATGATGAAATATTTTTTGTAGTAGTATTTCTATGTATGGAGAACCCCCAATATTCATTGCTTTTTTTTCTATTTTAATTATTTAAATATAATTGTAAATTGTAATGTATCTGCTATATTTAATATCGGGGTCGACGTTTTCATAATTGAAAGAAACCCCTTTATATAAAGAGAAGAAAATATTTCCTAAAAGATAATTATGGGTTCAAATAAAATACTGTTATATTTTTTCTTCTATTAAGCTGTCTTTAATTTATTTAGATTCAAAATTCATCAATTGATTGGTAATAGTTTACAATCTTGTTAATGTATTTGTTAGACATCACCCTACAATATATAATTTAAATTAAATTACTGATGGAATCACGTTTGAGTTCTATCTTTAAATATTTAGATTGAGATCTGAGCGCTGTGTTTACTCTGTGCAACCAATATCTTATTTCTTTACTCAACAGCTCGTATCTTAGATAACAAAACGATATTTGCTAAAGGATTTACCTATATTAGAAATTCCAATCATTTATGTTGCTAGCTTGAAAATGGAATCGGTTTTCTTCCATGGTATTATATAAACTAGTGGTCGCCTAGTGGTCGAAATTCGACCAAATCAAGAAGAGAAAAAGTTTTTACCTGTATAATGATGTTGTTATTCTGATAATTCGTGCACATTTCAATGTACGTATCTCTCAAAATTACTTATTTATCCTGAAGTATATGCAATTACTAAAATCGTAAACTAAAATAATTGCTTGGAACCAGCAATAGCAAATTATATATTTTTTTTATTTTTTTTGTACCTAAATGTTGTTATTGCAGATTCCTGCTACAAAACTTTCTTTATTCATATAATGATAGTCCGTGTACATGCTACACAATTTGTATAAGCGCTCAGTATTTCACGTAGTATTCGTCAAATAAATCTTTACTGTTTGAATCACTTTTAATATCTATATATTAATATGTGATGCAAAAACTTTGGATCCCTTTTTACGAAAATTGCGCGGACGCAGGAGCATAAAATTTGGCATACTTATAGTTTATGTGTAGGAGAAGTGGAGAATGCTAATATTTTTCAATAATAATGCTTATAAAGTACATTAAATCAAAAAATAAAACATTACACACACTGCCATGCATTTCACACACACATCCATACACAAGTATACATATTCTGGTGTCAAATTGTTTCTTTTCTTTTTCATTTTGTTCTTCTGACATAGACATATAAAAAAAAAGGTTTTATTTGCCTAATGAGGTAATAATATTAATATTAAAAGAGAATATTAATTTTAAATGAGGCAATAATATTAATATTAGGCCTAATATTAAATTGAATATATAAAAAAAGATTTTAATAATAATGCATAAAAAATACATTAAATCAATAAATAAACCAACATGCATTTGACACACGCATACACAAGAATTTGTACACGTATACATACTCTTTGGTCAAATTGTTTCTTTGGTTTATTATAGACATAGTTGAATGTCAATCAGAAAAAATTGTTTATTGTGGTTTTGTTGAAAGTCAAACAGAAAATATTTATTTGATGAATACTACGTGAAATACTGAGCGCTTATACAAATTGTGTAGCAGTAAGATACGTTTAAATGTACACGGACTATCATTATATGCATAAAGAAAGTTTTGTAGCAGCAATCTGCAATAATAACATTCAGGTACAAAAAAAAATATAATTTACTATTGCTGGTTCAAAGCAATTATTGTAGTTTACGATTTTAGTAATTGAATATACTTCAGGGGAAATAAGTGATTTTGAGAGATACGTACATTTAAATGTGCACGAATTATCAGAATAACATTATCATACAGGTAAAAACTTTTTCTCTTCTTGATTTGGTCGAATTTCGACCGCTAGGCGACCACTAGTTAATATTATTACCTCATTAGGCAAATAAAACCTTTTTTTTTATATGTCTATGTCAGAAGAACAAAATGAAAAAGAAAAGAAACAATTTGACACCAGAGTATGTATACTTGTGTATGGATGTGTGTGTGAAATGCATGGCAGTGTGTGTAATGTTTTATTTTTTGATTTAATGTACTTTAGAAGCATTATTATTGAAAAATATTAGCATTCTCCACTTCTCCTACACATAAACTATAAGTGTGCCAAATTTTATGCTCCTGCGTCCGCGCAATTTTCGTAAAAAGGGATCCAAAGTTTTTGCATCACGTATTAATATATAGATAAATTCATCCCAACGTCACGAACTTAGTCGGGGAGGTACTAACTTTTATACAGTCAAAGTGTCCTTCTTAGTCCCAGAATAGTAAGTCTCGAATTAATATTGTTTGTTTTTCTCATTTATACGTTTTTTGTATCTGTGGCAGTGTCTGGGTGCTTAAAATTAATACTTTAAGGTAAATTATCTTGAAACTCTCTCCCTTGAAAACTTATTGTATATTCAAACTTCAGTTAGCTTTTTGATATTTCTGGAATGTCTGTTAAAATGCGTATCCTTAAAATATCCAGTCATTCTATAAATGTTCTTTAATTCTCCTAAGTTTACAATACATACACGGCGGAGGTATTCCCAGCTTCCAGTACCCACGCTCAGAACAACTTGTTAAATATTCAAACGAGCAACTTTTGAGCTACTCGCTTTCAGTTTGTGTTGTACTCTTGTGTTTCTTACTTAATATCATTTGATGCTTTATGTATAGAAATTGTCTGTATTCGTAAACTTATTTCGTTTTGTATTTAAACTTAATATTACCAGCTACAATAGTGTATTGTATACTCATGTAATAATGTACGCGCTTAAGAATTAGGTTCTGTATGAATAACTATGAAGGAACAGTCTAAGCGTTTCATAGTACGTATACTCAACTATGTTTTCCTGCCTAAGACGTTATAGCACTGATGGTAGGTCTCTCGTATGTGACAGGCCGCCTACGTAGGTACTGACGCAATGTCTATATCTCCTGCCAAACGGCAGTGTAAATGCACTGTTGGGTTCTAGTTTGAAGTACATTATAGCCAGAGTAATTACTGGTCATAATGAGACTTAACATCTTATGGCTGAGGGCGCATCCTCAGTAGCATGCCAAGATTTTGTAAATCATGGTGTTATTTTGTTTTGATAGAGTCCATTAGCGATCCTATCGCTTACCATCAGGCGAATGTCAGAATGTCATGCTCGTCTCGCCATTCATAGCACTAGAAATAATACTGCAATGTAGTAGATAGTCATAACTGATATGATAAGTTCTAGTTCAAGTTCTAATCCTCGATTTACAGATCACGCGTTTAGTTCGGGTGATTTATTCACATAGTTGCTTCAAACGTGGAAGGCGAATCCAGAGCCAATGAAATAAGACACACTTCACATTATCATACACACAATACAGCTCACGGTACGCTAATAACAATCCTAGGCACGTATCGACACGTCACCGCGACGATATCCGCCCCCGTCCGATTTCCCGCGCAATATCCGCGCTCCACGCACCATATCCGCGCACTTCGGCGGATATTACGCGCCTACGCATTAAGCCAATTCGGGAAATTATGTAAAGTAATGGAACATGTGTTACACATCGCTAATGCAGGTACAATCGAGTTTAGTTTCGGGATTCATCACGTTCAGAATTAATCTTAAATTCTCTTTGTGGGAATTAACAATAGTGGATTTTGCGTTAATTTTCCCGGGGTTTTTGGTAATGTTTTGATTTTCGGTATATTTACCAATGATAATATGTTTTTATGAGGAAATCAATTTTCTGCCATCCTTTGGCTTGACTATTAAGGTCATGGAACCATCGCTTTCGATGTCTTTCTCGACGCTCTTACCTGTCTGAGGTACTGATCTTAGTCGGTGTGGGGAGTCTTTGTCGATAAAAATATAATATAATCTACACTAATATTATAAAGAGGAAAGATTTGTATTTTTGTATGTAACGAATAAACTCAAAAAGTACTGGACCGATTTTAATAATTCTTTTTTCATTAGAAAGCTACATTATCACTGAGTAACATAGGCTATATTTAGTACTAGATTACTATAGAAATCTTTAGAAATTCCTATTAAAACCAACCGAAGGTGTAAAAAAATTTGCCATAAAATGTCTCTCATCGCATACGCTGCGAAAAGTATTAATGATAGGACAAAAAATGTTCGACAATATTATAGAATAAATCAATATCTACAAAAAACTTCGCGAGACCATATGTCTAACTATTGTAGTTACGTCACTATAATACTTACTTTTTTACATTTAACAAATTGATAGAACTTTGATAAACAATTATTTGGTCCCCCTACACCGCCTCCAGGCAACAGATAAACGCAACAGATACGTCAAAAGCTTTGCAACGCGGCTTCGGAAATGAGCATACTATGTTTAATACAGACCACGCTCATATGGAGATGTTATAACTTTATTTATTTATTCTATTATATGTACTTTTAAATGTTATTATTTGTACTTTTAAATGTAAATTCACTATTGTGTTTCAGATTGAAGGATATTGTACTCAGAGTAACTACGGCATATATTGAGACTTAACATCTTATGTCTTATGATAGCGAGCGCAGTGGAATGATGAGCATTTCTTTGTAATTCAAAGTGTTGTTTGGTTTTGCGACTGATCATGAGCGGCCGTATCGCTTACCATCAGACGAAAGGCATGCTCGTCTCACCATTCATTGCAATAAAAAAAACTTACTACTTTTACTGTATTTTAATTGGATTTTGAATTTCATTAAAGGTTTTTTAAAGTTGCAACTTGAACAAAAATTGGAGGTGCAACTAGAAGTTTATTTATTAGTATCTGTATCAGACTATACCCGTCCCATTGCAGGGAAGTGAACTCCTTCACAAACAAAATTACGATTAGGAGAGGTTAGACCGTATAGTCCATCACGCTGGCTTGGTGCGGGTTGGTGAATTTTATACCATAAATATTCCGAATCACTATGGAATGCAGGTTTCCTTACATTGTTTTCCTTCACCTTTATAGTTCGTGATAATTGGCATGACAATTGGTAGCCGCAATTAAAAGACCACTACGCATTTATTAGTAACATGGAAAAAATGTTACGTTGGCGAAATAGACATGTTTACAGAAATACATATGATTATGATAAGAGGTAATATTTCTGCCCATTGGTATGTATTTTTTTTAAAAGAAAACATGGATCGTAATTAGTATCACGATTGTATTCGTAAAAAATATTTTCATGTTCGCTCTTTAGTACAAATACATAGTAAATGTTGAAAAATAATTAGAAAATGTTAAAATACTTCGTATATAAAGATTGAAAATAAAAAAACGTTATCTGACACGCGTGTATAATCGAAGTACAGTAACTAAGGCCACAAACAAAAGTATTTTATCAAAATTAGAACACAAACATTTTACTACACTCCTGAGTTATTAAAGCAACCATAAACGAGGTTACATTTCTCGAAAAGAAAACAATTAATATATTCATAATTGCAAAACCAGACTTTTTTATAAAGAAAATTTTATGTAAATGAAATCGAGAACTCACGTTTTATAAGGCTTTTACTAAGACAATAGAAAACATAAGACAACCATTGTCTTATGTAAGAGATCTTATTTTAGGGATAAGAAATAAATATTCGCAAGAAACGCCCACGCACTTTGTACATCGTAATAATAATAGCTCTGTTAAAGAAAAGGAACTTTTTGATGTTACAGAAATAAAAAAATATCATCAGAGATAATATTTGAGTATAATTTAAGTTGCAAAGGTCACACTTAGTGCCTGAAAGTCACTGGGTAGAGTGACATTTTGCAATATAATGGATCTTCTTCTGATAATTACATTTTTGACGACCTAGTCATGATATTGGAGTCGTATTTATTCATGAAAAGATATTCGTATCCACCGAAATAATAATTATTATCATATTAAAATAAAACTATTATTTACGGATCATAATTTTTAATTTTTCAAAATTAAACCAAATCCGCGATAAAATCCTTAAATAATAGTTTTATTGAAATGTGTTACATTCGCGTAGATCTAAGAAACCATTATAATTATAATCTTAGTGTTATTGGTAGATTCCTTTTACGCCCGGAGCTATCCATAATGCTCGCGAGGGCCACACGAACGTTTTAAGCCAGTACGCCATTATTGGATTGTTCTGGATTGAACCCGGCCGCAATATGCGCAAAGCTGCCGAGCTGCGAGGCCGATAACACAAGCTTATGCTTTGTGGTATTTCCGAATTATCAAGAAGGATTTTAAGAGATTTCCTGTCGACAAAAATCAGATTCTGTGATAGATACGGCTAAAAAAGCAAAGGTATAGTGTCTTGCCCTTCCTTCTCTGAGAAAACAGCCTTGTAAACCTAAATAAGGTATAGCATTTTATGGATTCAACAATAACTCTCTTTTGATAATTTTTTTTTATAAATCAAAAATACTGGGTGAAGTCCTTTATTAGGTGCATCCTTATATGCATTGTCCATACTTTGTAAGCGAAGAAATGTTACAACCCTAAAACGTACAACTGAAAAACATAACAGTATTTTTGTTTGCCCTACAATTCCGTAGCACTTAACCGTCTCTCGTCACAAAGCACTGCAGAGGGTACAATAGGCCCGCATGCGTCTATCTGCGCGTGCGATACCCTTTGTGTCGTGATTGGGTGTGATTGATTCCTGTTTGCATTTATTGTGACAACCGGTACTTTTGACCCACGATTATTCAATAGGATATTGTTGGGTTGTCATTCCATTTTGTATAAGTTATTTATGAAGTGGCGTCAGTCAGGTGATTTGAAGATTAATTAAGAGATTGCGGGGCAAACTCAGAGAATATTTTACACTGTTTTTTAAGTTGCGTGTATGTGTAGTAAATTACCGCTTGCTTGGACGTTGAAGGAAAATATCGTGGAAACTCTCTACAAGAATTTCTATGTTCATGTTTTATAGATGGCATTTAAGAGGAATCCTTATTGCCATCAATTGATTCCGTACCAAAAGGAAGATGATTCAAATCTTAGAACTCATGTTAACATTATCTGCCACTTCTAAAATAAGATTGTCAGTGGAAGCTCTCTAACCGTCAAAGATAATGTAATTAAAATTATTTACACGGAAATATCAATTATAATAATCTATCTGTATGAGGTTAGTTTAAAATACGACTGTTTTTGTATTTATCGTTCTCTATTAGTGTTTCCATTACAAATTATGATTTATCTACCACGTAGCGTGAAATAATATTTTGTTACAAATTCAGATACATAAAATAATACAAATTGTACATACACTTAATTAATACAGACATTATAATTATTGAAACGTGTACGAGTGGTGTGTGCATTGTTATAAATTTACAAATGCGTTAAATGTCAATTTAATTAAAACACAGTGGGTACTTTCGACTACTAGTGGTATCGGGTCACATAGCGGGTTAAGTAAATTAAACTTTCATGTTTTTCTACATTTAGTTTCATATTAATTAACAAAAAAAATAATTGGGTAGTTTTTGGAGAAATCATAATTATTTATTGATTACCAATTAATTTCTAGTATAACGTTTATATTTATTATTACAAAAAAGTATTTGAAATTGATATAATGGTGCTTACACAGACATGCCTGTATGTAGTGTATACGCTGAAAGACGCAATTTAGGCCTCGAATAACATTGAAAACCAAATCTATGGTAATGGTAATGCTCCATTAAATAAACAATTGCTAATTACAGTGAAAGCAAGTCTTTCTAAATCGCAATTGAAAAGTGTGAGCGACAATGAAGGAACGGCATCGACAACTTCCATTCAATTTGTTTGAGTGGAATTAATGTTTCATGCATAATTTTTAAAACGTTTTTGATAGCTTGTATTTCCTACGGTTTCAGAATTGAATTTTATTTGATTCTTTTGTGTTATGACTAAATTTTGAATTCGGCTGATATTTTTTTGTTTAATATGTATTTAACTATTTATTTGTTTTGAAACACGTAACTCTCTTAGTAGGCATTTTAAAATTCATGATATGATCAGTCTCTCAATATTAATTTTTTTTTGTCACCGTTTTAATAACGGAAACCTAGGAATCTTGATTGCACATCATCATCTTCATCATTATCTCAGCCAAAGGAAGTCTATTGCTGAACATAGGCCTCCCGCAAGGATTTTCACATCGACCTGTTGTCGTAAGCCTGCATCCAACGACTTCCTGCTATCTTAGCCAGGTCATCCGTTCGTCCTTGATGGCGGGCGCCCGACGTTTCGTTTCTTGGCTATCAATGATTTCCCAATCACACACACACACACAGTTCTCCTGAACTAATGCAGTTATTAACGAACACATACATTATCTGTAATGTATCAATAAAATATTTGAATTGGACTGAATTAAATATCAATAAAATTTCGTTGAGGAAAGCAAACTCAAACTCCCTTCAGGTTAATATTGTTATAGGGTCATATTATAGTCACTTTGTAAGGTAAATATGTGCAATATTATAGTAGAATACAATTATTACTATTTATCGGCTCGTTTGCTTCACCACGTCTTCACACCATCTACGCATCAATTCCCGAACCCAATTCCGCATACTGTACATTTGTACAAATTTACCGGTTTTATCGACTACAATTCTTAGCGTAAAAGGCGTTCAAATTACACGGCTGGTTTTATCCCATAAACTGTAGGTAATATAGGGCGAGTAATGCGCCCATTTGGGTCGGAGTAACGTCACTTCTGTAAACGTATCGCTTGTTTATTTTACGGCAATCGTAAAGTACGCAATAAATGGATATTACGTGATGGATTGTAGGTTTCACTAGGGTACGGATTAGGGGCCCTAATATGGGTCTAAAGGCTCTTAGAACATATCTTGCAAAAAAATCGAGGTTTTTTCATCTATGTCACTACGAGTATTCTCTTCAGAGTAACTACTGGATATATTGAGATTTAACATATTGTGCATGCCAAATTTTGTAATTTGAATTTGAATTTGAATGAGTGGTCGTATCGTTTACTACCAGACGATTGGCATGCTCGTCTCAACAATCATAGTAATAAAAAACTCTTGGTTATAATTGATTGCCGGTGCCGAAAGACTGACACTGAGTAATGTAGCTTGACTAATCTCTGAACGGTGATTTATCTTTAATCCGTAACAAAACTACTTACAATTATAAGAGAGAAATGGTGTTACATATTTTGGTAATATAGAACAATACATCGAAGTTTAATTATACATGAGCTACAGCCTTAATACGATTACAGAAATATAAATTTCCTGGAGTAATATTTTCCGCTGTAAATAGACTTATGTGTGTTTATATAGAAATACATTATAAATACAGTCATACAAAATATACTATTAGGCTTTAACATTAATTATGAATTACCAGCGTAAATTTATTTGTGACTTTCCGGGAATATATTCTCAATTTAAGCCACCGATTAATTTCCTAGAATATAATCATTATAATTAAAATATTCATTTCAACTTTTGCACATTGTTGAAAATATTGCATGAATAGCACTCATCGTTATTTGTTGTTGGCTGCCCGAACTTACGTAAATACTCGAGTACTCTCAACATTTGTAGGTTTCGACAAAGTTAATTAAAATTTGTTCCCCGCATGTACTTGTGAATGCACCCCTGTTGAAGGTACAAAGTTTTTTACAAGCGCCTCTCCAAGGTCGGCTGTGAGGATCGATCATATTACATCCCCCAACATTTACTTTTTATGATCTTTAAGCATAATTTACTAAGAAAAAGCTTCGAGGTTTGGCGTTATCTAATATTTTCTTCCTGCCATCTTATGACGCATAAGTGTTTTTTGTACGTTATTGAATAATACTTTAAGCTTTTATGATCACGCTGCTTGAGATTCTGTGTTATTCGAAACGATTCAGTCTTGTAAGGTCTTTTGCGGGTTGCTAGAGTTTACATATGCAAGATAAAAGGTAAATATTATCTTTATAAATTTTACTTAAATACTTGTGAATATGTTATGCTATACGTTTATCTTTAAATCTTTAATATCATACCATGTAAACAATATAATATAATAAATACCACTGCAAAGCAAAAAAATAATATTTATTTCATGGAACTTGTGCATGTTGATTAATTTGCTTAATGACTTGACTAGCCAACAAATCAAAATATATGCGTAACATATTGAAGGCGGGTCGCCAAGTACCAAACATGTAGGACCTATGCCTTATATTAATTTAAATATCTGTATATTAATTTAAATATCATTGTACAATTTTTAAACGTACCTTATAACTATTATATTAAAATTGTGTCAGAATGGTTACATTTTTGCTTAATAAAAATCTGGCGAATAGCGGTCGCTTACTGATATCTACAACTACAGTCAGCGGCGTGCACAGGATTATGACACTGGGTATGCGGCGGAGTACTCGGTCACAAAAACTTTTTTTTTTATAGTTTTTAGCATAGCCACAGCCACGCGACGGATCTCTAAGTCAGAAACCATGCCAACATAACAAGTCTTAGATGTACTACTATTCATGTCCATCTTCTACAGCAACGCAGACAAAACAGCGATCGATCGTCGCGGCGGAAGAAATTCTTATAAGTAAAATAAAAAAAATCACCTAGTCGGCTTCAATTTTCACATATTCAAGGTCCCGGTTTGTTGAGATTACTATAACTATCCCGGTGTAAATAAACGCAAGATTTCGGCCACCTCATTCATTCATTTGATAAACATACATTTTTAACACAAACCTCACAATCAAATAACATTTGAAAAAATAAACAAACACACTAGTAAAAGCAAATGACTACAATTAATATCGAAACTTAAACTGTTAAATGTACACACTTTCAAATGTTAAAATGAAAAATCTTTTAAGAAATCTATTTTTTTACAAACATACTAGTATAAAATAGTAAACAATGCAAAAACACATAAAAAAGGCAAAATGGCCCCCGCGAAACACAAAACATTTCTATTTAAACAAATAAAACCTTACTAACCAAAAATGCATAATGTGCATAGGTGATTTATTAGATTCCCGCCTATTAATTTTACTAGGATTATAGGCAACGAACATTCCCGATCACTCCCGACAACTGCCGAACTCCCGAGGCCTGCCGCAGGAGTCGCGCCTTTCAATATTCATGGGTGTGTGCGTTTGCGACTGTGCACGGACACCAAAATTACTACACACATGCAAACAAATGTCATGCGGGACACGGCGGCATTACTTGGTTGATTAGGTACATTATTTTGCTTTGCAGCGCCGCTTGCTTTTCGCGTGGCAAATATAATATTTGCGTGATTGCAAATAGGTGCTATTTATAAAATAATAGGCGTTTTTAAGTTCTTATATTTTGTTTATTCATTTATTTACTATAAATTAAAGTCATCTAAAACGTACGAACGTTATAATATCTGTGAATGGCAAGTAATGCATTGCATTTCTGCCTACAAGGAGCGCACGCCCCTGACTACAGTACATCTGTCCCCGCCATGAAGAATTAAAGACTCCCATACGTCATTCAAGAGTCAGGATATTTTGTGATCACCGCGTGAGTTTTCATTTATTTTAATATCATTATTTTTTCTGATGTCTTATACCTATATCTTATTTGGATGTTTCAGCTTTATATTGGTATTGGTATACAAAAATTAATGTTGCATATATATACACTAATATCAATAATAATTTTACGACAATCCGCCGGCTCGACATCAAATAGTATCTAATTATCCTCAATCTTTGCAATCCCTGTCCACTACTCATGTATATCCAGCAGTACTGCAACACCTGGCACAGTGAGTGTAACGTCCAATTTAAACTTGCTCGCCACTTGACCAGGGCCTGGTGGCCGGGCACATCCCCCTCCTCCCCCCGTGCCACCCGTCGCATGTCTCGTCTGTGCCATTTAACTTGGTTCGATGTTCGAGTTTTAAACTTTTATCCCGAGCTTGTTTTAGATCCGTTGTTTGTTTGGGAGGAAAGTAAACTGTATTATTTATACATTTACATGCGCGGTACCTGAGTTACATTAAGTTTATAATTTATTAATTGATGGTAATGGCGACTGAAAATAAAGTATTGTATGTGCATTGTTGCTGATTGTATGTATAAATGTTAGGGATATCTTTCTGTGTGACTAATGGACTTGTATTTTTATTTTTAAATAAGAACATAATAGTATTAGAACATAATTTTCTTCGTATTTCTTTTGCATTTCACGTTATTTAGGAAACACGTGTATCATCTTATCCCAATATTTGTACTCTCTTGAATGTTTTCATAAATGACATGTGATATTTCGAACTCCACTGATATTTAATTTTCACTAAGCGTTCGCTTATAAGATTTGATATCATAAACGTGAATATTTTATTAGGCGACGTAAATATTGCAATTATTTAACTCAGAGCAGTAGAGTTCTGTTTTGGTGTATATTTTGCGTCTCTGTGAAAATGAATAGAACAAAAACCTGCTTAATTAATTCATTTTCCTTATTTTTGGTTTAAAACGATGAGTTGGTAATTGAATGAGTTGTGAATAACAAGTGGCTTGTTGCTATCATTTGCATTAACCAAGGTATATTTTAGTCTTACGATTATTATTTATCGTGCTTTCATTATTTTTCCATTGTAATGTTTTACAGCGTTTATAAAACAAACTCGAATACTTATTCTTGCCACAGTATTTTCTATAAAGAACAACCAACACTGGATCCATTTTAAATTTTGAACAGGCCAGCATAATCATACGATTGAAAGAAGTTAGGGCGTATAGCCCACCACGCTGGCCTAGTGCGCGTTGGCGGAATTTTACATACCATCCAAATTCTTCTTTATCGCTGTGGTATATAGGTTTCCTCGCGATGTTTTTCTTCACTGTTAAAACGCGTGGTGATTGACCATCGATACTCCTTTCAATCGTAGTCTCGATTATTGAGAAGGCCCTTGCCTTTCAGTGGGACGTATGGGGGCTGATACATATACATTATACAGATAGCCCAGTTGTCATGGTCACTGGGAGAATCTTATTTTTTTCCCCTAATTGATATTGTACTTGGACGCTCTGTACTTACTATGAGGTGTCATTGACATACCAATCCTGTTTATGAACATGGCTATTAACATTTTAAATTGAATTGCTTCTATATTTTATAACTTGATACAATTCATAGCTATTAAGATTAAAGGGAGCCAAGGACTTTCGTTTACGCTCCTCTCCAGACCCTTCCCTGTCTAGACGCGCCACTCATCGCCCCCCTCTTGAATGGGGGAAAGTACGGATCAGATGTACAAAAAATAACTTGTAACTGATATATATGTATGTAAGGCTGGGTTACAAAGGGTGGTTGTGGTTTTGTGTAATACGGCTTTAGATTATACCTGTGGCTTGGTAACTTATTAGAGTAGTTAATATAAAAAATATAAGAAAAAAATCCTTGTCTCCGTGATCCGCTAGAGAGCCATGGTGACCGACATAGCTCTAAAAGTTAGTAGGCCGTAGTTAGGCTGGCCACATATGTCGCCGAACAGATAACCGTTGAAGTAAGCCGGTTCTAGAAAAGAGACCGCGTGTTGGAAAACGTATCGTCGGATGTCCTATGGCAAGATGGCGGGACGACTTGAAGGCAGGCAGCGACTGGATTCAGCAGATCGGGCTCTAGAGCGTACGGGAGAGGCCTCTTTCCAGCAGTGGACTACAATGGGCTGATGATGATAATGATGATAATCCTTGTCAACTTGATTGTGCGAAATGCTGAATTTAATATGTGTAGCAAGCATTTTAATCCAATTTACTGTGGAAGGAAAACATAATAGGATTAATTTTTTCCGTAAAGAAGAACCTGTAGTGCAATATTTCATACAACAGCAACCGAATAAATACCACTGGATTAATCTACAATCGAAAAGTCGAGTGGAATGTCTTAATAAATAGTTCAATATGCTGGTATTCTACGGATCGGTAGACTGTACACAACACAATTATTTTGTTCTTACAAGCTTGTTTACAAAATGTTTAATGCAGTAGTATTCCTTAAATCTTTTAAATTCAAAATGTGACAAATTATGAGGCGGTGGTATCTTTCCAAATATAATATTTTTTTCACTAGCTTTACTTCATAATTATCTAATATTTGTTTTGCCATGTAACATAAGATTGAATTAAATAAATCTCTTATCATATTAGCATACCTTATCTTTGGCAATATTTTTTAAACTCATATTAGGAACTACACATATGTTTTAATGATATGTATGTTAACACGTCATATCTATTTGCAAATAAATCTGTTCATACAATATTTCCACTTGGAAGCAATTATTTGCAATACTTGGTGATATCTAAATTGTGTATTGTGTTTATGAATTAAAATTTTGATCTATTTAGTTTTACTGCGTAGATGTACAAATTAAGTGTCAAAAATAACTTTAATACACTGTACTAGAATTTCACGATGTGTTCGTTTGTACCAGTACCAGAGTTTAAAAAAATTAAGGGATCATGATCTATCTGCAAATGATCAAATCTCGACAGGATTTACTTTTTTAAGTCTGACCCAACCAATTTTGTGATCGTTCATAGTATTGTGTTGTCTTGATCAATGGTTTTGCTTAGGTATAGGTGTACCAGAATCTCATGGCATAAAATTAAAAACAAACATAATGATTTTTATGGGGCAATACCATCGGTCAACAGCTGCTTGAAAACTTGAGTTATGTCATTCGATGTGAATATTTTAAGATTTTTATACTTCCTTAGCGAAAATATACAAATTAGTTCTACGATCACAAATGCGACACATTTGTTACAAGGTTTATCGCCAGATTCGTGAATAATTTGGTCAAATTTAATCAAAATTGTCGATTTTAAAATCGACGTCGTTTTAACAAATTAGTCGGAGTGAATAGTTTTGATACTTCCATTGATACCTACTTTTTTTGTTAGCGTTAGATATGTGATGTGTTTTATCGTATATACTTTGACATCATTTTTTGAAACTAAACATTAATGCATTGAATACCTATTTACATGGTTTTCGAGAGATTTTAGATAAGAATCCATAAAACAATGACATATTTTTCACTTCTAGGGAACAGTTATAATCCCAGAAGAGATTTTTTTTTCATTTATTTTTAACGAGCAACAAAAAATTACACTTTGCTAATAACTATACTTAATACTAAGTTTCTTAAAGTTTAATTAAAGTGCAACCAACCCCGTTGCCCACAAATTAAACATCACAGACAGATAGGGCCAGCGAGGACACAGAGAAATGCAGCTCCAATGTCCTCCCTCGCCTCAACTGCCTCATGATGCATTACAATAACAAATTTCGGGCAATAGGAAGTATTATCCTACCGACAAGTTAATATACAATAATTAAAATGTACTTCAATAAGGTCACAAGAAACAGATAACGTGTCTAATTATACAGGCACAGTTAGGTAATTCAAACAGGCTTGACATACAGAAAAAGAAAGGTAATCATAAAGTTTGATGAAAATATAAAAAAAGGTTAAATTACAACATAATAAAGTTAAGTAGAATTGTTTAGGGTACAAATAATATTATTTACAGCCCTTTTAAATGATGCGGGCGAATTTGCAAATATATTGATATCATAGAAATAATTATTATATGATTTAGGCATTCTGTATAGCTGTGCACGTTCGCCCGCGTTCGTTTTACAATGTGTAATAGCAAAAAGATTTTGTTTACATACGTGACGTATTGGGTGCGGTCGACGTCGAAAAGATCTTTATTATAAATATAATTATTTATGTCAACATCTTCGTTTGATGATGTACTGCCAGGATCTTTAGAAATAAGCCCTGACTAATTCGTTCATAATAAATATTAAAGATACTGCAAATTAAATACTTAGATTTATTTTTCACTCTTACATATCATTTTAATAACATATAAGTGCAATTAAAATATCTAACTAAGAAAAGTATTTCGTTAATATAAATTAATGCTAAGTTGTATAGAAAGTATCAAAATATTTAGATTCACTTACACTGGTGTTGCTATGCACAATTTTCAATTACCCAAATTGCCATGAGATTCTGGTACACTTATACCCGCCAAATTACCCTGTGTATTGCTATACTCTATGCGCCAAATAGGCAATGCCTAGTGTAGGTATCACCGAACTGGCAAAAAAATTAAAATTACGCGAATGTTACACATTGAAATAAAATTATTATTACGATGTAAATTAATCGCAACTTCGGGAAGTAAAAATGTGAAAATTAAACCAAATACTTGATTAAATCCGTAAAATATGGTTTATTTCGAGTTTTTGTATTATTAAAGTGATAACTTGAAATCTTGTATTCAAATGGCAGCAGTTGATTCCCGACACCGTTACTATAGCAGAAATCATTTACCAGCCTGTTAATTTCTAAGGTCAGAATTAAGACTCAAAACTAACGAATATTCCAAAAGAACCTATCTAAGATTGAATGATCAAATCTGAGTAGGAAACAATGATATAAAATATTTATTTAACTCTAATTCTTATGGGGAGAATTCATAAGCTGCTACAGTAAAAGAACTTCGCGTTCCAGAACTCTTACTAAGCTACGAAATTACTCTCCAACATAAACCTACACGAAAAAATTGTCATTCCTTACACGACCCCGGATTCTTTTGTCACATAACAAGTGTAGCTTTAAACACGACTCTAATAGGGGTGGTCAACAAAAGGGGCCTTTATTTGAGCAAAATAAATAAACACTATTATTATCCAGCCCTCCACGGGGAAGGGCCGGGATAATGCTGTGGGCCGTCTCCCGACGGACCGACGACTCAATGACACAGTTTCTTCGTACTTGTAAGAAAAAAAATCTAAATACACATGTGAGTAGTGTTGGGCAAAACATATCGCAGTTTATTTTTTGTAGTGAAAGCGATATCTTTGAAAAAAATATGTTCATACTACTATTGATCAATGTTTGTAACATGACATTCTATGCCCATCACGGAGCATACTAAATTCTGAACTGAAAATAGAAAAAAATCTACATACATACACAGACTCACGCCTTTTTCCCAGAAAGGGTAGGTAGAGGTACAAGGACGCCCACATTTCGCCTTGTATGTTTTGTCCCACGATGTGATAGGTAGCGAGCCTATCGCCATATCGGGCCAAAATTCCTGACTCTTGGCTGATAATGAATACAAAAATCCAATACCACTTTGCCCAACCCAGGATCCGAATCCAAGACCTCAGCTTTGTAACCGTAACCGTACCTTAATACAACTACGCCACCGAGGCAGTCAAAAAAAAAATACTCGTTGATTACTTTGGAACACTTTAACTTGTAACGGAATATCCTGGTAGAGAACAACGTAATCAATCCAAAGAACATGATTTTATTTTTATATATATTACAGCATGGTCTTGGTATGTTCGTTGCAATTGAGCAGAGATTATAAGACCTATATTGCCTATAATAATTTCCTGCAACTTTCTCATGACGTCCGTTCACCTTGTAGGCGACCTTCCAACACTTTCCTTGGCCATACATGGTCTTCGCGTCATGTGCCCATTGCCAATTCCAGAGAATTTAGGCCGCTTGCAACAGGTTTATTTGGAAATTTTTGGAGGAGGCATATGTCCAGCAGTGGACTTCTTGTGGTTATAGAGAGAGTACTTGGAACATTCCTAAGTCATTTTAAAGTTTAAGCTTAAAACAGCTTCTTAGTAGCCGTTTCAGATTAGTATGGACAAGCTGGATCAATGGAATGTTAGTTCTGACCATCAGAATATCAAAGTTAAGTATCAGCTTTTCTATCACGTTTCGCATAAGCACTGGTTCTCAGCTCAGGGATGCTTACCGATTCAGGTTAGCCCCTCGGTTGTTGGTCGAAAATAAACAACGACGAATCTTATCCGCAGTAAAATTATTTAAAGTGAATTGATAGTAGTAATACTATCCAAACATAGCAAATTGCGTTCAAAATTAAAGGTAAGTACTAGTTTTATGGACTGAGCAAATATGGGCTTACCTAGTTGTTTTTCCAAATAAAACAAACTTCGATAAGAAGGAGAAACCTTATCACGAAACTACATTTTTCCAGTCTTTGTGCTACTAAACTTTTTGTTTAATGTATTCTAGGAATACCTACAAAAGATATAAGAGCTTGTATTTCATTTGATTGATTTTATAGTACTGATAAGGAATCCTGATAATACTAAATACATTACCTATAACAATGGCAGGGAAAATAGGGTTTCTAATTGACGGGAACGTTGCTTCTTCAGAAAATAAAGCTGACTAGAGCATAAAAATAAAATGAATAAACACAGGCCAATCCTAGAAGGCGACATGCTTGTATGAGTTACTATGGTGAGTTTGAGATATTTTTGGCTGGTTACTATTTGCATGCCATGCAAATATCTTATACTATAGCACCCTTGGAGGCCTTTGTTTACAATTCAAAAATTTATTGGCTTGATGTTGTCAAGGAAGATATAGACAATGGTCTTATAACTTACGACACTGAAGATCCAGCAAATTGAATACTGTGCGGAAAGGCGCATCCCTATATTGGCTTATATAATGCCAGCTATAATGAAGCCCTGACTGTAGAGTATTTGCAAATGAATCGGGCTTGTTATCAGAGCAACAACAATAGTTTTTGTTCCAGCGTCGCAAACGTAATCAGCTGTTGCTATCACTTTGTACTGTTGGATCTTTTGTATGTATATTTGACCGGATGGGACGGACTCTAGATATTTGGTGGGGGGTAAAATACAGAATTATTTTACTGTTATTATAGCCGTGAATTCCAATATGCGAAGCCCAAGTAACTATTGGACATAATTAGACTTAATATCTTATGTCTCAAGATGGGAGCATATTAGAATGCCAAGCATTGGTTTGTATTTCATGTTGTTGTTTGGTTTTGCTACTGTCCATCAGCGGTTACCATCGGGTGAAAGGCAAGCTCGCATCGTTTTCAATGAAAGCTTTCACGCAATACAGATATACGCAATTTCCATTGTGATGGGATTATATTCGTGGAAACAGGGCAACTAACATAACTTCGATAAAATATTTTTAAAACGATCATGTAAAATTTGTCTTAGCATAAATAATTTTATTGATATTTCTAAGTAAATACATGGACAACAGGAGAAGGTAGTCAAAATGCTATACACATGGTTTGGGGGGTCAGAGACCCAGGTCTACATTCTTTCGGGCCTGTGGCATCCCGTCCCCGGAGGCGCTTTGTGACCGTATCTATCTAAATAATTCAGTGTCAAACTGTCTTGTCGCCTTTCACGGGCCCTCCTTTAGACTTTTTAGACACTCTATCGGCTTGATTTAAAACCAAATGAAAACATCCGCACTTTAACTGCGCCGTTGTAAATTCAAAGTCTACTGTAAATTGTTGAAGGGGATTGAGCAACCTATTTGCAGGTTATTTTTTGTTGGACAGAGAAATTAAATGAAATTGGTTTATGGATCATGTAGGCAATTAAATAGCTCTTATGACAAGTACATATTCTATACTTATTTACAAAGAAGTCGATTATATTATTATGTAAATTAAATTTATTTAGTTTTATTTTTTATTTGTAGGTTGACGTCTTTTTCTTATTTATACTAAGTAATATGCTATTCAAGAAAATACATTATTTAAGTTAATCCATGTTTTAGTGCACAGTCATGCTAACTTACTGAAAGAGAACGATGTTTTACAAATAAATATAAAATGACTCTCATAAAAATAAGAACCATCAACTAAGTCCGCTGAGAGTAATAACCTTCTGTCAGGTGTATTAGAAACTGTGAAACTTTTTGGTCTCCCCGCACCGACACCCCAAACAACTACTTGTGGTTCCCACAAACATTTGTCTCGGTGAGAAGACAGAAACCGCAAGCTCGTTTCACAGCCTACCTTAACCGACTTCACCACAGAGGCTCACAATATAATGTCCATTCTATGCGAATTTAAATATCACCTACAAATAAACTCAATTTTTATTTATTAGGCATCAACCAGTCATTAATTTACAAATGTTTTTACAAAATAAAATTTAACAATAGACCTATAGTGCCAAAACAGATTAATACAAGAAAAAAGATAGTATATATAGAACACTTACAAATAGCAGTAGAAGGACGCAAATAAAGTACTATTGTAAAATTAAGTATACTACACATCACTGAGATAATCAAACATAGGGAAAAGAATATTCTGTCACAATAATTGAAATTAATATAACATCAATACTTTAAACTCATGAATAAAGCGCAATGGATACGTAACAACTCGTTCACTTTACATTTACCAATACGGTTACTTGATATTCATACAGCCAATTCTATTCGGGGCTTCTACTTGGTACGTGATTGTAGATATTGTGGCTGCGTGTGTTCCGGGTGACGTCGAACGCCTTGTCACAACCTTTCTCATTTTAATAAAAAAAAATATTGGATTTGTCGCGAAGTTTTGTAACATTTCTATGGTTTTCAAGTTCGCAAATACGGTCAAAAGGCTTTTTGTTTGCTGTTGTCGGATTTTGCTTGAATATTTTTTATGTAATGAGATGCAGAAGGAATTTACTTTTATCATATTTTATTACTGGGTTTGACTGATTGTCACGTATTCTCTGCGGCTACAGGAAGTCCAATAGTGTTATTAACTACAGGATAATTTATTTTACTGGCGTTTCTTCTATCGCGATACTTCTTCAGCCATTAGTCGCTTCAATTTCGTCTATTGGCTAGCAAGCTGCACCGCGAGTATTTCAAGTTCATTAAAAAAACATTCTCCGTGGCACAGTTAATTAGACGCTGGCTATGAAACGAGAGGCCGCGGGTTCGATCCCCGCACTGAGACAAATATTAGTGTGATCCACAGGCATTTGTTTCGGGTCTAGGTGTTTGTGAGACCGAAAAGTCTCTCGTAGTTCCTAGCACCCACGACACAAGGCTCACTTTTAGTGTGGGGTCAGGACCACGTATGTGACTGTTGGATGTATTTATTGAAAATATTACTAGAATTTGTCGGCGTAAAAAGTAAGTAACGAAGTTTCAATCCAAATATTGACTTTCGTGACTTGACGTTTATCTTCCTAATAATAGCCACTATCATATAATACTATAGCGCATACAAGTGTAATGACACTGTTTGAATAGTAACTGTGAACATTTCTGGCGAATGTTTACGTAGGACGGCATTGTAAGGTCACTGGATATGTGAATAATGGGTAAATGGGTCCGATGTTACAAGCTGGGCTAGAAATAACTATTGTGATTAAGGACTCTTAGTTACTGAATATGTCACGTGAGGGAAAAATGGATCGAGGACGTGTGAAACTGGTATATGCTTGGATAGGATGACCTCATAATTCAATGAGGTCATTTTGAAGGCTGGATGAAGATCGCGACTGAGTCTGTTGTGACAAGCATGTTAAACTGTTTTTTCCTTTCATGATAGTCGTAAAGAGATTACCGTCATTTGTACTCTTATTTTAAATATTCGTTTAGTTGTTCATATTTATTTGGTGTACAAAAAATAATAAAATAAATAATTAAATTATAGATCGTGAACATATTAAAGTTGACACAGTTATGGGAGTTAGTAGGACCTGGATTACAATAGTTTATCCTAAATCTGTAGGCACTAAAATATATTATGGTTTGCTTTTACAACATACTTATTGTCTTTATTAAATCAAATCAAGCTTTTTTATTACCTTGACAGCCCCAGAACAAAAGTTTAGATCTTATTTTATACTCTAGAAACTAAACAAAAGAAGGTTGCTTTTCACTTAATACTCCCTTTTATTTTCCCGCAACATCGGATTGCGTTATTGCACCTTCATTACCAGCTTGCGATGGAACGTCCATGTTCGCCAGCGCACTTCACGTTCAATGTAGAGTAAAATCGCTTATGTCGGTAATGTCTATAAATGACCAGTTGCCGGTACAAAGGCCGCAAATTTTTACGAGGGTCTCTGGATGGTCCAACAAAAGACACAATTAACGTTTTATCGTCACCTCCGGCTCGACTCGTAAAAACACTTTTATATACATTTCCTTTTGTTAAGATGCTTCTCTTGTCCGCTTTTTAAAATTAATGGTATGCTTTTGTAGTGACTTAATCAGCTGTGTTATTTTTAGACTGTTGTTTGAAGATGGAGATTTTAATTATAGATGTCGCGAAGAATTATATTTTGTATGATTTGGAATTTACAATTTAGAATGATAACAAATGGACTCTATCTTAAATCATAAGAAGATTAGAAGGCATTAGAACTGAGCACATCACACATTGCATAACATTACATTAAAATCTCATATGCAAAAGACCGTCTAGGTAGTTACCACCGTAATGTCTATTTTTTCCGCCAGACAACAGTGTAAATGCACGATTGAGTTCCATTTTGAAGAACATTATAGCCAGTTTAATTACTGGACATACTTAGACATAATATTTTTGCGCAGTGGAATGCCAAGCTTTGCTTTGTAATTCATGGTGTTGTTTAGGTTTGCTGCTGTCTATGAGCGATCGTATCGCTTACCATCAGGCGAATGGCATGCTCGCCATTTTCATAGTTATTAAAAAAAAACATGTAAAAGTTAGACGGATATTTAATTTCCCAAAATGAAAACACCCTTTTACATTAATCAAACGAAATGTGATTATAAATAGGATTCGCAATTCTAAGTATTTGTAAACATCAAATGGGACAGAGCGTAACGTTTCCACTAAATTCAATCCCAGGTGATGTAAAGTATAAACACACATAAATACACGAGACCAAGAAATGTATTCCAAGAAAAGAGCTAACTTGAAAGGAAAGCATTAGAAACTGGATCGTATTAAACATTTATTTTATTTTTCAAAGCAAATAACATTGTTTTTAGTCGCGACAGAAGACACCCCGAGACACTCCGAAATTCAATCAAAGGAAAGGAAAGCCGCTTTATTCCCCGAACGAGTTTTATAAGGAAATTTTATTCTGAAGATGTAATAGGATTAGGCATCAGACTTTGATGCGTAGTGCTACCGCGTTCAGAGCTTACGTTAGAGCTAAGAACTAGCCTGGGTAACAGTTGTCAGTCATCATAAAATATTCCATACATACATAAACTCACCGCTTTTGCCCAAAATGGGTAGATACAGGTGCCACGAGTATACCCACGTTTCGGTATTGACACGTCGCTTATTCCGTCATACGATTTGATAGGGGTGAGCCTAATTCCAAACTGAATAGAAAAATCCATCATCAAAAATATTATATTTTATTTAAAGCCCAATATTTTTTGGCTGTCCATAATATTTTATGAATACGTCGATTTTTTTCTACTGTTTATGGCAGAATGTAGATAAAATACGGTTTAGTGTGCTACTGACTTTATTACATTAGTAAGTAATTGTACCAATGCAAATTATATTAGAATTCTATTACCAAGCATCAAATTTTATCAATACAATACATTAAGTTGCAATTATATTACCAAGAAAAAAGGGTAAATTGACGTGATGATAGCATTCCAAAATTTCTTCAGCAAAATTAAAGCATTTTAAAAACCACGTAAGCTATATCCGCGGTGGTCCTCCTGCCAGTACATTTACATGTTGTTCAATTATTCCATCGTGCTCGCCGTTAACCTCGCGTTCTGAATACACGGTTAATCCAATTTTTACACGCGGCGTCCCGTGTTACACTATACGATTCTACAGGATTGCCACGTGGTTTAAGGAGGACTTTACTTTCACATTATTTCGTGTAAGCTGCGGGGAAAGCTTTATTTTTGGATAAGATTATTCATGACGTTTAAAAGATTGTTGAGTTGAGAAACTTTTTTTTTTATAGCATAGGTCCGAAAACAGGTCAACCAGATAGTAAGTTATCACTACCACCCATGAATCTCCTAAATCGGGAGGGACGCGGAAAGGAAAAATGAAAGGAAGAGTAGAGGGGTATTGGGCATCTGCCAATCTTATTCAAGAAACGAAACACGCCCCTGATTCAACATAATCGATAATTATCATTAACATACAACAACAATGCAACATTCATTATTTCATTTTGATAAATGATCCAATGTCATAATTTTAGTTTTCGAATATCTAATTACGTTTATTGCTCAACCTGAAAATCGATGTCAAGACTATGTTTCATATACCTGCTGTCGCTGGATTAATGGAACGATTTAAGGTCATAATACTATTCACTTAAAATTAGCATAACCTCACCGCATTCGACCTCTGATGTTACAAACACCTCTGCAGTACAAATTACACATTCACTTGACACTTTAATATTTAATGTGAAGTTTCACATGAGTTCAAACATGATGTTACAGTATCCACATAATCACAGGGCCGTCCCGCAGTAATGAAGGTAGGAGCCCTTAATTGAAGGTTGTAGTGTCCCAAACGACACCTCTGGGAGTTTCGCGTTTCGTAGATGTTCGCGCGGTTCCGGACGTGTCGCTTGTTTGTGGCGGATTTAAGTCTTTAAGTGCTTGTTATGGGATATCATGTATGAAAATAAGGCTTTGATAATTATTTCATGTTGGGATTTGTTACAGTATTGTGGGATTTATTGAAGTCTGCATTTCGTAAAGATAAATATTAAAACGTTTGTTAAGAAACAGCATTCTTGAGTGATAGCTACATCGTATTGAATCATTCAAGGTTGTCTGCATACAAGGTTTCGAATGCACTATGTGGTTATTTATAATATGTTTCAATACACTGTTGTAATGTATTGATCGTCAAGATAATAAACATGAGTCAGATGATATTATATGCGAACTTGAATTCACTTACCAATTTGTCACTTTAGTAAACAAAATATTTTAATTAGTAAGCCATTTTACCCTTGTGTTTTTAATCAAGAAAAACTAGATTACATTTTCCCAAAGGAAATATCGAAAACATTGCAAAGAAATTTATCCGGAATCAGTGATTTACGTTTTAGCCGTAAAAGTTATTAAAGCCATTCACTATACTATTACGGCTATTTCGCAGCAATTTGGAAAATGTTTTCGTGTCCTTATAGCTGTTTGGAGATAGATTAATATTAACCATTTTAAAATGAAAGGTAATATTTTATAAAGATATAATGTTATACAGATAGCTGTTTAAAATATTTAGAAGACGTCAGTAGTAAGAAAATTCTGACTATTAATGAAAATGATAAATCTAAAACACAGTTTAATTTCCTTGTAGCTGTAAGCCTTTATCAAAACATCATGTCGTCTATACCTAACGTGACCATACGTCCCGCTTTAGGCGGGACAGTCCCACTTTCAGGAAGTCTGTCCCGGTGTCCCCAGCAAGGCCGACATAGTCCCGCTCTTGCAAACAGACCAAACGATCATTTAAAATGTATTTACCGCTTTAAATGCTTTACCGATCTACTATTGAAAACCATGAGGTTGCATTATTCCAGCACTTTCGTAAAAACAGTCTTGATTTAACAAACATTTCCACAATTATTGAGAACGTTATGTATCTGCCTGGAAGTAATGCACCTATTGAAAGAGTTTTTTCTAACAAAATATGGAGAACTGATAAAATACATTCGAAGGTTGCGAAAATAAATATAAATAAATCATGTACTGAGTTTCACACATATCTAAAACTATACATGATATTTTGAAACAATTTGTTCAGGCGACAAATACGACAATAATTATTATGTATTTAATTTATTCTATCTTCTATGATAAAAACTTGTAAAACACTAAAACTGTATTATTATGATTATTTTTTAATTGCACAGATGTCCTGCTCTGGCACAAAAAATAAGTGGTCACGTTATCTATACCACAAACGAAATCACCTATAGAAACACAAAGAGCAATATCAAAGTGCAACAGAAGACTGCAAGTCTATACAGGAGCCAATCTTCAAATCAATAGTGCAGTGACGTACCTCGACGTAATAATCCTGTGTTGCCACAAGCCTTAACAACAGGCTACAGTTGATCCTTAATCCTTATTATTAGCAGGCTCCGAGCGGGTTAGCGCACCTAAAGGAATCTTAGTGTCGTATTGTTACTTTGCCAAGAACCGTGTTTATAGGTTTGCTTTTGGAGTCAGGATTGTGATTTACGCGGTGGGTTATTGTGGTTTTTGTTTATTGGCTAGTGAAGTTTGGAATGAAATGTTGAGCGCAAATAAATCTTTAGAACTAGTTTGTGAAGGTGTGCTTCAAAAAATTATATCGAATGGACATACTTGTTCATTGATAATAGTTAAAAAAAATGTACAAGTTATTATTGATTATCATGACGTCATTCTGTCATTATTTACAGCTTTCTCAATTGTGAGTCCATTGACTTTCAAGTTTCAGACGACATCAAGTGCATTTTTGATAAACCCTGGAGTCGCGTATGTCAAGGGTCAGGCATATATAGGCGAAATACCTAGCAATTCTATTAAGGCGTAACTAAACCCACATGACTTAAAATATGTATGCTGTCGTGACATCATTATAATGAGTATATGAAATATTGAAGATCTAACTTTAATCCGTTACAAAATCAAGTGTTTTTCCAAAAAAATCTGTGTTTTAGAACATCATTCTAGACGCAAATATCTGCGTGTAGTAACTGCTTGAATGTAACTGTATGAAAATGTAGTGTCCTCTAACATACAATAAGTAAATATTTGGACTGTAAGTACTCATATTCGTCCTGCAGTCCAAGTAGGATACACAACACTCACAACATCAACACACACGAAACGTAATTAAATACGGCAAATTAATTTTCCACTGAAAGAGTTCCTTAGTAACTAGCAGCGTCTGCAATCAGCAACACATCTTGTTGATTGGAGTACCGCACAAAACCATTCCATCTCATTTGCCGCTTTCACGTTACAATCAGTGCAGATTACTCCGAGACGTCTGCAACCCCTGCCCTCTTCCCTCCCCGCACTCCGCTCCTCTCAGACTCCTCGGCGAACAAAACGCAGGTTTTCATTAGCGGAACACTTTCAGCGGATTAAGGAGCTGGTGCATTGTTGACGACACAAAGCATTCGCGTCAAGTCGTCTACCCTCCTAGCTCAATTACATCTCGGATCTTTTCTGAGGCGGTTAGAATAGAACTTTTGGTCCAGATTCATTCCTGCCAGCGATGGACTTAGGTTGTTGTCGACAAATTGGGTCGACGGAGTGGAAGGCCGTTCTCTCAGCTCGCTAGTTTGAAAAATCGGATTTGAATTATTTGAAAGAATAAGAATTTGAAGCTTCTTTTCTTTCGTGAGTCGCATTTGATAGTCTCGCTCGTACTATCCTAGATAAAAAGCCGGATTTGTAAGAATCATCTGTAGATTTATTTACTGCGCGGAGATAAACGCTTTTGTAGCTGAGGTAAATATATTTTATGCTGTGATGTTTTGGTGCTCAGGTTGGTAATTTAAATAAAACACAGCGATCGGTTTCCAGTGTCTGAGGCCCGTCCACTCGGTCTGACTTTTGTCAGCTTAATGACCAGTGACGGGCGCCCGCACACTTTTATCTATTTCTCTTACTTGGTTTACATCGATCCTCAACTTTATTTAGTCTGAATGCCACATATACACACATACATAAACACAAGCCTTTTTCCAAGACCGGGTAGGTAGAGGTGCTAATAGGAGAACCAAGTTTTCGCCTTGAATGTGCCGTCTCATGACGTGATAGAAGGCGAGCCTATTGCCATATTGGGATTCGAAATATTTATTTCAAAGATCATTATTATCTCACATCGGAAAGATGTGGTGTTTAAATGATTAGGAATCTCAAATTTTCTAATATTAACGCCTCATTGCATATCATAGTTATTATGTAATACAGCCTTTCTTTAACTTATATACCTGAATTCGGTGTAACATGACTTTTCAGTAATGATTCGGCTTAAAAGTTTACTATCCGATGCCTGCGTGATCAATTCCTTCCCGAAATTTGTCTATTGCATTGACTTATGACATAAATATACTATTCTTGGAAATGAACGTTAAACTTGATAAACCCAGCAGGTTTTACCATAAACATAATATATTTTATCATTTAGCATTTGCTTTTTACAATAAACAGATGTTTTATTATCATTTAGCATTTGTTTTATTTTCATAAGCATGGTGTCGCGGCGCATTGGCTCCTTCGGCCAATTATCGCTGGTAGAATATTGGCTTCAAACCGGGCTAGCAGCTCGTGTGCCAAATTCCACACGGAATGCACACACCACACCGCGTTGGGACAAATATTTGCCGCTTAAATTGAACGCCATCTTTCGTGTTATTATTGGATTCTCATTTGGACGCACACATTCAGAATGGTCATGCATAGAAATTTTCGATTCAAGTTTGCTTTTAGTGTTTGGTGTTAGATATTGCCTTGTTACGCAGCACTGGTAAAGCACTATTCAAAATAATATGCGAATTATACCAGGCTAATTTGTCAGAATATGGTTCCATTAGGTTATTTTAAGTGGAATGTAGCGAAACTTTACTAGATTCTGTAACACATTCGTCTGTTATCTATAGCTTGGCAAAACAGAGTGTGGTTTTAATGAGGGCGCTAAGATCGAATTTGGCTGGACTTTAGTCTATTAGCCCACGAAGAGAGCGGTGAAAGTGATCACAGGTGGTAGGGATTGAGTCCCTGATTACAACAATACCACTCTTAATAAAAGGCGATGCGTAGTTTTCGAGAAATTAATAAAAATAGTTCCTAACCTCAAATCACATATTAGGTGAAACGGAACGTTTTTATGGGCGATTGACAAACAAATCGTTCTTAATATATGAAATATATAGTCTATGGTGTAAAATATCGGGACAAATCGGTGAAACGGTACGTAAAAACTACGCGAGTTGCGTCAATGTGTGTGTGTGTGTGTGTCATGCGGTCAATAACCAAAACAATATTTAGGAATGTTTTCTTGATGTTTTTAGCGGAGTTGTCGCATCTGCGATGTAACCGATAAATTTGGAAGATTGAATTGTTTGCTTATATTTGGTAGTTAGTGTACCCACTTTGTAGAAAAAATAGGTCGACTTTATCCCAAAACTGACTTAGGGCACCCCGACTTCACGCAGACTTTTGGTTACCACCCCTAGAGTGTTTATAAAAAGCCGGAGGCGCGGAGGGAGAGCAGCCCCCGCCCGCCGTAACGATGGGTGCCTATCCTTTGTTACGCAAGGGCTAAGGGGCTGCACTTCCCGCAGCGCCGGAGACGTTGCAGAAGTAAATTTGTTTTGACAACAAGTGTTTTGAGGTTAGGTTACATTAATTGGTTTTTCTCGGGAATTGTGCGTCACCTTTTCATGGGAGTGGTACCAGGGGACATGGGACACCCTCCCCCTCCCCCACTCCCTCCCAACCCCCATATCGTGGGCTAATATACTAAAGTTTTACCTCGAATTTAGTATTATCATGGCAACCCAATATGCTACGACGGAAAATGTTATATACTTGTAATTTTTATTTGTTATTGTTGATAGCCTCTTTGTTTCTTTTAAATCACAAAACAAACAGAACCGTCCGAAAATGTATAGAAATATCTGCGTATAATATTATTCAACGAACACAATGAAATTTTTAACAGTGTTGCCGTAATTGTTTTTATTTAATGCTAATTGTCATCGCATCGCACGCTTTTTTTGCCAAGTTATTACTTGTGTTATTTTTTGCTTGTTTTCCCAAAAACAATAAATAAATAAATATTTTTTTAGTATTCACAGATAATTTAATTTACGTTTACGATTTCTCGGTATATATTAGCATTACGAAAACAATCATATTGTGTAAGTATGTTATTGTAAATATAGATGGAACCAATTAGATCATACTAAGCAAAAAGTTTATTAATACTAACAAGGTCTACAATAAAAACATGAGAATAAAATAATAGATAACGTTATTTTATCGTCAAAGTTTAATGGCTTTGTTGTTCCCTCCAAAACAATTTCAAAGGGTATTCGGCTGACAATAGCAAACATGTCATTTTCAATAACAGTCTACCAACCTTCGTTTCATAAAGTGTAAGTTATACTTTTTACGATACGATCCCCTGAGCCAACCCGTTTTACCGCATGTGAAAATATTTGCAGTCACTTCAAACAATAGAAATAAAAGGATAATAGATTTGGCTTAACTATTCTCGAGCTTTGCACTTTTGTTATTTTTGATAAAAATATATAAAATATTTTAATTCATTATGATTTCTTACTGATTGATGCCGACTACAAAATGAGAGGTTTTAATGTCGATCGTCGCATCGAAATTGATGTTTGTTTTATAACACATTACTTTTATCTTATTGAACACCAACCCTATTAAAAATTATGTAATATAAAAAATAATTTAAATACAAAGCAGACTCTTCATCACTAATTTTAGAGACAATATACGCACTTATCCAATCTTCAACATTATCGTCTACTTAGCCATGTGGCCTCTCCCGATAACTCCACAGCGCCTCGATTATACACTAATTGCTTTGAACCTTCACAATAGCCACTCGGACATAATAGAGCCTCCGATGTCATTAGTCAGATGAAAAATGCCTTCAACTACCGCAATCATTTATTCACTTTAGACAAGCTGGACTGTGAATGGACGAGTCGTGAATGGTGTCTCGCTTGCAGTATGTAGTGGTTGATTAATGATGCAATTATTTTGGTGGTTGTTTGGTGGGAACGTATTAAATGCAATGTATTTTCGTGTAATTTGTTTGCTAATTATGGTGAGTTACAAATGTTATGTAGTATTTTTTTTTTCTATTTTTTTATTCATGTTGGGCTTGGGATTTTCGTGTCAAGTCATAGAAACTGATAATGATACATTATAAGTAGTAGTACTCAGGGCAGTACAATTCAAAAAGATACCCATCGTCGCCATAATAATACCACATATAACCAGAATGCGACCAAAAACGAAGTCAGTGACAAGATATAATGCAACTAAAAATTCCGTAAAAAAAGTTGATTTTTTGTACAGCCTTTTATTATTATAGAAGCAATTTTGCACGAGGATCATAATAATTATTTCAGAAAAAATCTATGTATTTACCGTTTAAATACGAAGGCAGGTAAAAAAATACAAAAAATCGCTTTTCTAGTTGCATTGTATTTGAAGTAACTAAAACTACCAATTGGCTTCGTTTTCGGTCGTAATTTATTTATTTTATTTATTTATATATACTTTATTGTACACCATAAAATAGCTAGCTAGCTGCGATCTCTTCCAGGCAACCTTTGGATGGACTGGATTAATATAATAAAGATCTAATGGGGCAGTACAGAGGACGAGATAAAAGAAAATTATACTAGATCTAATCTTCTCCCAATAATCTTGATATCCCAATATATAATCCGAATAGAAAAAGTTATCACTAGGAAACTAATATGGCATAGGTATATGGCGGGTTTTCCACCACCGTACAGTGTTCGCTAATTATCAACATTTGAAGATTATCCCAATTGGTGATGCTATTAATAGGACTTAAAGACCATTCACAAAATACCATTGGCAACGGACTCACATGGTCTTGACCTGATAAGTAACTGAAGTAAACTCAGAAATCATTCATAATTTACCAAAAGCTAAGAAACACATCAAACATTTAACATTTCTAATATTCGATCACAAAGGTCGGAGAAGCCAAATGGTCATGATTAATTACACCCGATTAAATTAAATCCATCCTCATTAATTATTATAACAGAATTAATTGGTTCTTCCATTTGTGATAGGAGGGGGGCAGGGGGTAACCGACAATTAATTGTTACGCAGCACTGCCTTTGTTTAATAGATTCAGGGGTGCTCAACAATTGGAAGTATTGGACGCTAATTGAATTATAATTTTTTCACAATTTAATATTGAAATTGTTGGTGCATTTTATTAATATTAGTTGAGATGTGTATTGAATTTAAGTTTAGTTATATTATCTAAGCCAAATCAGAATAAGAAACACGAAAATACGAAAAGATGAGGAAGCGAAAATGACATGTTTATTATAGGGATGACAGTCATCTCACAGAGTAGATGTTTTTAAAGCTGTAGATCCTTTTTAAAAGATAAATAGCTGAAAGAAGGCTAGTGGTATGTCCTTCGACTTTCATAGTGACTAAAGAGAAATTGTTTAAAAACGTTCCAAGCATATTTTAAAACATTCCTGTAACCATGTTTTGTATCGTTTGCATGTACATAAACTAACATCCAATTCATTATTCAAATACTTCAAAACTTAGAATCTACATTCACAATCGTAATCTACATATAAGATGAGTAATAATCATACGTCGCTCACTAAAGCTAATTACGAACAAACTTGCGACACACCACGTAATGCCACATGCGATCCCTTTATGTTCTGTTTAATACACTTTAATAGGCGTATTCAGTGCTCCCGTGGGTTTTATGAATCAAGTGCAAGGCGTGAAGAGATCGCGCGTGTTTAATTAAGCAGACATTGGGCTGTCACCTCGCTAGATTTACATCTGCCCTCGACGCTATGTTTATTGCGTGCGTTGATTTACGTGGCGTGTGTGTAGTGTGGATATAATTGCTTTTCTTAGTTCTGTGTTATGCGGGGAATGTGTTTGAGAGTTCAAGTACAGTGAACACCCTTGACATAAAACGCAGGCGGTAGTTTTAGTGTTACAGAAATGTTTCTATTTAAAAGTAGTAAAATATAATAACATTATTTTGTTTTTCATTTTCATTCTAAGGATAAATACAAATATAATCATAACTTGTTTGACAGCTTCTTTGGAGCCAGTGGTTAAACGCCGGTAATGGAATGTGAGGCCGCGGTTTCGATCCCCGCATCGATACTAATATTTGTGTGATCCACAGGTATTTCTTTCAGGTCTGGTTGTTTGTGAAACCGAAAAATCTCTCGTAGTTTCTGATATCCACGACATACGACTCGATCTTAGTGTGGGGTCAGGACTATGAATGTGACTGTCGGGTATATTTATCTATATGATTTGAATACCATAATGTAAGGTTAAATGACAGTCCGCTGAAAGCACTCAGCAGTAGATTACATGAAGATGCAGAGTGAGAGAGAATAAAAAAAGCACTTGAATCAGTTCAAAGTATCTATAATCAAAAGGCACGGAGGAATAAAATTCCTTAGACAATTATTATTGCATATGTTACATAAATAGATTTTCTCTGCAAGGCAATTAGAATTCTACACACTCGCAGCGGTGACAGGCAACTGATTCAATCTCCTTTTAACATAACAATATTAATAATTCAACACAAGGTTATATAGCAAAGTTGCTTACGAATAACAATTGATATTCGTTTAAATAATGAATTGTTATAAAATTTGACAGCCTCCGTTTCGGTGTTGGTTAGCCACCAACTGAGAAATTATATTTGTAGAAAAACTAAATGTGTATTATATATTTTTTTCTATTGTATTTTGCGTCACATTTCACAGTAAAAACAATTTTTATTTTACTTTCTTTCTTTATCATTATTAATACTTAAGCGATTTTTCTTTTTGGACCAAATTAAAAATGCACCCGCACAATGTTCAATCGAGACGCGTCACCGTGAAAATCAGGATGTCCCGCGTAAATCGGGACAACTGGCAATATTATAAGAATCAAATTTAGTGTGGGGTCAGGACATGTTTATTTAAAATTATAGACTCATTTTTATTATTCCATCGCGTATTAAGCACAATGTAAATGTAAATAAAACTCTACCGTTCCTCTATCTGTACACGCCACGAGGTATAATGTGCCTTATTTGTATAACGTATATATTCTCATTGCAATCAATGAAAATATATACGTCAATAAAATGCGTTCACTATCTTGTTACATAAGATTTTAAGTCTTAATATATCCAGTAGTTACTCTGGCATGAATGCCTTTCAAACCGGAATACAACAGTGTATTTACATTGCTCTTTAGCGGGAGAAATAAACTTAGAAGATGTAAAATTTATGAAAATGAACTCTCATTCCATTAAATGACTACGTGCGTAAATACACGTCCCATTGCGAAAAATACTCCTAGAATCCCAATAATTAAAAACCCTAGTGAAGGCACAAAATACACGTAGCTCTAGCATTCCATCCTTATCAGCGCTACTTGGAAATGTAGAGCGACTCTACACGACTCTACATGCGAGTAGGTGGAATGTGAAACACGCAACGTTGGAACTCTACATATTTTTGCCAAACACGTTGGGAAATTTCTCTTTGTGTATTGATCTCTATATTCTCGTAATTCTAGCTTTATACAACAGACTGTGTAATTTTATCTTTGTAGTACAAGGTCGGTTTCATTGGAAAATTATATAATGAGGCTTAGATGATTTAGAAATGAATAGAAAATCAGTCTACTGAATATTTACTGCTATTGGTCATAAATCAGTCATTTTCAGGAATTTAGGTCTAAGTCCTTTACATTGTACTACTGCGGGTTGGTGGACTTATTACACATGCTTTACAAAATCATGAAAAACATGTTGTTGAGCAGGTTACCAAATGATATTTAGAGCTTAAACACCTTACTCAAATCATACATACATACTCACGCCTTTTTCCCAGAAAGGGTAGGCAGAGGTGCCAGAGCACCCACATTTCGCCTTGTATGTTCCGTCCCAAGATGTGATAGGTGGCGAGCCTAACGCCTATTGTAACTCAAATCATGGTTATAATTAACATTTTCATCCATGTGAACTATTTCAAATGTATATAAATCATAAATGCTGATAATTATTTTCTCAAGGATTCCGTTTTGTTGGAAGACGCCTGTATCCAGCATATTTCTGTAATATTTAACCTGGTTCAACTTCCACCCTGTAATCGTTAACTATTTATCTACATCAAGATAATTATGCACAAAGAAAATCATTATAAAAATGGAGCCTATAATATTTTGGCCATGCAGAACCCACGTATGAAAACGGTTAAACAATGAGCCGATTAAACCGTCATTTTGTAGCGATGAACATTTACATTAATATTATAAATCCACTACTTAAATTGACAGCCTCCGCAATGCTCCGACATGAGATCGGAAATTCGATCGATATCCTTACTCAAATATATTTTCATATTTATATTTATTTTTATCCGGGCGTTGCAATACCATAAAATCTTTCTTTTTTTGTATCTGTTCGGGCATTTTTTATCATTTTATATGTAGGTAGGCTACAAAAATATGGACTCGGGAGGGGCGTTGCGCTGCCTGTCACTTCGGCACTCGGTCGGCCATAAGAAACATCTCGGCGTGTGATATTTTTCAATATTTTCTACTGTAGCTCCTGGGTGTGACATCGAGGCTCCATGTGTTAGTGAATCATCCAGCAAAGGGCAGTGGATATCCAGGTTAGTGGTCTCCTCATATGACTTGATGTTAAATGTCCAGACAATAGGAATACCGACCGCGACCACACCAGTTGATTGCGCAAACAGTATCTATGAATAGGTTAGGCGTATTACTTATCTATATAGCATGACTTTAATCCTATTAGAATATTTAATACTATAAACTATAGTATAATTTTAATCTGATCGCTCGATCAAGATTAATTACCCAATTAAATGGTATGAAAGACGCCGTATGTATGGGCATCATTAACCTTAATTACTACTATAACAGCCTCTGGAGCGCAGTTGGTTAAGTTGCGGCGGAAAGTGTAGACTGCGAGTTTGGTCGTCGCATGGAGACAAATGTTTATTCGGGTCTTGTTATGTGGACAAAAAACTCGTATACGTCTGGTACCCATGAACCAAGATTTGATAACTTGCCGTGAAGTATGTGGTCAGGCGTATTTTTATTTTATTTTATTGGTGATAGGTCACTTATAAATGTAAGGGGCCGCACGGGTAGGTAGGTAGCACTGCAATGTCTGTTTCTTCCCCCAAACAGCATTTAAATGCATTGTTGTGTTTATGATAAAAAGACATTGAAGCCATAGTAACTACTGGACATATTGAGACTTAACATCTTATGTCTTAGAATGGCGAGCGCAGTGGATTGCCAAATATTGATTTGTAATTCATGATGTTTGGTTTTGCTAATTTTCATGAGTGGCTGTATCGCTTACCATAAGGCGAACGGGATGCTCTTCTCGCCCTTCATTGCAATAAAAAAAGTTAATTTCCATTAACTGCTGAATATAGCTGTATACAATTAAGTAAATTAAATTACAAAATAATAAATTATTAAATAAAACAATACGACAACCGCAATTGAACCCACAATCGCTCCACAGCCATTCGCTCGAAAATAAAACGCGAATGTTAAAAAAGCGCAGAAAGCGCAATCAATGGCCTCACGGGACATTTAGTTGAGCCGTTTTATTCGCCCATTTGAGCCTTTGTTTATGACCGATCCGTAATATAAATTAATTATCAGCCGCCCATCGCTGGCCCACCCGAACATTTCATAGCGAAAGCCCGGGATAATTAGGGATACCTTTCAAAAGAACGGAATGAAAGTTAAATAAGGGCTTCTTTGTGGATGTGAGCGAATGGAGTCGTGATTATTTTGAATAGAACCCTGTCCCCCACCACCCCTGGCCATATTAACGAGCCAATTACTTGGCCAGTGATTTGTGACGTTTAATCATGTGTTTCTTGCGTTAATAATTCAATAATAATTGTTCTCAGTGAATGTTTATTCAAACAGTGTTTTATTTTTTATTTTTCATCGAAATGGGAGAATGAATATGTTGGTTACATGGACGGTGGATAATTGAAACAGTTCGGGTTATATTGTTGTTATTCATACGGGCTAGTTATTGCTTTTTGTTAATACTGCCGTTTTATGCTTACTAATCTAAAGATTTTCAAAGGAGTTCATGGAGAATACATTGGTCTTTTGTACGTCCATCCGTTCCTAAAACTTTAACATCAAACGGAACATTTGATAGAATCAAAACCACCTTTTTTAAACTAGAAGAGCTTAAAATAAAATTATTTAAAATACCTCCAAGATAGCGAGCCTCTAGCATATACCAAATTATAGGTTTTTAAATAATACAGATCGATTTGAGCGCGGCGAGGCGAGCAAGCTCTGTCGCCGGGGCGGAACAAAGCCTCGGCTTCATTACGGGCCATTCAATACAAAATCCTTTGTAATTGTTTCTTTCCTACAAAGCCATTGGAAGGAGCCACTTATCTTGCTGGCCGAGAGATGGGACGTGGATTTTAAAGACGCTGTTGACTATACATGTATGTTTATGAAGGTGATGTGATGTCAGTAGGATAAATCTGGTGAAATAGCGTTGAATTTTCTTGTTTACAGACACAAACCTTTGTGAGTTTTTAGTCCACAAGTATTTGTGCCGGGTCTGGGTGTTTGTGAAATCAAAAAGTCTCTCGTAGTTCCTGATACCCATGACCTAAGTTAATTGATATAATAGTGGTATCAGGGCGATAAATGTGTGTGTATTTATATATTCTAAAAAATCATACCGCACCGTAGCAGTAGGTACGTGAAATGAAAATGAAGTTATTTCCTACCGATTCCATTACCGAAAATATTGTCACCATTACCATCGTTATAAATTCTATAAGAATTTACTGGTGTCTCTCATATGTGAGAGGCTGCCGGAGTGGGTACTATCGCAATGTCTATTTCTCCCGTCAAACAGCAGTTTAAATGCACTGTTGTGTGTCGGTTTGAAGAACATTGTAGCCAGAGTAACTACTGGACATTTTGAGACTTAACATCTTATGGCTCAGGATGGCGAGCGCAGTGGAATACCAAGCATTGCTTTGTAATTCAAGGTTTTTTTTGGCTTTGCTACTGTTCAAGAGCAGTCGCATCGCTTACCATCAGGCGAACGGCAGGCTCGTCTCGCCATTCACTGCAATTAAAAAAAAAATGTATTCGGGGTTCTTCCTTTTACACGTTGTATGTATAGGGAAGCAAAATAAGAACCAAAAACATCATAATAAAACGATCTAAAAACTTTTAAAGCGCTATTAATAAGCAATAACTCAGCGGACGTGCTCGGGATCATATGACGGCCCATAAAATTCGCAGGCAAAATTTGCAAAGTAATGTAATTGGGGTTAGGAGATGTTGCCCTGTGCATGCCAAAAAGGCCTCTTTGACATTTCCTGCGCGAGTTTTGAAGTTAGCGATCACATTAAAATTGAAGGGTACAGAAAGATAATAAGTTACTTTTACCTAACTTTTGAATTTTTTAATTCGTTTAATGGAATTACTGGACATCGTATACTTAAAAGTAAGACTATTTTTGATAACTATTTTTGACAGCCTCCGTGTGTTTTTACTCATTAATTTACTTTCAAAATTAGATTTGCAAAATTACTGCAATTGGTATACTATAAAGGAAGTCCATTTATGAAAACAATTGTTGACAGCCTCTGTGAAAACATGCGTAAGAATCAAATGTGGATTGCAGAGTCTATCATATTGTTATTGTCTATCTCCAGTAAATAGTTCACCTTGTAGCATCTGTTTACTTCCGCCCACAAATATCTGCACCACTTGAATCAGATCCGTTGCTGCACTCTACAGATGGGACAGAACTGAATAGGGAATTAAATAGAATGGTAGGTAAGGGGTATTGACCTTCCAGTTTTTAGTATTCCGTAAAAGCCCTGTAACATTTTAATATCCTTTGCATAGAAACCACTATATTATAACGGTCAATACAATGTCGATGACGATTGCATATATCATTTCAACAACCCTAACAACATGACCTCATCAATTGTGACGTTTCATATAGGTAGTTTGATTAGTGGCTCACAGCATTGCTGGGACATGTAACACAATCAGAGGCCAGGGTTGGCAACTCGCAATATTAGGAGCTATTGAATTACTGCGCTATTAGTGTCCCCACAGACCCGGTGCAACAAGTACCGCATGTTAATATCCCCTTTGCCGTGTTAGGGTTAAGTTCTTGGTGCATGATAGTAGTTTAATGTAATTTATGGGGCGATATTAATGGGTTGAATGGCATGGTTAATCCGGCAACTTTGAATATTTGCATGCATAGTTTATTAAGTCATGATATAGGGGGCAGATAACTTTAACAATGTGAAGTATATTTGATAAGTAGGTCCATGAATCCATAAATATAGTTCACATAGCAAAGATTGAGTCAATGTTTACATGAGAGTAAACAATACACTCATTAAAAATCTTTGTACCGTCAAAGCATGGCATATTTTAAAAGAGAAAATCTATTAAGCTCTTCTTTCTGAGCTCCTAAAGAGATATGAAAGTGTAACTTATCTTCCAGCGCGGTGTTGTTGCAGACATTGCAGCCTAGCTGAGCAGAGTAATAATTATTTTAAATATGTTCTGATTAAATTATCCTTAAATCACGATAAATTACGAACCAATAAAAAGCCACCGCATCCCATATAAATAAAGCGAAGATTCATATCCGAACATCCCTCAGCAAAAAAGGCCGGCACCAACAAAGTTATCTAAACATTAATTTCGACCGCGCCACTGAAACCCGTTTAATCTGCGATAAATTTTATTTTTATCGTAAAGTAATCCATTTTTCGGGCAACAGTGAACGCCAACGTTCGAGAATTAAACCCAATTTGGTGCGCAATTATAAAGTGAAAAGTATCACGTTCCGTGGACTCTGTCAGTCGGAACGCTGCAGCCCATATGTCTGTTATGTGGGGTATCGGTACACTCGCTTCGTACACAACGAATTCATGAAGAATGTAATATTGATTTTGATTTGATAGACTTTTGTGACAATGACTAAAATTAGAAGCAAAAATAAAGAGTGTTAAAATATGATGGAAATAAAATTGTGGGACATTCAAAAATAAGATATTTTTTCTCATACACATATCAGACGTTGATGAATATTAAAATATATAAAATGTAAACCTGGAAATAATCATTAACTAATCAGTTACGTAAAAAATGTAAATAAAGACAAATCAAAATAAAGACTAGAAAATTCACGAGGCAACTTTACCACATTTCTTATCAGAAAAACGTAGTCACAGCTTCAACCCAACAGCGGTAAGACATTTAAAACAAGACCACTAAAGCATCAAAAAAGTTGGTTGTCGCTTCTACTCAGTCACGTGCCAAGTCTGTTTTTTTCTTGTTGTTGCCACACAGACTAAATCAAGTACCTAGAAGTGATGCCTTTGAGATAGACTTCGCTTTTATCTTGGCTAGACTGATTTACATCTTAAAGTGCCGTTGTCTACTTAAAAAATACATTGAAAATATCATCGTTAGGGTAATTGTACTGAAAATAGTAGATACCTATGGGCTATGATGACCCAATTTCAGTGATTATTGGTTATATATAAAAATTTGTAGAATTCCAGAACACACTGTGAATATATTTATAAAGGACCTAAACGCCTAATTAGAGAAAATATTAGTGATCAGATATCCTAAGTAGTAAGTGTATTGTTAACTTTTGTACTAACAGAAACAGTTTCTGAGGTAAAGAAAAATATGTAGAGAAAGTGAAGACAAAAGACGTCTCTTCAAACTTAAGCACATAAGAAAACAAATAGTAACAAACATTAGGATATTCAATTAAAGTCCGGACATTCAAGTAAGAAAACGAATGAAACTAAAAAACAAAGTCTGGTGAAATATTTTAGTGTCCGAAACATCGTCGTTCTAATGTGAACGCTCGCCGGCCTCGTTGGACGAGCGCCTTAACAACCTACCACAGTTTTTAGGATTCCAAACATAACTCCATTTTTAGCGTTTCATTCTGAAAATTGTTTCCATATACAGAGAAAATTTGTAATTCACTTCTGTTAAAAATGAACAAAAGAAAAGCGAATTTCAGTAAACATTTTTTTCACCGTGCATAAATTGAATTTAAAATGGTACGAGTTTTAGTTAGATATTAAATTGGATCGTTTCCGACTCTCGTCGACTAACAAAAATAGTTCGCGCTCTGCGAATTACTTACAACGGGATTAACAAAATTTATCGCGCTGTTTTTATTCAAAATGGTATGGACAGCAATTTGTTTGCGAGCTGCATACGACACACTGTTTACATTTCATTATTCTTTCATTACAAGTCACCGTTTCCATCGAAACCCGTGTCGAGGTTTTGTTTTATTTGTTCCTTTCTTAAGCTGTTCTCTAATTTCTCTTTAGCCTTTTTTCGGGACAGAGTGCCATCTGGTCCCGAGTGCATTGCAGCGTCATTCATCACGGTGTAATTTTTCATCAGTTTTTAGAATAAGACAGCGTTTACATTTTGGGTTAGCGCCAAAACTACTCTTTTTATGAAATGCGACGTGTACTGTCATCATTCATTCCATAAACAACATGCTTCATTTTAACTACAGCATTGAAAACGAACACAAGTTATTTGCTATTTTAAACATCTTTTCATAATGTATGTTTATGTCTCTTCTCTATAACAACATCAAATACCAGTTCAGCACTTAAAATATCCAACAAGATGACATTAAAATTTAAAAAATAAAAATTGTGTAAGCTAAAATGTTCTCAGATAACTTAAAGGAAGCCCATCAATTTGTTTTCATACTTTATACAGCTCCACAGAATCTCATCTCTTTAAATCAACTACGTTATAACAAACAGCGTTTACAAAGTTTAACATTAATGTGTTCAAATCCCGTTTATTCGAGATTGTTTATTTTTCGCCCACAGCTGGAAAGTTATAGCATTTGAAATGGCTATATAAAGCGGAGTAATGCGGTAAGAAACAAGCCAGCAATGTACCGCCGCAATCCCAGTTCTTCATTACCATGATGAGAAAAGTTCACAAGTTGTTACACACGGCTTTGGCAAGTTTATGGCTCGGAGCCCCGAGAACGCACCTCGTATGTTACCGCTGCGTGATTGTGGTGCCAGTTGTTGTGTTTGCCGGTTCCTACTCCACTTGCCAGTTTGAAGCATTACTTGGATATCTTGCCCAAGTTTCCGCGTAATGTACCTTCTTTATGTTTGCGGTGGAGTATTGCCTATACAGTATTGATTTATTCGTTTAAAGTTTGCGCTTTGTGTATTTGAAATGTTTGTTCCGTGTATTTCCTTTGCATTGTTTTATTTTATTGAGTTGTACGGTTGGCTTTCTGCATACTGATTTCTTTGACTATTATTCTTTGTTTATTACGTTGATATCCTTTTAGCGGTTAATGTTTATAATGGTAATAATATTTCAAAATGGTATTATACCTGGATAGCTACAGTAGTACTGTCACATAGGTATGATTTATTCATAAAGAAGTTCTTCGATATTTACTTTTACGCCTAATTTTAATGGATCTTCTTATCCACTGAGCATTATATTTAATATAGCTTAACTTTATTAAAAACGGCTAACGCAGATTACATCTAAATCCCTTCTCTAACCTTGCAACATTATTCAAACACTAAAATTACGAATACGATTTCTTCCAAAAACCTCAGTCATAAAATGCTCGTTCTCCGAATTTAGGTCTCTTCAAAATAATGATGTTAAGGAGGTAGTATTCAAATGTTCGGCGATCATTCTACAGAGAGTACACTCGGCGAACTTTTCTCATTAAGGATATGAACACGCGTCTTGCGGTCTACATTAGGAACAGCGGCGCGGTTTTTGGTTGATTCACAACATCCTTGCGAGCTCAGAAGTGAAGAACTTAAAATCCAGTGAAAAACAAGATTTCTATGAAACCAACTTTTAATAGAGAACACACGTTACATGAGAAGGAATACACAAGACAAGACAAACAAAACACAACAACCAGAAGGAAACTATTCTTTTTTAAATACATATTACTTTTTAATTATATAACCAGTATTCAAAATTTATTTCAATACTCCCACTAAATTTTATAATCAACACACACCTTACTAAAACTTCCTGCGCCATAACCATACAATATTTAATAAACTAATCATCTTAAGCAAATATTCTAATTATACAATATTACATCCCTTATACATTTGTATTTAACCGCAGGTAAAGCTTTAGTAAAAATATCAGCAAGTTGATAGCTACTTTTCACATATTTTATTTCAATCATTTTTTTCTTTACCTGTTCCCTAATAAAATTATATTTTATATCAATGTGTTTTGTTTTTTTATGGTACACTGGATTATTGATCAGTTTTATGGCACTTTGGTTGTCTATACATAATACTGTGCCCATTTTACTGACATCAATTTCAACTTCTTTAAAAAACTGTCTCAACCATAAAAGATTCTTAGCAGCTTCACATCCAGCTATAAATTCAGCCTCAGTTGTTGATAACGCAACACAAGATTGTTTTTGACTAGCCCATGATATGGGTCCACCATTTAACATAAAAATATAGCCAGAAGTTGACTTTCTTGTGTCCAAATCGCCACCAAAATCTGAGTCTGAATAACCAATTAAATCCTCTTTACATGATGTATATCTTATGCACAAATCTTTCGTTCCTATTAAATATCTTAATATTCTTTTAAGTTGAGTTAAATGGCAATGACCTGGTTTATTAACATATCGACTTAACAAGTTGACAGCAAATGAAATATCTGGCCTAGTTGCCATTGCTAAAAACAACAAAGATCCTATTGCCTCTCTGTAGGGAAAATTAATTTGCACATCATCATCATCATTACTTATTTGAACATTTACATCAATAGGTGTATTACAAGGATAAGCTGTATTCATATTATACCTATTGATTAACTGATTAATATACTGTTTTTGACTAATACATATGGCATCTTTAGTTTTTAAAATATCTATGCCTACAAAGCGAGTCAAATCTAATTCTTTAATTTCAAAATGTTGTTTTAAATAACTTATAATCTCATCTAATACTACAGTAGAATGAGACATAATCAAAGCATCATCTACATACAAAATCAACCAAGCCTTAACATCATGAAATTTACCTACAAATACACAACTGTCTACTTGTGATTGAATAAAACCAAATTCTAACAAAAAACTTGAAAACATACTGTTCCAGCAACGAGAAGCCTGTTTCAAACCATAGAGTGATTTATTCAGCTTGCATATTGTATTTGCAGGCGCTTTTATTCCATCAGGAACCTCCATGTATATATCTTCTTCTAATTTGCCATATAGAAATGCTGTTTTGACATCAATTTGTCTAATATTCCAATTGAACTCAGCAGCAAGAGACAATAAAATTCTTATCGACTCATATCTTGTAGTAGGCGAAAAAATCTCATCATAATCCAATCCTTGAATTTGTGTAAAACCACGTGCACAAAGTCTCGCTTTATACTTCTCAATTTCACCTTGAGAATCTCGTTTAATATTAAAAACCCATTTTGAAGTTATAGTCCTTTGATTTTCATTTTTGACAAAACTCCAAGTATTATTTCTTCGATGAGCTTCCAATTCATCCTGTATGGCCTCCAGCCACAATTTGGAGTTCTTGCTATTAATAGCATCTTGATAAGTTACAGGAATATCTAATTCCACCAAGTTAGCTTCAAAATATCGATTTTTTCTTGGTCTTAAAGTCATATTTGACCGTGGTATGTCATTCATTCCAATTTCTTGGGAAGGCTCAAACATCTCATCATTTCTATCAGTGGCAATGTCAGTGTTATCAATACTATTATAACTGTCTTCACTGGACTCAACATTATCTACATTCTCTATGACATCTGTAAGAATATTTGTTTCATCTTGAGTGTCTTCATTATCAATAAACAATTGAGCCAAATTTCTTTTAAATTCAGGAGTCTTCTCCTCGTTGAAAATAACATCTCTTGACACTGTTATGGTTTTTCTCTCTGGATCATACATTCTATAGTTAGTATTATCATACCCTACTAATATCATCTTACGGCTTTTTCTTTCCAACTTCTTCCTTAACTGATTTGGTACATACACATAACCCTCACATCCAAAAATTCTTATGTGGTCTAAAGCGGGTTTGACACCACTCCATAGCTCCAATGGTGTCATGTTTGGTGTTTGACTAGAAGAAGTACGATTTAATAAATAAACAGCACAACTAACCGCTTCAGCCCATAAAAAGAGTGGCACTGAACGGGCATATAGCATGGATCTAGCACTTTCTACAATCGTCCTTATTTCGCGCTCTGCTCTACCATTTTGTTGTGGAGTGTAAGGAGCAGTAAGTTCATGAGTTATACCTTCACTATCAAGATATTCTTTAAAATCGTTACTAATATATTCTCCTCCATTGTCAGTATGCAAGACATGTACACTGTGTAGAAAAATCTTCTTAATTATTGCATTATACTTTCTGAAATATTCTAGTACATCACTTTTGTTCTTTAAGAAATAGACATGTCGATAACTTGTGGCAGCATCTTTAAAAAGAACAAAGTATCTCATACCTTGTACTGATGACTCGTTAAAAGGTCCACAAACATCACTATATACAATATCACCTGGATTTACTGACTTTCTATTTGACTTCTTGAATGGTTGTCGTGCATGCTTACCATAAGCACAACCACTGCAAAAAAAATTATCATTATCAGTTATTTTCAATCCTTTAATGACATTATTATGACACATCTTTTTAATCTCGTCTACATTTAAATGACCTAATCGCTCATGCCATGTTTTTAAGTCTACACTATGAACTACATTACATACCGGATTTACATAAGTTTTTACATTCAATTCATACAAATTGTTACTTTGAAGAGACGCACACATCACAACCTTATTGTCTCTATAAATCAATGCTTCACTACCAGTCTTAATAATTTTATACCCTTGTCTCGTAACTACACCTTCAGAGAACAAGTTTCTTCGCAACTTGGGTACGTAAAGAACATTCTTTAAGATGGATTTCTCCCACTGTTCATTAACACACTTGCTAATCAAAACATTTCCATATCCAGCAACTTCAATTAGCTCCTGATTTCCCAATTTTAATGGTGCACCTGTGTATTTATATAATACTTCAAAATTCTCCTCTTTGTAAGACATATGCGCTGAGGCACCGCTATCTAATATCCATTTATTGCTCTCATGTTCATTTCCAGTCATGCTAGTAATATTGAAAGCCAACATGTTATTGTTATCACCTTGTCTTTGCTTCTGCTTCGGTGCTCGACAATCTCTGGCATAATGTCCCCGTTTTCCACAATTATAACAAACAAACCGATGTTTATTACTTGGATACTTTTCTCTCACAGATGGGGAATATTTCTTACTTGTACTTGGCTTTGCTACCAGCAAAGCTGTTTCACTATCCTCCGCATTAAAACTGGCTTCTTCATCCAACAAACGAGCTGTCAAGTTGACGATAGTTTGATTTTTAGAGTCTAGTGACATCCAGGCCTGGCGAAGAGATCTATACTTTGAAGGCAGGGTGCTCAATATTTTCGTCATAATCGCTGTCTCGCTAATTTCTTCTCCACATCCTTTTAACTGCTTGGCCAAACTTTCAACTTTCGCAATATGTTGCGCTACGCTGTCACCGGCTGACATTTTATATTGATAGAATCGTTCATGTGTAATCATTTTTGTCAATTCTGACTTTTGTTCATAAATCGATTCCAATCTCGTCATAATTTCAAGCGCCGTTTCACAATTTTCAATTAATGCAATTTCTTTCAGCTCCATTGCCGATGTCATCAGGAACATAGCCATTCCGTCATCCTTGTCCCACTGCATAGCATTTGTACTGGATCTTGGAGCATTTATGTTCAGCCCTTTTGCACGTAGAGCACATTTAATGTGAAATTTCCACTGTTTGAAATTTGATCCATCGAACTTCTCAACACTCATTGTTTTGCCGATCTCCATGTTCCTTTCTTTATTCGTAGTGTAAATTACTTTCTACACTCGAAATTCTATAATAACTTTACTGTTTACTGCTCTTTGTTTATCACGGGTTATGGGTTATCGTCCTGGGCCCATAACCACTTAAAATCCAGTGAAAAACAAGATTTCTATGAAACCAACTTTTAATAGAGAACACACGTTACATGAGAAGGAATACACAAGACAAGACAAACAAAACACAACAACCAGAAGGAAACTATTCTTTTTTAAATACATATTACTTTTTAATTATATAACCAGTATTCAAAATTTATTTCAATAGAAGAGGGGTGTAAGTTACTTTTGCCAGTATTACTTTGTATGGGTAAGTTACGGAAGAAGGAAAGTTTCAAATAAATGTTGTGTTTGGATGTGTGATGTGTAATCTACGAAACATGTACAAAGTTTAGACAAATGGAGCTTCTGAATTAGGTGAAACGACAGCTGTTAGCATATACATTCGTTCATTCTATTCTTTGGGTATTAATCGATCCTTCCTTTATCTTTTCAATTTATATTCCACCTTTATTTACCTGCGTTTTGAACTCACTCGAATGATACCTTGTTTGATTTTATCAGTAATTTCTTCAGTTCTTCATTCTAACCATTATTCCATGAAAATTAAATATTTCCTCGCATTTTCCATCGTCATAGATTAAATAATATTTAACAAGAATTACGTGTAATTAAAGAATTTCGCTAAACCTGGCTTAATCAGGGTACTATGACGGCGTATGCCTACCGACACTCGGCTAATGTGCCAATATGAAAAAGTTCCGCAAATTCTTGAGGAAATATGTTGTCAGCGTGTGAAGGAATCTCATATCGTTGCATATTAAAGCGCACGGTCTGTGCAATATCTGTTCCTCGTGTGAAACGAGTTCTGGCTTCTGTTTCTTTACTTTTAGTTGGAAAAATTTTCGTCACCTTTGTCCTTTGTGTTTTATATTTTTCGTTTATTGCACAATGTATAAAAGTTTGCTATTAAATAACAACTTTCATATTAAGTCACACATAGATAATATGCCATGTCGACTGCCTCGGTGGCGTAGTTGTACTCCGGTACGGTTACAAAGCTGAGGTCTCGGGTTCGAATCCCGGTTTGGGCAAAGTGATATTGGATTTTTCTATTAATTATCAGACCAGAGTCAGGAATTTGTGCCCGATATGGCGATAGGCTCGCCACCTATCACATCATGGGACGGAACATACAAGGCGAAATGTGGGTGTCCTGGCACCTCTGCCTACCCCTTCTGGGATATAGGCGTGAGTTTATGTATGTATGTATGTAGATAATATGTTCCTTATACGAGTGATGTAAGTTTGGAATATATAGCATATGTGTTATATTGACTGGTACACCGATTAAACCAAAATCCAATGTGATCTTAGGCGAAGGATTTGATACAATGGATACAAACAGATCTAACAGATAGATCTGTTGATCCCTTGAGTTCAAGATTCTCATTGAACACAGAACAGTTTATGTAATTCACAAGTTTTCTATATAAGTTCACCCAACCATCATAAGAATATCATAACCAAATGAAACGTATAAAAACACCAGAATCTTTGATGTCATCAGCTATCCATAAACAGAGCTCGGGGCAGCAAAACGTTTGCAAAGATGTGCATTTAAACAAATATAAAGAGCGTGTATTTTTGCGGAATATTCCACATGTCTGAATAGTGAGCCGCGTAACACAAATCAAATATTTGGATTCAATCGCCTGCGATTTACAAATAAAACTGCCGTTTCAAATAATTTCAAAGAGCCGTGCGTTTGTGTTGTGAAAATCAACTGCATATTCAGTATTAACAAAATTAGCTTTGAAATAACCTCATGCATGATTAATACCATTTAAATGGTGGATGGGTTTTTGGTGATTTATTATGAATACATTTATGTTAATGACGATGAGTAACGAGATAATGTGTCAAAATTGCTGGTTGTATTAATGGTAATTGATTCAACATAGACAATTTCAATCGTACTCTCGATTGTAGAGGAGGCCCGTGCCCTGCAGTGGGACGTATATGGGCTGATATAGATACAATTTATTTTGTATCGTATTAGGTTTTAGGAATTCACGGAGCAGTGAAAATATTTTAAATTTATTAAATACTGTCTAGATTTACTAGTTTCTAAATTTCCGCACTACTAAGCGGTAGAACAGCTGGTCGGCACACATGTTCGCTTATGATCCTGGATATTTTACTTGAAGCGTAAATAAGTTTGAACAGACAGATAAAACTGTGTCGAAACTCGAAATGCGAGAGAATTTTATCTTCGTATTCATTTTTTTCGATATTCTGCTTAGTTGTAGAAGTTAATATTTCAAATAAAGTGTTTCAAGTAGAAGTACAATTTTGTTAGGGTTGCAGGAAGTTGCTGGTTGCAGGCCGCTTACAACAAGTCGATATGGAGATCCTAGGTGAAGCCTATGTTCAGCAGTGGACTTCGTTTGGCCCACGAAAGAGAGAGAGAGAGAGTATAAAAACACAGTATTCGATAGACTACTTACACCCATATTCTAAGACGTTCCTCGAAAATGTCTCGACTCCAGTCGGCCTTGCTGGAGGATATCTGTATTGATAGTTGAAAAAAGTCTCCTCCACTCAACGTCACTCAAAACTTTTCTTTCTCGAGGAAAGGAATTAACTGTAGAACTCAAGGTACGTCGCGACCTACCTTAAGGAATACTTGAGGAAATATTGTCATTATGGAAACAGAGTTTATTATTGACATGACAAATTTTGACTGTGACTTTTCAAGTGAGTATTATATTGAAATCTCAAATAGTTTAGATAAATCTGTACCTTATTGACACATCAATGACGTATTTGATGACGTATTTCCTTCAACTCAACCTCACTTGAAGATCCTCTAGGAAATAGATATATCTTTAACTAAGAATACCATTTTGGAGAATTCCTCGAATTCATTTTAAACGTCACCTCGACAGACATAATGTCAAGAAAGATTCGAGGAAACGTCTTAGAATATGGGTGTAAGTCTTTATACCTTAAGTTTTTTATGACCAGTAACCCGGTGGTATTTAATAATGAAATAAAATAAAACATCCCAAGAAATGTTATGAAAGAAAATAAAAAACAAATGAGCGCAGGTACGAAGTCGCGCAGAAAATACAACAATAAGTAAACGTTGTACTTAATTGCACAACATATAACTTAAACAATATTGCTTAGGAACAGCGGTACATATTTAAGGCGCAGGCAACTCGTTTATAGCCGCTGTGAGCTCGGCATAAAATACTGGTAGTGCATATAAAATTCTTTACGCGAAATATAAAAGATGAGTTTAAATCTTTGAGTCTTTCTTTAGTACTGAAATATTCGCTCATAAGTTTTGGAGGTGAAGTACTCTTTTATTACTCGTCTGATAAAATATGATGTGTCGAGATGTAGTTGAAGTAGAAAACGAAAATTGATAAAAATGAAAGGAAATTGCATCCTAATGATTTCTTAGGTTTACGCGAATGTTACTCATTGAAATAAAACTATTATTTACGTATTTTATCGCCGATTTGGTTTGACGCCCCGTGACCACGAAAGCTGTAAAGTAATCGAAACGCCGAGAAGTCAAAAATGTAAAAATTCAACCAACTCCGCGATAAAATCCGTAAATAATAGTTTTATTTCAATAAATTGCATCCTTTTTATGTCTTCGCAGGTAAACGAGAATTTGGCCCGTAAGACGGTAAGCGGCCACCACCGCTCATAGATCTTAGCAGTGCCAGGGGCCCAGCACAACCCAGTCGCTGTCTACCGTGAGGTGAGTACTCTTATTTAGCTTCGCTAAAAGGTTATATATATAAGTCCTAGCTCTTAAGGAAAACCGAAGTAGAGGAGTTCATTCCAGAGCTTGCACGTACATGCTTTCATGTCCCTGATGATAATTATACTAATTTTGTCAGCGTTGCATTATCTTCAAATGAAAATAACTCACAACTGACTAAAACCTGGTTCTCATCACAGTATCATCCATTTAGTTCCTGTGCCTAAATAGGGCAGAGGGCATCTTCAGGGACTGTTCATTTCGCACGGTATAGATACAATTATCACATTATAGATGTTTCTTTATTGTTATTGTATCAGCCCATATACCTACGTGCCACTGCAGGGCACGGGCCTACTCTACAACCGAAAGTACGATTGAGAGTGGTTAGGCCATATAGTCCACCACGCTGGTGTTAGATGTTTCTAAAGTATATATAATATTATATTCGAATAATTAAGCTACTTTGTAGAAATCATGTTATTTTTAATAGTATGACTAATACGTCATTATTTTTCTTCAACTGCGCCTTAACTAACTCTTATGAAACAAATAATAAAACTACCGTTGACATTATTACTATAGCAGAAATAACATTGGAAATGTAATAACAAACTGATGTATTTAAATAATATTTATTATTCATTTGTAACGTCAACAAAACCTTTGTTACGATTTTAAATAAAAAGTCAATTAAATAAACCAGAACGAATAAAGAAACAACAGTATGTTTCTCTTAATTAAAATATAAGAACTAAATTGACATTTAAATTAATATCCTCTTATTAAATAACATTAATTAAGAAGGCGCGAAATATTTGTCTGAACGCAATTACTCTTCGTAAATGTTTATGTTTTAATATTCCAAGCTAATAAACAAATTGAAATCTCACCTCAAATCTTCCATTATCCCCTGCCGTCCAATTACGAAAGCGGAGTAGGCATTGCAAAAATTAGGGACACGTTCATTTCTTATTCCCTAAAAACGTTATTCCCCATTTAGCATATCAAAGCAGCATTGAATGCGACACATGATGGAAATCTCAAACACAAGCGGAGTGGTGGGGGTTTAAAGCAGTTTTTGAGTTGGAAACGTGCGTCCCGGTGGAGAATCCCGCCTCTGAATAGTCGCGATGTTGGAGCGGTGTTTGTGCTCCGCAAACATTTGTTGTCCAAACACCGCGCTCGGATCGTGAATGTGGCTACTCTTTACATTGTGCGATCCGCTAGCAATTTTAAAAGAATTGGACACTGAAGGGTGTGGTATTTCAGTTACCTAGCCAATGGAAAAATTAATTGACCAATCAGTTAAACGTGTATAATTCCGTCTGCAGTGATTGATGAGATATAATATGTTCATAAAGGCCACATGTCATTAGAGCCAACCGGCTTCCGACCCGCACCGCCTTGCCTCGTGCGGTTTGTTTTCCGTATATATGAACTTTAATGGATATATGCCTACTACATCAACTCCGTCGCGTTACCGGATCCCCTCAGTCGTAAGCCGTCCACGCGTGGACGGTGACTAACTCTCGGTGACAACTAACTGCTCGCATGCTTGTCTTGCGTTGCTGCGCATTGCATTATTTTCATTCGTTGTATCACAGATAGCACTGTTGGATTTATTTTATAATTGGTAATGATAAGACTGACGTTAGAGCCGTTGAGCATTAGACGTTAATGACAATTTTCCGTGCCAAAAATCTCCTAAAATAAAAATAAATTATTACATTGCAATAGTCGTTTAACCAAAAACCTAGCCTCGCTAAATACCAGTCTAATTAATTCCCGAAAACCCATCGTACAATGTAAAGCGTACCGACACCGGTGTTCGAGAGCGTCGAGAGATTTTAGCACGTTTTTGTTCAGTTGCTTTAGTTAGTTGTATAAACTCAGCTGTTGAGCCGCGGTCAGACCGCCAGGTGCCAGCTTAGCACTCCTTTCAACCGACCCGGTTACTTTGTTCTCCGAGATAGCAATTTATATCTGGATCTCTTTTGTTCAGTTTTTGCACGGATCCCTGCTGGCTTTTCAGGCTTTGCGTTCGAAATAAGAAGCTGAATGTCAACGCTGTTAGTCAAACTATATTTTTGCCTTTTGTGTCACCCTCTAGAAATGCTGAAAGAATTTTTGCTAAATTGCAACAATGAACCAACAATATTAGACTGCAACGGCTTAGATATTCGTGTTCTTCTAACGGGGCTAAATGATAGCTGCTATTTGGTAGAGCGGCTAAGCATTATCTAGGACGCTCGAATGAACACGAATTTAAGCGGGTAATTGTCTTTACCGTGCACCTGAGGTTCGTAGTCACGAAATTCCAACGCATCGGCTAGGAACATTGCAATTTGCTGACTGATCCTAGCATTTGGTACTGTTTTGATTCTGTCAGTAACCCAAGGATAGAAACAAATATCAAATAATTTGATAATTTAACATCGATAACAGTGTGTAACTGTGTAGGCATTTTATCGTCTGAACAATTTCGTTTCTGAGCAGCTCTCATACATTAGCCCTTTCTAAAAATTTTAAGCGATCATCACACGGTTGGCGTCCTATACTACGTTTGAATAAGTGCGGACTTCACTCCAATAATCATTTATGCGACCTTTCGTCGTTCGCTAAACTAGTTCGGTCTACTGCAAAGCTCTATTCCTATTTATTTTCTATTATCTTTTATATATATCTATTATCTTTCGCCATCTTGATTAATATAAAGATTTGCGTTCTTCTTCATTTTTTCATATTGTTTGTGCCATGGGTGGTGCGGTGACATTACTCACAACGCTTCATGTTATCGTCTCCTTCAAATACAATAAGTCCACTACTGAACATATTATACATTTGACTTCTACAGTAACTCATCGGAGGCGACCTGCATCCAGAGTCCCTCTGCAGCATTTATTTATTAGATAATTATATTTGACGTGGTTAATCCAATCCATTTCCAAACCAATTCACTGAAATCCAAATGCAAATATACTAGATTTGATTATCATGAAAGCATATCACCTAATTGACCGTTATGAAGTGCACGAATGAGAGCGTGAGATTGCCCCCGGGAGATGTCACGTGAAAATGGAATAATTATATGATAAATGTATAATAGAGCGGTGTGTCGCCTGTTATTAATGGAAGCGTTTCGCAAATTGATATAAATAGTCTCTGGGCGACGGCCGCGGGCGTTGCTCGGTTCATCTCGTCTCATTTTACTACCAAAAGAATATTTATTACTGGTTCGACTTATTAAATCAGATTACGAGCGAGAACATTAAGATGCTATTGACTTAAGAAAATCACTTAAGAAAAGAAAAAGTACATGTGGCGTGTTGGTAACGAACTAAAAGCTGTTTTCGGTGGTCGCTGGCTAAATAACAGGTCACATCCCTGACTTTTCGGAGTCATGTGGGTACGGTTACTCAATCACCACGCACTAAATAGGTGAACAATAGCATCGTTAGCAAATCTGCATATTCATATCATATCATAATCGCCGCTTTGTTTAGCGTTTGTGGACTATGAGAAAGCCTTTGATTCGATCGAGACTTGGGCTGTGCTACAGTCTCTCCAGCGGTGCCATATCGACTATCGATACATCGAAGTGTTGAAGTGTATATACAACAACGCCACCATGTCGGTCCGAATACAAGATCAGAGTACGAAGGCTATTCCACTACAGAGAGGCGTGAGACAGGGAGATGTCATATCTCCGAAACTGTTCACTGCCGCGCTGGAAGACCTTAGCACTATGCTCGAAGACCTCAATCGAGTCTCCCAACAGGTGGGTCTTAAAATAAACATGGACAAAACGAAGATCATGTCGAATGTCCATGTTGTGCCCACCCCCATCGGTGTTGGGGGCTCGACTCTTGAAGTTGTTGACGAATATGTCTATTTAGGACAAGTGGTCCGGTTAGGCAGGTCCAACTTCGAGAGAGAGGTCAATCGTCGAATCCAACTCGGTTGGGCAGCGTTCGGGAAACTACGCGACGTCTTCTCGTCCAAAATACCTCAGTGCATACCATACAATTCGCTAATCGTACAAGTTTTTATAGTATTTAAAGTTCGCTAATCCGCACTACGTGCCAGAACACCCTCAGAAAGCCGTCTTATCGTACATTCCATTGTACCCGTGCCCTCCAGTGAGACGTATAGAGGTGATATTGATTTAAGAAAATAAATAATAATACGAAGTTATTGAAGATGTACGTCTAGCAGTTGTGGATGCGGACTGAAATTAAGTGAATGGGTTAAAGTTTTTTCCGAAGAGAGAGAAGAGATAATAACTTGATCAAAATAGTATGTAATAATACAACGAAAAAAATATTGAAGCTAGCTTCATATTTTTATGAATTGAAATTCTCATAATATGATACATACGAGTAAATATTATTACATCAGCCACAAATTAAACGCGTTTTCCGTCCAATAATTTCGTCCGAATTACGTTTACAGTAAAACATTCGTCAGTTTTTGATTTAGCATTTCCATTACGATTGAAAACGTTAATACTCTTATTGCATTTGGAAACATTTGCTCTCGATCCATCACTGCGCTTACATTACCGATACTAATTTCGCATTTGATTTGGCAAATAGTTTTAATAACATGGGTATCATCAATGCCGTCGATCTAATTTCATACATATAAGCTCATGCATGGATTTCCGAATTGGCAGGCAGAGCCTTACTATTGCTTATTGATCGTCGAAGCTGTACCTAAAAATATGGACGGGAAAAAGCCTTTGCAATAGGGGAGTAAATTTCAGTCCCAACAAATATTTATTTTTCAAATCGGAAAACCCGGATTGTGTGACCTAGTATTCGAATCTAAGACCCCACAATTCAGTCTATTCATGCTTCTAATTACAAACAGTTGGTCTAGATCAATAAGGTGATTAACTAATTACCCTAATGATAAATATTCATGAATCCCGTCAATCCGTTGGTCCTTCGAGCCGGATCCACGATTATCAATCACGGCCGCCTTTAATTCCGTTCAGTATTCTGTAATGTGAGTTGACGTGCTGGTGCTGGGATCTTAATGTTTATGGAGATTCCTTGATGAGGAATCTGTTGTTGTCTTAATTTCAATTACAAAATTGAAATATACTTTGAAATGTGCCGAAGTCCCGTAATTTCGTCTGTAGCCTGGTCATGCGTTCATCTTTTTAATAGTCTTCTTTCAATATATATCGTCATAGTCTACTTGATTCTATTAATTTATCTAGTCCCTGAAAAAAGCCCGAGCGATAAGAATACGCGACATCATGTTTTTAGAATATTAATTGCGTTATTACTTTTGTTGCTAGGCGGGTCTCAAATAAAATATATAGTGGCCTGTAATCTAGTGAAAGTAATATTTAACAAAGTCTGTAGTACAACGAATATAATGTTCCAATATAATTTTCAATACAATATCTCACTACTGCCTAAAATCCTCCACCGCTTATGGAAAACTTTCAATTAAATATTGTAATAAATCCCGACTGTATTTAATTTAGAGATCCGTTGAAAGCGGATCATTATGTAAATTGACTGATTGGCCGCGCTTATGCAGAGGAAAGTACAATGTGGTTATTAAATTAATGGAAAGAAGCTAAAATTTACAAGGTCAATTAGTTTTGATTTATAAAGTCATAATGCATTATTCTCATAAACTTCTTTGGTATAGCGACATTGTGTATTAGCCACGACCAGTAAACTGGACTTGATGACTTATTAAGGGGTGTTAGAGTGAGATTTTATTTAGAAAATTCAAGCGTGTTTACCTGAAATGGAATTTGGGCTCGACATACCTTTTTGTACAAGGGTAGTAGTCTAGTCAACAAGTTCAAAAACGTGTTAAATAGATATAAAGCTCCTAAAAATATGTGCCATAGCTCATTCGATTCGGAATGACGTCTAGAAAAATGTTTTTTAAGGGTTTATTAGCACATAAAAAATTGCGATTGTTATTAACAAAATAAGATTAAAAAAAAAGGTATTTAGTTTTTCGTTAATAACTTTTAAAATAACGATATTTAAGGAATTTTGAAAAAAGAACCTGAAAGAGGAGAAAATTTCCAATAAAAAAATCCTAACTCCCGGAACTCTATCTATATTATTTATAAAAATTTTTTAACCCTGAAAATAGGGCTCCGCGAGGGCGTTACGGCATAGGCTCGCCGCCTAAAAAGCCGGTATATCACCTAAAATATTTTTTTTTAATATTAAATAACAATTTAAAAATTTGAATAAATTATAGTGTAATCTAGACACTTGAACGAAAAAAACCTCGGTGAAGAAAAATTTTATTGTCGATTTTTCAAAAAGTTACACCATTGTTAATTAACTAATTTTTTTCCAATCTCTGTTTTTATAAATTACGGTATAAAAGTTTAAATAATTGGTCTATAAATTTTTCGCTTCGTGGAGCTCTTTTTGTTTAGGTACTTAATAAAGTTATGCAAAAAAATTTTATTAAAGTTAATTATTTTGTTAATTATAATTTTTTTAAACTACCTAAAAATGAAATTTCTAAAAAATGTTATCAAAAAACTTTTTTTTTGGTAGTATATTATTATTGCTGTTTTCGCACCTGATATAGGTATTAATTAACATTGGAAAAAAAATTTTTACGTCATTTGTTAAGAAATTGTTTATAAACAAATAGACTATTTTGGGATTAAAAAAAAAATTTTTTTTATTATCTTATAGCATAGGTGAAATAATGATTTTTTTTTTAAAAAAATTTTCTTAAATAATTTTTTTTATTGTTTATAATCGTTTTTTTTATATTTCAATTGTTTAAATAATTAGTTAAGAAATTATTTTATCCCTAAAAATCATCATTTATCCTTTTCAATAGAATAACAGAGAAATAATTTTTTTTTGTAAATAATTTAATTGTTTATTAACTTAACAATTTGTTATAAACAAATAATATTAACCGTTATATTTTTTTTCGAAAACTTCAAAAAATTACAAAAACAACCATATATAACAAAGTTAAGAAAAAAAATTTTTTGTATTTTTTACAACACTTTTAAATATTATACAATAATGAAATTACAGCCGTTACATAATTTGTCAAGTTAAAAATTGTTATAACTTTTAAACTATTGGAGATAGGGTAAAGAACATTCAAGTCATTTTTGTAAAGGATTTATTTATCTGTAAAATGAATTCAAAATCGATTCTGTAACTATTATTTATCACTTGTTATAAGCATTTATTTATAAAAATTTTAGATTTTTTTTTACATCTTTTGAAATTCCATAGCAAATAAATTGTTAAATAATATAGATACAGTTACGGACCCAAGAACTTTTTTATTCTATGATAAAATATCTTTCTAATTACGCATAAATTAAAGCAATATCCATTTTTGTTTAAATAATATATTAAGTCAAATTTATACTTACCCAATTTATATTCTGCTACAGATCATTCTTCATTTATTCATCACTTGAATTATTAATATTCTAATAAGTTTAATTATTTATTTATTAAAATAAGCCTTAATAACTTTCTACTGGAGCTCTATAAATTATTTATTTACAAAAAAATTACATCTTATATTTTCCGTATATCATCTGAACGTACGACATGTTTTTTGCGTAAGCTCTGAAAATAATCTTTTTGGCAGAATAGACATAATTTATCATACGCAAAATCAGTAGAACTACTGCGTGTAGATTGTGCCGAAACAGATGAACTTGAAGACTCAGAATCAATTTTTTTACATAACAATAAATATTTTGTTCGACACTTTTCATGAACTTGGATTTCCATTTTTCCTTCTAATGTTTTGTATTTTTGATCGCCAATTTTTAAACTACATTCTCGCAATGAATTTATTCCACGTTCTTTGACTGTTTTCCTTTCTTTGACACCAATCAAATTTTTCTCACAAATAAAACATTTCACAGAGTAGTCCATTGTTATGATATAACAATTATAATATTATAAATAGAAAATAATGTTATTGGTCCGGAAGAAAATGAAATTATTCGTTCACTAACAGAGATTTGCTATCTGCATAAATATAACTATTCTCTCACAAATAATCGATATTGTTGGATGCAGTTTAATACGGAAATATGTTCCACAAAATAAAAAATATATAACAAATATAACTGTAGTTTTGCAAATTAATAACATAATATTTTCAACACACTACGAGTAGAGGCTCAACACTGAACTGTTCTAAATAACTGTTAGACTGAATATGAATGAATGAATGAAAAATGAAATGAAAAATAATGAAATATAATTTATCTAACAAAGAAGAAGACCTTCAAAAGAAACAGCTGCTCCTTGCAACGGTTCAATTTGAATTAGTGATGTACTAAAATGTCCTTGAAAAAGGATGGGCTGCTATAGATAAAATTCAAAAACGTATTATAAGTTCATTTATATTACATTATCATTAAGTTAACTAATTAGTAAAATGTATAAAGGCGTACAAATTAGTGATAATCGGATTAAACTTCATGCTTCATATTTTAGAAAATATACCTGAAGAAAAAAATTAGAAAAAAAATTCATTTATTAAATAAAAGATGTCATAAATAATTTATAGAGCTCCAGTAGAAAGTTATTAAGGCTTATTTTAATAAATAAATAATTAAACTTATTAGAATATTAATAATTCAAGTGATGAATAAATGAAGAATGATCTGTAGCAGAATATAAATTGGGTAAGTATAAATTTGACTTAATATTTTATTTAAACAAAAATGGATATTGCTTTAATTTATGCGTAATTAGAAAGATATTTTATCATAGAATAAAAAAGTTCTTGGGTCCGTAACTGTATCTATATTATTTAACAATTTATTAGCTATGGAATTTCAAAAGATGTAAAAAGAATCTAAAATTTTTATAAATAAATGCTTATAACAAGTGATAAATAATAGTTACAGAATCGATTTTGAATTCATTTTATAGATAAATAAATCCTTTAAAAAAATGACTTGAATGTTCTTTACCCTATCTCCAATAGTTTAAAAGTTATAACAATTTTTAACTTGACAAATTATGTAACGGCTGTAATTTCATTATTGTATAATATTTAAAAGTGTTGTAAAAAATACAAAAAAATTTTTTTCTTAACTTTGTTATATATGGTTGTTTTTGTAATTTTTTGAAGTTTTCGAAAAAAAATATAACGGTTAATATTATTTGTTTATAACAAATTGTTAAGTTAATAAACAATTAAATTATTTACAAAAAAAAATTATTTCTCTGTTATTCCATTGAAAAGGGTAAATGATGATTTTTAAGGATAAAATAATTTCTTAACTAATTATTTAAACAATTGAAATATAAAAAAACGATTATAAACAATAAAAAAAATTATTTAAGAAAAATTTTTAAAAAAAAAAATCATCATTTCACCTATGCTATAAGATAATCAAAAAAAAATTTTTTTAAATCCCAAAATAGTCTATTTGTTTATAAACAATTTCTTAACAAATGACGTAAAAAAATTTTTTCCAGTGTTAATTAATACCTATATCAGGTGCGAAAACAGCAATAATAATATATTACCAAAAAAAATTTTTTTTGATAACATTTTTTAGAAATTTCATTTTTAGTTAGTTTAAAAAAATTATAATTAACAAAATAATTAACTTTAATAAATTTTTTTTGCATAACTTTATTAAGTACCTAAACAAAAAGAGCTCCACGAAGCGAAAAATTTATAGACCAATTATTTAAACTTTTATACCGTAATTTATAAAAACAGAGATTGGAAAAAAATTAGTTAATTAACAATGGTGTAACTTTTTGAAAAATCGACAATAAAATTTTTCTTTACCGAGGTTTTTTTCGTTCAAGTGTCTAGATTACACTATAATTTATTCAATTTTTTAAATTGTTATTTAATATTAAAAAAAAATTATTTTAGGTGATATACCGGCTTTTTAGGCGGCGAGCCTATGCCGTAACGCCCTCGCGGAACCCTATTTTCAGCGTTAAATTTTTTTTATAAATAATATAGATAGAGTTCCGGGAGTTAGGACTTTTTTATTGGAAATTTTCTCCTCTTTCAGGTTCTTTTTTCAAAATTCCTTAAATATCATTATTTTAAAAGTTATTAACGAAAAACTAAATACCTTTTTTTTTAATCTTATTTTGTTAATAACAATCGCAATTTTTTATGTGCTAATAAACCCTTAAAAAACATTTTTCTAGACGTCATTCCGAATCGAATGAGCTATGGCACATATTTTTAGGAGCTTTATGTCTATTTAACACGTTTTTGAACTTGTTGACTAGACTATAGGGTACATAATGATATCTGTCTCACCCTTCGGGTATACTTATATTTATTATTGTTATAGATGTCTCTTTCAATAAATTGTATAAAAACCATTAAGGGCATGCTTTGTTCAGTCGACCTCCTGTAGTTGTAGATGACAAACCTATTATGCCGATATTTCCAAATATGCAGCTCTTAAAATAAATTATAACCATTACTTTAAAATCTTGCAATTGTCAACACGTCTGTTTGTAATCTAGAAATCTTGAACATGCGTTGTGCCAACAAAGAGGAATATCGGCAAACTTTCCCAATACAGACATCCTGTTCCGTTGAGTGTGAGTTCAGGAAATTCTAACATCGCCGGCCCTTAGCGAACTTCTTCCAATAACCAGTTATTAGCTTGTAAGTTCTCTTAGTATGTTGGTACACAAATAATTAAAAATCTTTATTTAACTTACAGACGTGATTAATGAGGACGGAATTTTAATTAATGAGGTTGAGATTGTTATTTGTATATTTACTATCGACATACGTAAGTTCTAAAATTCAAAAGCGCAGTTCCACGGTGTCGCAGATTGTTACGCGTGTGTGAAACGCGATGGCCGCGGGTTCGATCCTCGGACCGATACTAATGTTTTTCTCAGGTCTGGGTATTTATAAGACCGAAAAGCCTCGTGTAGTTTTTTAGTGATTCTTAAGACACAAGATTCTATTTTTTTTTATTGCAATGAATAGCTGGATGAGCAATCCGATCGCCTGATGGTAAGCTATATGACCGCTGATGAACAGTAGCTAAACCAATCAACAAGTTGAATTACAAAGCATTGCTTGGCATGCCGCTGCGCTGCCATCCTAACGTATAAAATGATAAGTCTCATCATGTTCATTTGTTACTCTAGCAACAACGTTCTTCAAATCGAAACACAACAGTTTACTTATATTGTTGTTTGGCGGGAGAAATAGACATTTCAGTGGTATCTACCTAGGCAGCCTCTTACATATGAGAGACCTACCACCAGTAAAAGTGTGTGGTCAGAACTATGTATGTGACTGGTGTATGTATGTGATCGTATTCACTCATGCACTACAAACCCAATGTCTTCTAATACATCCACATATCCAAATACAAAAGCAACTTATCCAATCCAGAATTCAATTCCCGTGCGACTTGACCCAATTCCCTATTCCCGCTGCGTATTATTAATCCATAAATAAGAATGTATTATGTTATATCGAAGTCCCTTGTCGCAGTTTTCGCCAATATCAGTGGCCACCGCTGTGTGGTATATGGCCCATGTATTTATGGGGCTCCGAGGAATGAAGATATATATGGATTTCGGAGATAAACTGGCTGTATGCGCCAGTTTGTTATAGGAAACTAAAGATTCCTGGTTTGGATATATCAGAATGGATAGATGCTTAGTAGTTTCTTCTTATAAATTTGAAATATAGCATAAAAATTGTATTTTGTTAGTAGGTACACATAAGTAATCATCCCACAACGTTCAAATTCGTGCGCGAAAGGCGTAACTGATGATCGACTAAAATATATTCCCGTGTATCACATAAAAAAATGATGACAGTCAATCAAAGACAAGACAGGAGCTTAACAGATTTTTGTCTTGAACAAAAAAAAAACGTTACAATCATCATTCGTAATTTAATTTGAAATTCTCTCTATCTTTCTTTAGCCATACCATGTCGACTACTAATTTGTTTTTATAAATTGTACTACAAATTCAAGAAATGCCCATATAGCCTACAATTTATGGTAAAGATATCATTGAACGAAATCAATAACAAACTGTACAGCAATAAAGTGAATGAGAAATCGAACTTGTAACCGCAAAGTTACAGCAAAGTGCACACAGCGACTGGGAAATTAAATATATTGCAAACACAAACTTGGACGAACTCGCGCACACTTTTCACTTGGTTCCGATCTGGAAGTGGCATAAAGTATGAACTGCTTTTGCATAAAGTGTATAACTCAGTAACAGGGCAAATAAAGTACGAACTTACATGAGCAGCTTTTTATTAAAGTTGCTCTATTTTGCCTGCAACTTAGCTTGAATTCTGCAAGTCTAATTTGTCTTTTGCAAAAATTTGCGAAGATTTGTTTATTAAATAGAAATAGTTAATTTTGCCCAAGTTCGATCTTTAAAATCTTTCAGAAACCTTTAGTATTGTGTTCCTGTGACTGATGCTGATTAGGATAGGGATGACCCATTTTGGAGTCTAACTATGTGCGACTTAGCTCCTAGACAAATTGATAGTTAGCTGGAAAATTTCCAAATCTATAAGAGACTGCATAATTTCAGATATATATTTATTTCACATATTAAAATTAATTAAAACCCAAAAACGGATCATACAAACGCACACGCAAATCAATTTTATTCTATGAAATCCGCTTCAAAGTTTTCATTATACTTCTTTGTGCGAAACAGTAGTAGTCCGGAGCAAGTGATCCATAAAACATTCCTCCGAAGTTCGTGCATAAAGCGAGCTCGAGTGGTTTGCGCCGCCGCGCTGCCCGGTGTCGCTGCCAGTTATGAATAAATTATTATATAAATATTTCGTGTGTTTTACACTTTTAGTTCAGATTTCTAGGATAGTAATAAAGATCTGGAGTGATAAAATAGATTTAGAGATTTGTCTATTGCCAATCTAAAATTAAACGGCATGAAAAGAAAGAAAAATAGGTATATTTGTCACAAGCCTTAAACTGCACATAACATTAGCTAAGTGCCTAGTGGCCTGTTGGTAAACTCACTCATGCGGCTGCCAACATGTTCACGGTGGTCGCGAATTTGAATCTCAGGGAACACTTCTGACTTTTCGATTCATCTGTGTATTGAAAGTATAACACGTACGTGTTATACTCTTCACGATGTTTTCCTTCATCGTTATAGTACTATAAGAAACCTGCAAAACATAACGACTTCTAAGAATATCGGTGTTATATGAAGTCCGCCAAACCGCACTAGGCCAGCGTGGTAAGCTTTAATTATTGCCTTACTACTCTCAATTGTCGAGGAGGCCTATATGGGCTGTTACAAATTAGGAAAACTGTGTTGCCAATCGCTTTTTTTTACTATGGCTTGGCGTAAGTGCACAGCAAATGACGGTTAAGTGCAATAACGTCCAATTATTTATTTATGGACAATAGGCAATTACCCTTAGCTATTCAAGATAATTACTTTAGCCTGACATGATAAACACAGCACCGGGTTGTTGAAACTAAGCACACTCGCATGTTACAACCTAGAAGTATAATTACGGTTCTGGTATTATTTTATTGAGAGCCCTAGAAATGTACCATTGACTGCAATACTCCTTGTCCATTAACCTGGATACATGAATAATCATTTTCCATAAATCTGTTGATAACAATACATGCTGTATATTCTGTGTAGTTCTTTTTCTACATATCTGTGTCAGATTGACCTAAGGATCTTGACAAAATTTTGTGTTAAAAAAAATAATTTCGTATTTAATATATTCGTATTAGAGATTATTTCATTCATAATCAAACCTTAAAGCACAGCCCTCTCTAACCTCAGTTTTATTCAACACAATTCGTATCATCCGTGAGTAATAAAGTAAGTGCTGGTATCTGATTCAGAGCAGAGATCCATTAGCGGCATTAGGCGGATACCGAGGTGAGTTACGGACGATTTGCAAGAGCTGCACATCTTGGCTCCATTGCTAAAAGCTTTTGTTTAGGGTGAGACTAATTTTGATTAGTCGCTTGATTAGCAAGTGTTAATAATATTGGCAGTCAAATATTATTTTATTAGTGTAATTTATGTGGCGAGATGTTAAAAGACCGAACTAATTTAATAGAAGCTAACACCGTTAACTTTTCAGACTCATGTTTCGGAATTCTATTGAATATGAATTCATTAAACTATTTAATAGACTAGCATAGTGAATTATAGCCTAAACTCTCTGACTCAAATTTTCGGTTTCATAGCGGACGCCTGTGATCTGCGATGAGATACGTAAGCTCGAACCTATTAGTTAAATGTGAAAAAGTACACAAATACATCATCGAAAAGATAATATCATCAGGCGAAAAATAGATTTATCCATTCTAGAATATTCAGTAAAGGAAAAACCTAACGTCGGACTATCGGAAAATAGATCGAAAATCCGAAGGCGATGACTCCGCCTCGAGGGTAAGAAAAATACCATTTTAATATCCGCATCACGATAACGTATCCTTTCATTAATCCCAGTGTAAGTGCTTGTAACGTAATAAATGCTTTCGGGGTAAAAATAAAACTTTTATTGAACGATGAGTCGGCTTAAACAAAATTACGTTTTTATGATTCAGGCCTATTTCGGAGGGTTACTTTACTTCCCAAGTTTCATTTTTTTCCGAATAAATTATTATAATGTGTTTATGAATTGCTTTTCACTCACGCAAGCTGTTAATTGTTTCTGGTTTTAATAGAAATAAAATATGCCGGGAAATATATTTTTTTTGGACTTAATATGTCCTTAACACACCTCTGACTTTTCGGAGTCATGTGTGTATTGACAGTCAATCACCACGCACTAAAACGGTGAAGGAAAACATCGTGAGGAAACCTGCATACCATAGCGATTCATAAGAATTTCTATGGTATGTAAGTCCGCCAACCCGCACTAGGCCAGCGTGGTGGACTATATGGCCTAACCATTCTCAATCGTACTTTCGATTGTAGAGTAGGCCCGTGCCCTGCAGTGGGACGTATATGGGCTGATACAATACAATACAATACAATGTCCTTAAATGCTGTTTCTAGACGAATTCCATCAAACCACCATCATTGTATTAAGAGGTACCTAATCATTTCACGATGTTGAATAGTTTATTTAGGCTTTTTCAAACTAGTTAGTATTTTGCATAGGTCCGGAAATCGAGCAAACAGGTCACCTGATGGTAAGCGACCATTAGCGATCGCGTGTACAATATTTATTATTAGATGTTATGTTTAAAATCGAAATTAATCTGCCAGCCATTAACTCTAAACATAGAGATTTTATTACACAAAGCTCTAATAATTAACAACACTATAGATTGACGGCTTAACAATAACTGACGTTAAGAACATTTTAATGTTCATTTTAACTGGTACACTCTATGTCAAAATTTTACGCACAAATAATTTGTATACCTATGTACCTATACTCGGAACATTCATTGTCCTTCCGTGTCGCTTCGTTGTTTCTGTGGCAAGTTTCTCTCAAAATATCTAAGCCTTGGACTTGGTTCCTAAGACAAGCAATTCATTCGATTTGTGGTATCACATATTGAGACCTAATTTCTTGTGTCTGAGGACGACGAGCGCAGTAAAATGCCAAGCATTGTTTAGTAGTTCATGTTGTTGTTTGGTTTAGCTACTGTCCATTAGCCGTCGTATCGCTTACCATCAGGCTAATGCCATGCTAGTCTCACCATTCGGAGAAATACATATAAGTTATTCGAAAAAATATTTTATTATCTTATTATTAGGTAATTTGTTAACTATCATAATTGAAAAAAGTAATAATACTTTTTGTTTTATTGCACTATTTTTAAGTATTGAGAAAGATTTATATTCAATCTGTCCATCATCCACCAAACCATCCAATTGTTTTCGAATGAAATGAAATATACAGGGTATATCAAGACTGCTACCGAAAACGAAGCCGGGTGGTAGTTTTAGTGATTTCAGATACAATGCAACTAAATTTTGCGCAAAAAATTGTGACGAAATTTTGTTTTTTCTTTTTTTTCTTTCGTCTACCACCCTAACAGGGTGGTAAAAACATAGTTTTCGTTTTAATAATAGTGTACACCCTTTTATTTTTATAGACGCTATGGTACACGAGGCTTTAAATTATTATTTTAGCGATAACTATGGATTTACCACCCAAAAATTATGATATTTAAAAAAAATAAAAAAAAAATTGTCACGTTTCATTGCGAAATTTTTAGTCACATTGTGTTTGTAATCACTAAAACTACCACCCGGCTTCGTTTTCGGTAGCACTCTTGATATACCCGGTATAACCCATCAACTGAACGCAACAAAACATGGATTTGCCACTTCAATAGGTTTTGGTTTAAGTTACTTTACAATTTCAGTAATTTACGTAAGGACCGTCAAAACATCAATGTCTCGAACATCTATTTTGTATAAGTTCTCAATATCAATTTACTCAACTCATCCGTGTAAGCCTAACGTTGTACTAACGTTCTGTCATAACATCAGTGTTACGTGAGATTGGATTTGCATTGCAAATCAGTTGGATTGGTATTATTCGTATGGCGGGGAACCGTCGCGGCCACAATTTAGGATTATTGCTGGGGGCTTCACGTGTTCGTGTCCCGTTGCGCTTGCTGTAAAATATATGCAATTTCATGTGGATAGTTCGGTGTTGCAGATGCTACTAGTACTATAGATAGATTTATAATATGTTAATTGTGAGGATGTACGTAGATATATACTTTCCTGCACTACTGAAGCGAATGAAAGCATAAGTTGAACACGCATATAACCTCGTAAAGCCATAGATATGCCCCTGTACACGTTGTAGTAATTTCCGTCACAACCCTGCAATCCATATCTGCCTATCCCACTTGCTTGTTTAAATGCTGCATTAATATTAAATTAAAGGAAAATAATTAAGTAAATCCATTAAAATATTCAACACCGTTTAGAATAAACAAAAAATAATATTTACATTTTATGTCGTAATTTTCGCAAACAATTAATTATTTAATGATAAAAAGTTTAGATCTCATTAGTATTCATTTAATAAAATAGCACTCAAAAAGACGTGACCGATAACTCAACATTAATATTTTAATTTTTAAGTGGCTGAAAATCAGCGCTATTCGGACTACTGCACCGGCTAGCACAGGCTGAGCCACTTCCTTTTGTCTTAATGCTTTGTTTTTTGTATCATGATTATTTGTTTTGTAATTAGTATTAAGCAATAAATTGATTTTTATTTTTTTTATTTTATTTAATAAAAATTCCAATCGCAGAATTAAAACCACAAGCACCTATAAATCCACTTTATCCATTTTATCCTCAAAAAACCTACTAAAGCCAACACTAACATTTCTTAAGCACGGTAATAATTTTCATTACTTTGTGACTATCTCGTTGAAGTGACCGATCCCGAACAAAGCTAGGCATGGAATGAAAAATATCATCGCCAACACTTGAAAAATGAACGTCCCATTTAAAGTTAATTCATCTAAGGATGTTAGTACGACTCTCGAGTGCCAAGCATTATACACAGGGGGAAATAAAATTGTAAAATCCATTAACGCTACACAGAGTTAAGCTTATTCTATTTTGTCAGGAGGTTACATTTATTTCGAGGGGCTTCGGCGGGTCGGATTGAGAACAGGTGTCTGGGGACGCCGGCTTTTCTCACTATATTGATTGGATCTTTTGTTTTTGTAAGGATGGTGGGCTGAAATTTTGGGTTTGTTTTTGAAAAAATGTTTGTAAATAGAGGATTCTCTATAGTTGACATTGATAATGAGAGTAATTACAAGCATGCTTTTGTTGCCACGAAGATGCAACCAACGTTTAACACGTCACTAATTATAATTATTCTGATTCTGTATCTGTGTCAGCTCATATGCATACATTATAGGGCATTATCAAGAGTATTCCACCACGCTGGCTTACTGTGGACTGGCGGACCTTACATACCATAGACATTATGTTTAAATAGAATATGTATAAAAGGTATGCAGATTTCCTCGCCATGTTTTGCTTCACCTTTGTAGTGCGTGGTGATTGACTATCAATACACACATGACTCCGAAAAATCTAAGATGGGTTTCGGGATTCGATCCCGCGAACGTATTAGCAGCCGCGGTTGGTCCCTTTAACAACAGTCCACCACCCTTTGTTCTGATTATTTTTATTAAATTCGATGCGGGTTAAGACGAGGTATTGGCCTATGTGGGTGTATGTACACGTATATACATATTTATGCATATATACATATCATCCATCCATCCATGAGCCAAAGGAAATCCACTGCTGAACATAGAAAAACGTAGGCCTCCCCCAATGATTTCCATAGTGACCTGTTGGAGGCGGCCTGCATCCAGCGATGTCCCGCGACCTTTGCCAGGTCGTCTGACCACCTACTTGTGGGTGGACGACTTACACTGCGCTAATACCCCTATAATGGCGACGCAAATATTCGAGTACACATATGTGTTAAATATATATTTTTAAATACTATTTTTTATCTTTAATTGTTATGTCTTTATTTTGTTCATACTTTGTATATTTTCTACTCGTATTTCTGGTAAAAAATCATTATTTTAATTACTGTGCATGTGCCAATGAATGGTATTTCTTTCTTTCGAAGTTATAAAACGTAATTTTTATATCCTCTACTATGTTAAGTACGTCCCATTCCGTTACATTCCTCGTCTTATAAGTCGAAATAAGACACTTATATTAGATTAACCGCTTCGTTTAAACAAATCTCTAGGACATTTGTAAAGGCCTTGGCTTTTTTATTTTTCTCTTCTTTTACGATTTAAGCTGTTTTACCAACTCAATATATTTGATGGAATTTGGTGAATTCTTTATTTGTAGAGTTTTACGACTATATAGTAATACCATTTATTTAATAGTCGACATTGATTTACTTTGGTGGAAGATTGGCCTTTATTTTCTATTGAAGTGAAATAACTGCACTAATATTGTTTTTATTTTGGTACACTGCCGTACTCAGTCACTGGACTGCATTAGCCTTGGTGGTAAATGTAAATACCGATCAGACAGAGTATGCAATAGGATCAGGCGGCGGTCTCATGGCATTGTTAAAGGACTCCGGATTAAGAGTGTTCGCTCCATGAACACGTGTGATGGCAAACCGTTCCATATCTTGAATTTGCGGCAGAGAAAACAATGGAACAACCTTTTGGTTGCCGCCGAGATTATTTGGATCGAATAGCTTTCATTAATATTTTAATTACCATCATCTCTAAGGTAATATATTAAAACATTTTCAACATGCAACTACGGCAATAAAGAAAGAAATAAAAGAAAGAAAAACAGATTTATTTGTCACGAACAATACATCGCAAAAATTCACACACTGGTAACATAAAAAAACAAAATAAAAGGAGGGAGTTTATGCGTAGCATCGCTGTGACACTTGACCACTCAGCATAATGTTGCACTGCGGCGCGAGCCACAGCACAACGCTTGTTTCCAGTGGTCACCTAGAGTGACATGCGAACGCTGGCCGACGTACTAACATAATATTGATAATTACCTAAAATGCCTAATACCTAATAATACGTATTTTTTAAGTAGAACGTTCGAACATTAGTCGTTAGAGCAGAGTAACCTCCCAGAGCCTGAGCTAAATAGTGAAATTGAGTATGCAGGTGGAACCTAGCACCTTACGGCTAACACTAGATAGGAAGATAAACGATTGAAAAGATTTACTTCCTAAAATATTATTTCAATTTCTAATCAATCTTACTCATTACAATAACTCAGTAATTCAAAAAGAAAATTATAAAAAAAGCAATAGACAAAACGAAAAAGTTGTTGAGTAAATTAGAATGTCGTTATTCATTTGTTTGGCAACTGTGTGTAATTTTCATCTAAGCGTCACAACGAGCCAGAAAATTGTCTTTTAGTCCACTTTTTATTCGCTAATACTTTTATTATTAATGTATGCTGTCGTTTATTAATTTGTGTGCTAAATTTGTTAAGATGCGAGTATTATGTTGTATTCTATGGTAGGATATTATAGCAAGTATATTTTTTTGCTCTCATGCTGGTAAGTAAACATTTTCAGGTGGACCTGAACAAATATTCAATAAGTGACATGCTTGCGCGATTGCCGGTGCTAAGCAATAAAAAAAACTCCTTACTCTAGTAATTAAATATTTTTGATCCACCAAATTTGGTAATATCAAATTTTATTATCGGGCCTTCACAACCCGGAAGAAATATATTTGCCTTCACCAATACAAAAAAGTAACAAGGATGTAATCCCCCATAACCACCGGGCAGTATTTTATAATAAACCAAAAATGTATATTTTAAGCCATGAAAACACGGCAGCGTAAGGCGAAGCTTCATTATGGCACATTAAGGCGATGACTCGACTTGATGAGCAGCTTGTGAGGGCAGGCCCCCCGCGGCCGCCCACTGAGTCCCCCCCTGACGTATGCGACAGCGAAATTAACTGGCTTCGTTATTAGAGAAATGTTTTGTGACGTAATTACATTCGAGTGGGGCGAATGCTTGTTCAGTTTTTGGGTTTATTTGTATGCTGATTTGGGTAAGGATAAATATATTTTATTGATGTTTTTCTATTTTCAATTCGTACCGATATTTGTTTATATAATTTATTATATTTATAAATATTATTATAGTATTCTATCTAAAAGTAATATCAAAAGCACAGATTATGAAACGTATTATAATTAATATTTTGTTGTTATCTTTAGAAAGGAACTAACCTCTTTCATTGATTTTAGCCATTTCAGGTATAATATTAATACTCACACCAATCCTCGTTTTAGCACTGATTGTTATTGTAACGTAGCTTGAGGTTAACATAAATATCTCCATCACAAAATAAATACATTCTGTTTGAAGTAGAAATATACCTGTTCATAATAGCAAAGCAAATCTGCGATATGTATTGCAAATACAAGCAACTTTAACAGCAAATTGAATGGGTTGGTATATTCTAATCTAACAATGAATTGATGCGTTTGTGATTTTATGGTCCTATCGCGTTCAATGAATAATATTACCGAACGTATTTTCTCTTCACTTTCCCCGTATCTCCCACACCCTATCCACTCCAAATCATGTTATCATTATAATTTTTCATCAGTCTCATAATTTTTAATTTGAATATCGGCTAGTATTTTTATGTATTATTGTTTTTGAGTTTGGTAACTTTGACCATTAGTGCTTTGATAATTATTTGGAATTTTATAAAAAACTTTTTTTGTTAATGCTGGCCTAATGATTGGTTAATGATGGCGGTCGGTTAGTTGAGATAATGTCAATTTATTTTTGGAAATGAATTTTAGTGGCGAGTTGATTAGGAAATTGGGTTGTGAAAAGAGTTGTGAAAAAATGTGGGTTTAATTGTCACACCGAGATAAATGCCTTTTCTACAAGTTATTCGTAGTTTCTGAACGCCGCGATACAAGATTTGTATTTCAATTCGTATTCAGGAATGTCTGTGTCTATTTTTGTCTTATTTGTTCCACTTTCAGTCACAGCCAGGAGGACACCGTGATGATCCCAAATTTGCCAAACTCTGATGAAAATTTTTACTAAAACACGGGATACCTTTCCCTGATAATCTCATTTATGAGAGATCGTATCGGATTTTATCTCGAATCTTGCTTTAGTGTGGAAAAAATCCAATTTAGTAGCAGATGTCAGACGATACGCAACATTCTAATAATCGCTCTAGAAGTTAAATGAACTCAAGATTCAGAATCCAAATTGGGTATGAATATCAAAACTAAGTCACGTTTTCTATATCTATTACGCATATTACATTCTTGGAGTGCTGATTAACTTTGCTTGTATTAAGTATTTGTTATACTCGTAGTAGATTTCTCATATGTAAGAGGCGGCATGGGTTTAAGACTTAACATCTTATGTCTCAGGATGACGAGCTCCGTGGAATGCCAAGCATTGCTTTGTAATTCAAGGTGTCAGTTGGTTTTGCTAGTGTTCATGAGCGGTCGTATCGCTTATCATCAGGTGAACAGCAAGCTGGTGTTGCCATACATTCCAATAAAAAAAAATGTTTAATCTAGACAAATCCATTATCAAACATCGGTTTGTTTAGTTAAGCTTTATCATCGAAGCAAAAGCGAGGGAATTGTGGAGAAAATTTCAATTTAATATGTCAACTGTCGGAAAGAAGCCGCGATACGCCCGGCTTTGAAAATACACTGCTTTCTTACAATGTAAAGAAATGAAATGTTTCTGTAGATGTTCTGATTTCATATGCAAACACACTTTGTACACAGAATTAATTTTATAATATGTATATTAGCAGATTTAGAAGAAAATTATAATTTACTTAGTATCGACATTTTAGTATTGAGAATCTATCGCTACTAAAAATAAATACACCGAACATTAGCATCGATTACGTCTTGTGTCGTGGGTATACATACATACACACAATACATACACAAAAACATACATACCTGAGACAAATACTCATGGGCCTCAGAAATATTTCGGTGCTTGGAGCGAACCTGCAGCTTCTCGTTCACCGCCTGCGTCTAACTCACTGCTGCCAAATTCATTTTGGCAACATTTTATTTTCTCTCATTAGACAGGTAGTTAAACTAGAGACCGCGAATCTATCCTCGGTCGAAAACGACTTAATATGTTTGTGTCACAAATAAACATCTCTTTCGGGTATGAGTGATAACAGCAAAATATTTTTCATAATATCGGATAATCTCAACGTAAGACTTGATGCCTTAATGTTAGTGTATTAACACTATACTGATACACATATATTTATGTGGCAATGTGCTCATGTCATTGCATACCGACACTAACTCCTATACCTCTAAGTAGGCAGATAATCAACTATTGGTACCTACAATTTTCCAAGGTAATTGCCGTCCGAAAATATTGAGGTATATAAAATTGGTACAAGTGTACTATTTTTGAAAGCCGTCCGGACCTTGAAATCGAACCCATAATTTATAGTTCACTGCCCATACACGTTGCTACTGAACCACTAGAGCTAAATAAAACCCATTAAATGTTACTCTGCATTATAAATCTAAAATAAATTATCATTTTTGTTTGCAAATACAGAACTCTGGGATATTTTTATACATATAACTTAAGGCTTTTTGTTTTATTGCAGTTTACAAGAGAAATTCTATTGAGTCTTTTTAATTTAAATGTTTATCTCGAAATGTAGGAGTAAATAAAATAAGTATACTTTATTTTTCAAATATTGAAGACACTTGTAAATAATTTTGCATGGCATTTGAAGGTCAATGACCGATTTCCAGTGACTTAGAAATTGAAATACACAATGTTTTTCAAATAGATATTCTTGTTATAGCCTTTTCATGGAAGTTCAAAAGAATAAATATATATTTTTTTTTCATCACCAGAAAATAAGAAGTGAGTGGCAATAAAAAATAGATTTGTATCTATCTATTTCATGATACAATAACTTAATCATTGTTCAAAGGAAATATTTAAATATACTTTTCCTACTAAAACTCTCATTATTTCTGAAGGAAACGTAAACAGACTCAAATCAGGCCCTTTTCATAATTGGCTTCGGCTGCGCTAAATGAATTCAGTTCATGAATTAGTCACACAATTATCGCTGATTCATTTCCCTTTCATAAAATTATAATGCTGAAAATATTGTGGCCTTGCGGTATTATTCGAACCCATTTTTAATTTACGATGAAGTCTTATTGTCTGTTTCATGCATAATTGCGTCACTGATCGCCACATATTATCAATAATCTTAGTTAGTTACACGTGAATTTTACACAAAAACAAGTAAATCCTCGAGAAATTATATTTCTGCTTACTTGCACTTTAATTGCTTTGAGCCCAGAAATCCAAGACCTTATATGACGAAAGATATGAGAATGTAAGCAAAATATAGTTTTACATCTGCGAATGATTCACTCATATTTTCATTCTACCAACGACTGATCTTCTGATGATGCATGATAGTGATCGTCAATGTTGAAAGTAGAATGACGTCATTTAAAACGATTCAAAGAATTATTTTGACAGCCTCCATGACACCGGCTGTAATACGAGAGGCTGCGGGTTTGATCTTCGCACCGAGACAAATGTTTGTGAGGCCGAAAAGTCTGTTATAGTTTCTAACACCCACGACACACGACTTAATTGATCTTAATGTGGTGGTGAGTGGTCAGAACTATGTATGTGACTTTTGCGTGTTATTTATTTATTTTGTAAATTTCTAGAGCCACGCTGTGACGACTCAGCATGAATCGACGTGAAGCGTCAACTTCGCTTCCGCGTGTCGTTCGGTGAGTGAAATTTTCGGAAGATTTTCCTCTTTCCATACTTTATCCTTCGTACTCCCATCCCGATTTGATGGACTAGCAACGCATTCATAATCCAAGCGTTATGGATTTTCATGGCCGGTAGTGATCACTTATCAGAAGGTGACCCTTTTGCAAGTTTGCCGAAATTATGCTTAAAAATAATTGTCTCCGTTATAACAGCAGATTTTTCCGATACCAAATAGGGAAGATTCTTGAACCTAAAATCTTAAAATTAATCAATTTACCCTCCATGTACACTTTGCATAAGCCCACATTCACAAACAAAACATGTTTTAAATGTAAAAACGAATCCATATATCAAACTAATAAATAGTGAACTATAGGGAAATCCAGTGTGTTCCGTCCATAAATCTTAGCGTGGTGGGTTTCTAGGGCCCTACTATATAAATCCGAAGTTCGAATCTTCGTGACGTTTTTCGTTTCGAAACCTACTCTGTAACACGAAATTCGAAACTTCGGATCGAAGAATGAATGATTCGCATATATCGGCAATCCAAACATTTACATTTTTATTTACTATATTCATCCGACGAACGAAGTAAGTGACGATACGTATGTACCTACTCTGTAAATGTTCGTATTGCCGATATATTGGAATAATTCATTCTTCGATCCGAAGATTCGAACTTCGTGTTATAGAGTAGGTTTCGAAACGAAAAACGTCACGAAGTTTCGAACTTCGTTTCGGATTTATATAGTAGGGCCCCTAGTACATTTGTCGTACACGTTGCGTTGTGTCCGTGGTCATACCACGCGACACTGCGGCGGGCGGGTCGCGGGGCGGAGTACTCGCAATGTACAAATAATTGAGCTAAATAAACAAATTTTAATAAATTTTATTTTAACTATAACATTCAAATTCTACATAAATAATAACAGAAACACTTAACTGGTCCATAAAATAACTTACAATTTTAAACAAAAATTGAGCTAATGTTAAAAATGTAGGGGATTCCATTAAGTCTATTTTTTTTACACGCTTTTTATTAGCTTCACCTGTATGTTTGTATGTTTGTTAGTATGTTTGTATGTTTGTTTGTAACCGACTTCTTTGGGCGCGATTTTGACCCACTTTAAACGGCCAGATTTCGTTCAAACTTTGTAGATTTATTGAGGACCGATGACAATACAATAATTCGATTAAAATATGTGATTATCCTGATTAGATTCGCCAGGATTAATTATTATTATAATTGATGACCATTGCTACTGACCACTAGATGGCGTATAGATGAACATAATTTGCTACTGACTAACAGATGGCGTGATAACGTCAATAATGAATGTTTGCACTATTTATCGCTAGATGGCGTTAATATTGTATTCTTCAAGTGTCAAATGTTACTACTTACTACGGACCAACAGATAGCGTTATTGATTGGAAATACAGCCGTAGATGAATGTTTTTAGTCAAAACAATTAAATAATAGTTAAAAAAAACTAAAATACACGCTTTAATAAGATATACGACTAAAAAAGTAAAAATAATTGATACTGAATTTAAGATAAGAAAATGGAGTAAAATACATATATTTTATTGTTACAAAGCGTGGGGTGTTTACAACAATTACTTATCCTCCTGCACCCCACGCTTTGTAACAATAAAATATATGTATTTTACTCCATTTTCTTATCTTAAATTCAGTATCAATTATTTTTACTTTTTTAGTTGTATATCTTATTTAAAATATAACTTTACTTAAACATTATTTCTCAAAACTATTACAACTTCAAGTAAAAAAGAAATGACATGTTTTTGTATGCTTAAGCTAAAATATGAAGTCGTATAATAGAACAGGTGTCTTAAAAATATATGTTAATATTCTTTTATTTAATTTTGTATGTGTATTCCACTGCTGAGAGAATGGCTTCATATTTGGATTTTCAAATACTGAAGTCATGTTTCCTAACTTTAATTTTCGCCACTAATTAACCAAGGGGCTACAAAATAAATTACTCTCTTAGATTAAACAAACAAAAAAATAATTAAAGGATGTGTTCTTAGTTAAATAATTATTTTATAGTTAACAACACCAGATGTCTAACAACTGCCAACTAAAGGGGCTGTCACCAACCAAGGGGGCTGTCATTGCCGTTATTTATAAATATATATCTAAATCGATAAGCTAATATGAAGAAATATTATTTGAATTATAATTACTACGATATTAAAGGAATAATTATATTCAATTCTCTTCAAGTCGACAGCGCATCGAGGATTGTCCACAACAGCCCACGCGGTAAACACCTGGAGAAATATATTTAAGCGTAATCGGTCAATTCCCGGGCCACTTTAGACTCCGTTTTAAAATAACCCGTTAATACCTTTAAACGTATTCCCATTTTATATTTGCAGTCAAAAAGTGGCCGGGCCAATGTTACCCCATGTTTTGAATGAATCTCTGGACGTTTAAACGTAATTCATAAAATTGTTCGTACATTTTGTGGGAGCGGGGTTTCATTTGGCAATTTACGTATGCTCGGCCTGAGTTAAAATTACGGAAACGTAATTTATATTTATTCATACTTGTAGTTTGCATTCATGCGGATGATTATTTAGTTGGTAATTTCTTTTGTAATGGCTTGTTTTTATAATAAAAAAAAAAGTATTTTAATGTGTGTATTAACTAATTCGATGGTTCCGGAGCACAACGCACAGGTAACAAACAAATATTTTTTGTTCTCAGTAATATTTTGCCCGTTTTATGTGTGTTAATCTTAATCCTCACATTTCATATTCAGCATCTCTACCTAAATAATTTACCATATTACTAATTACATTTCAACAATGATATCAAATCACAAATACTGACATACATATTCACTCAACCATTTTCTAATTTATGATTAATTTAATCTAATCAACTCAATGCTATTATTAGCTGTATACAAATGAGAGACATCGAAGTTACAAATGTTACGAGAAGGCTTAGGATAAAAAGCCAGGCATTTGTATGCTGAATTACGGTCTGTCGTGTACACCCAAATGTCACGGGGTCAGGGGCCCTGACAAAATATTCAAAGAGGCCGATGTTGGGCAATTTTTAAGGCAGATTTAGTAAATTTATTCACGCTGAACAACCATGTAACAAGTGTAGGGGATTATGTTTTAATGTTAGGTTTGATATAAGAGCATTGATGATAGACAAAAGAATAAAACTTTAAATATAGTTTTACCTTAAATTTTGTTTCGATAGTTTTGTTTTCAAGATAGCTTTTGCGTTATTAATTTTTTTTTGCAGTTTTATTCAATCTGTCTGGCCTCCTGTGGGGCCTTACTCAAGGTTTAAGTATAGTTGTTAATAATAAATAATGCTACCAAAATGAAGAAATTCATAAACATAGATTTAAAATTACTTACTATTTGTCTGTCTTTGGCCCTAACGGCCCAAAGGAGACTATTTCAGAAGTTCGAAAAATATTAATTATGGGAGGTCTTTACACCGATCACTTGATTTTTTTTACCTGTACTGTGCGGTAACTAGTAAACATTTAACAACGTGATTTTCCCGTGTCCTAAGTATGTCATAACTATCACGCCCCGGCATCCATTTGGCAAGTGATCTAGCCAGCCTTATCAAATGCTATTCTGTAGCCTCTTCCGTACCCATTTAGCCATGAGCGATATAAAATGAGGTCACATCGACCCATCTCGGCTTACGACCAGATTGTGCTATCACATACACGGGTTGAATGGCGTGATATCGACCTATGTATACCACTGCTGTGGAAGTGCGTGGTGGCCTGTTGGTAACAGACCAGACGCGACTTCGAACGTATTCATGGTGATCGCGGGTTCAAATCCTAGGGCACATCTGACTTTTAGAAGTCATTTGTATGAATTTATATGGTATGTAAAACTTCGCCAACCTGCACTAGGCCAAAGTAGTAGACGATATGGCCTAACCACTCTCAATCGTACTCTCGTTTGTAGAGTAGGTGAGTACCCTGCAGTGTACCCGTATATGGGATGATACAATACTATTGCTGGGCATGTCTAGGATTGAAACGGTTACGCCTTAGTCCATCATGCTGGAGTATGAGTACCTGTCTGTAATCTGTAGCAGCCCATATAGGTCCCACTGCAGGGCACGGGCCTACTCTACAATCGACAGTACGATTGAGAGTGGTTAGGCCATATAGTCCACCACGCTGGCCTAGTGCGGGTTGGCGGACTTACATACCATAGATTTTTTTATAAATTGCAATGGTATGCAGGTTTCCTCACGATGTTTTCCTTCACCGTTTTTAGTGCGTGGTGATTGACTATCAATACACACATGACTCCGAAAAGTCAGAGGTGTGTCCAGGGATTCGAACCCGCCACCACGCACTTCCAATCCCCTTTTGAAATTCGGTTACCGCTTGTTCGATAAAACACATTTTATAAGGAGTAATTCTCAAAGCCTACATTATGTATGCAATGTATTGAATACATCAAAGGTAAGAAAAGAAGGCAACTTAAGCCGATAGGGATATGAGACGAGCCAAATAAAAACACAAAGGAAGGGTGCGCCCGATAAAAAACTACGTTTTAACAAAGGTCTGAAATGGGATTTATGTCCAAGTAGAACCGACTCTTTGTTTTTTATAGTCTTTAACCTCTGAAGGTTAGCAATGCACGTTTTACTGGGACTTCAGATGGAAGGGAAACAATGTGTTTTCTTTGGGAAATTTTGTATTAGAGATGTTATATCTTTGTATGTTGTAAATTTGTTCAAGTTAATGTGTAAAGTTCTGTAAGTGATATTATATTTACAATTTTGACAAATCTTCTAGCATTCGCGTATAGCTTATAGCACTCAGATAAGTATAAATATTCTATCTTATCGCAGTACAAGTTTTTTTATTGCAGTGAATGGCGAGACGAGCATGTCGTTCGCCTAATGGTTAGCGATACGACCCCTAATGAACAGTGTTATAAACAAACAACACCTTGAATTACAAAGCAATGCTTGGCATTCCACTGCGCTCACCATCCTGAGACATAAAATGTTAAGTATCAGTATGTCCAGTAGTTTCACTAGCTACGATGTCCTTCTGAACACAACATTTACACTGCTGTTTGGCGGGATTAATAGGCATTGCGGTGGTACCTATCCAGGCGGCCTCTCACATATGAGAGACCTATCACCACTAATGACTTTCAGATTTTTCGCCTCATTCAGAACATGTTTGTGTGTCATTCAGTTACCTCTTAGAATTATATTCATCTTACTTTAAAATTATATTTTTTTATTTAAATACTAAAAACGCTTCACCTTCTAATAGGATTAAATAAAATGGCATATTCATTCGACGCAGCTACGCAATACCAGCGTCTAGGACAGAATCCAGATTATGCTCATTTTACTTATCATAAATGAAACTTGACGCGTTTTCTGATACACTTAGAGACTCCTCGGTTGCTTTTAATATAGTAATTGTAATTATCTATAATAATTTTAGAATAAATTGAAGTAAATTTATTCAACAAAAGTATATAGATAAATGAAGCGGAGAAAGGTAAAAGTTTTAAGGTAATTATAAATTAAGTTTTCGCCCTGTAATACATAGCTAATAATCCAATAACTGATTTCTAAAATACGTGTAGATATGACGTTAAAATAATAATAATATGCATTCGAAATAAAAACTTACTTAAAAATACATTCAGACACAGAAAGAGGAAATTTGCTAAAGAATGTAGAACATTTTTCCGGTGTAGAAAATACTTACTCAGGCGAAGTGATTGCACGAATAGCTTTTAAATATTAAGTCAGGAGCAGTTTAATACGTATTCTAGTATTCACGATTGAGAACATCTTTGAAAAGTAAAAGAATATTTTCAATTCATTCTACTTGGTTGCGGGAACAACCGAACAGAAACTGTTCTTTTAAATTATTGACAACACAAACCAATACGGTGGATATACCAATGCTAGTAGTAGAATTTTACATAGCGAACAACACACAAAAATGTACGACCCATGCCTTACATCAATTTAAATTTCTACATGTGTGGCTTACTTATGTACTTGTTTCGTTTTGTGAGTTTGTTTTTCCTGAATAAAATAAAATCCTAAAACAGAATGAAGTCGCGTAACTTTATTAACCAAATACATTCGTCAAGGAACTATTTGCGGTTAAAGGGTAATTGAGGTAAACCGCGTCCGCACCAGGAATTCGAAACTCCCCAAGAATACATACCGTGGGTACAAACCCGCTGAAATCTCAGTTATTCCACCAAACGCCGCCGATAAATGGCAATTAAAATTACAAAAATAGAAAATGATTTCGGGTTGGTGTATTCGAAAAACTTGAGGCATTTTTATTTAAAGAATGTTATATTTTTAAACTAATTCTGGTTTTAAATATAGATATATGAAATAATAATATTTGTTGGGTGGTATTTTGTTTCTATTTTTGAGTTTATGACGTCATTCAAGTAAAGTATTACAATAGCAATAGCAGGGGAATTTTCCATACAATTAAATTAAATGATAAAATTGTTTGAAACATTCTTAAATTGTAGTAACATTTTAGACTTGGAGTTATTCCTCTCTAGGTTGATCATAATTCATTTTGCTACAAGTCTAGCGATTTTCTCGAAAAAAATTGATAGTGTAGACAATACTACCAGCTCCTCTTTGAAAACTTGATGGATTTAGATCTTGCATTTGATGTCTTAACCTCATCGCAATGCCTCTCAAATCAAGTATCAGTTTAGCATGTCGAATAGCAACATCATCATCATCCACAGTCTGTAAGTTCCCACTGCTGGGTATCTCTCTCATATTATACCACTTTTCTCTGTTTTTTGTCAGTCGCATCCAGGTTCGGCCTGCGAATTAGACAATTTCGTCGACCCATCTTGCCACCGGAGAACGCTACGCTAAATAAATATATTATTAATGCGTGAATAGCATAATTACCAAAAATCTGATGGTAAAATATTTCTTTACCTACGTTAGATAATGGCCTCCATAGGCAATGATGGGAAAACCGATATAATTATATTATTTATGGCATTTCTAGGTTCGCCTGTATGTATTTCAAACCAGCTGGCATAATAGTTATGCCAACGAAAAAACAAAAAAAAAAATAAAGAAAAAAAACATCCAATCCCATCCCGACCCACTTACAAGCCTTTAATATAATCCTAAAACGACACTTGTAATCCCTTGTACCCTGCGGCCGGACAGATCAAAAACCTGTATAAACTTAGGAGCCGAGTTAAAAATGTTTGATGAAGGGATTGAGATAATGGACCGCCGACATTGTACTTCAATTGAGGCACTCATTAATTGGACGAGTTACTTCAATGGACCATAACTTTTGAGGGTTTAATGGAGGGCGTATGAATCATAATTGGAAGGGTTCATAGCTGTTTTTAGAATGGTTATGAGAGATTTCAGGAGAGTAATTATGTGTTTTTGATAGTGAAAGGGTGTATGTAAAAATATGAAAGACTGCAACTTCGATGTTAGTATTGGGATAAAAGAGAGTTATAATAAAAAAATATATTACCAAGTATTGAAATAAAACTATTATTTACGGATTTTATCGCGGATTTGGTTTAATTTTTACATTTTTTGAGTTCCCGACGTTTCGATTACTTTACAGCTTTCGTGGTCACGGGGCTAACTGTATGTATATTACCAAGTATTTATTTTTATCCATATAATATTTCTATTCTTACACTTCCAATCCTTTTTCCTTCCGTCTCCCTTTTAGATTCGATGGGCCAGCAATATTAAAAATTAAAGCTGTGGATATTGTTGCCTTCAGGTGACGATGTTTAACGGTATCGTATTGAAAAAAAACTAACTCTAAATAATTAATTAGACAAATTATCATAACTCTTTATCAACCTAAATCAAAATTGAACTGCCATATTCTAAGCAATTCATAAACTATTTTCCTGTTAATTTACAGACTCCAGATTCGGACAGTCACCGTAGCTATAAAGTAAATTAATCTCAACAAAATTTCGCACTTGGGCTGTTAAGCCTTGGGTTATTACGAGATTGTTAACTCCAGCAAGAAGCACCTCAAACAGGCAACAAGTTCCGGATTAATTACGCAAAATTCTTACTTTTAATGATTCCAGTTTGAAGTTAAAACAAAACAATACAACTTAAATTAGACGGAGAACAAACGAGATATTGTAATCTTGAAGTTGCGGCAAGTAATTTAAAGTTTACGCTATATTGCAGAGCCTTTGGGTAGGATCGGTGACACGTTTATTGGCTTCAGTGGAAAACGTCGATGATTTATTCATTGATTGTGATTTAGTTGGTACGAATGGGCCGGTTCAGTTAGTTTTTCGATGCTATTCCAGGCTTCGAGCGACAATTGGAGCGGTGCCATAAATTGTATGTGAAATGTTTTCATCGGGGCTATGAGGGTTGAAAGTATATTGTACGGGTTTATTTTTCAGAGATTGCTCTGGTACAGCTTTACTGATACAGAGCTGAATGGTTTTTTACAGATCTTTTATTCAGTATTTCATCTTTTAGTATTAAATATTTTATTACAAAACTAAAACATTGGCACGCAACACTTTTTAAAAATGATAATATATCTTCATTTTTTCACCACTCGTAACTCGTAAAAACAAAGTATCTGAGTATAAAGTACAAAATGTCTGTTTGGATATATTGTTAAATCCATCGGAGTTAATTTGAAAAGGTGCGTGTACGAAGCCGGCTTACCTTGAAAAGTTTACAAAACACGAGTTTATCCCGTTACAACGGAAATTGATTTCAGAATTTGTTAGCGCCGCGTATGCAAATCAGTAGGTGTTATTTTATGTTTGAAATAATTTAGTTTTATCATCTTTATAATGGTCTATTTTTAAACGCATTTTTATTTCAGTACATACTGAGTTGTTTCTATATTGAGAAAGTTTTGAATAGATTCTTTGAAAGCACGTTATGTATAATTTATGACTTATTACTTATATGGACAAAGTCAACAATTACTTTTTTTGATGTCATTCATCTGATGGTAAGCAATACGACCAGTCATAGACAGTAGCAAAACCAAACAACGCCATGACATACAAAGCACTGCTTAGCATTTAATTGTACTTGACACCCTGGGACATAAGATATATTAGACATACACGTTGTAGTGGTATCCAGGCGATATTTTAAAAATGAGAGTCGTATCAAAATCATACTTATTTTCATAAGTACCATCAAGTAAAGACACCTCACCATTTCCACTTTAATCGTTCCAAAATCCGTCAAAATCCCCATAAAAATAGCTCGTAACAATCACACTCCGGCTTAACTGTAATAAAGTGATGGGAATTGTTTCACACAGTTAAAGGCTTAATTTTGGGAGGTGGCTTATCGCAGTAATTCAGGAGGGACCGTCAGAATTTACCTCCAGTGGTACACTGAGTTATGTTAACTTTTGTTTTGGATTAACTGGTAAATCTACGCACACAGTTAATTAAGATTACTGACGCACTGACTGGTTTAGTGTAGGCTAGTGGTATTCAATTTCAGATTATTTTAAAGAAATTAATGGAAAGACGAGCGTGCCATTTGCTTGATGGTAAGCGACACGAACACACAAACACACACGATAGCTCTCACCATCCTGTGACAGGATGTTAAACTGCTCATGGACAACCAAACAACATCATGAAATACAAAGCAATGCTTGGCATTCCATTACGCTCGCCATACTGTGACAGGATGTAAAATCTCATTGTTTTCATTAGTTACTCTGGTTACAATGTATTTCAAACCAAGACACGACAGTGTTGTTTAACGAGAAAACTAGGCTGTGCGATGGTACCTACCCAGGTGGCTTCTCATGTATGAATGACCAATCAGTAAATGTCAGTAGTCACTTATTATCATGGGATCTTAAATTAAAAGTTGTCCCTCAACTGTCTCAAATAGCTTTAGTACCACAATGTCAAAGAAATTACGACGGATTTTTTTTATCACAACACATAATTAAAAAATAATTAGTTGTACGAACAAAAATATTTTATAGATGAAATTAAATCCTGGAACTCTTGTGTCACAGTTCGCGTTTAAACTAGCTGGACCACGGAAATTATCGGTCTGAAATATTCTGTTTGAGTAATGACCACATTATTTTTTGCAGTAAGCTAAAAAAATATTGATCGTCTACGATCTTTTGTTATCTGAATGCGTGATTTTCAAAATATTAGGATTTTTTTTTCTTTATTTAGGTTTTAATATATTTGACATTTAAGAGTATACATTTTTGTTGTTTACCTTATGAAAACAAATCTCAAAAAATGCGTTAAATAGATATTTTTATATTTTATATGTAGTTCCAAATTTCACCACAGGCCAATAGAAAATATATGAACTATAACTCACAAATATCGGATAAAAGTGGACAGGAAAATGAGGGGTTTCTGTGCTTTTGAAAGAAAGAAAGAAAGAAAGAAACATTTATTCGTTACAAGCAAAGAATTACAGCTTTAAGTTCTACATACAATATACATATAACAGTGCTTGTTAACGAAACGGCTCAGGCTCAGCTTGTGCTGGTATAAACCAACGCTGGTCTTCCGCAAGGCCGGTAAATGATGTCACAAATGCCAAAAACATAATACGTATAAGAAATATTTAAAATTTAAACAAAACAAAATTATAGCAATATTCGCCCAGATGTGGGTACATATAAATATCTCGTGTCCCGCTGACGAGTGCACGGGTTAGTCTGTGGAGTGCACACTGAAAAAAAGATTCCCAGGCATCTGAGCAATATTAAACGGTGACCAAGTTTAACAACAACTTTATACAACTACAAGACGTTACAATTACAGTTTTGGAACAGGACATATACAAAGGTATGAGTACTAAGTTTAACAATTAGAATTCATGTTAAGAGAAGCGCTAGGTAAAACATCTCGCGTTAAAACTATATAGGTACAATATACGGACTAAATCTGCATGGCAAGATGCTGCACAGACAACCAGACCCTTACAACCACAGGAAATATATAAAATAAATAAATTAAATTGTAGGTAAGTACATTAACTATAATGGAAACTGCATTCTTATAATATTAAAAGTTGACAAGTAAGTAAATTAAAATATTAGTATAGCCTATGTCAAATAATGATAATCACAACAAGTAATAAATTCTTCTAAGAGGGAATATTTACGTAATATAATATTTAATGTGTACGTATATACATTCACAAAAACCAATGTCACTTAGATAGCGCTAGTGTCATGTTTTAAAGATCCTTCATTTCGTTGATGTTCAAGAATAAATGACTTCAGTGCTAACCTAAAACCATAAATACTTCTTTTGCCGACATTCACTTAGCTTCTTAACAATTATAGCGAAATAACTTAATATTAGCAACACACGAAGAGATTCAGATAAGTGTCCGATGTTCTATTGACTTTCCCCACCTCCGTGTACCTGATATTAGGTTTGATCCTAAAATAAATAAGACACGTAAGCCTCCATTTTAGCAATTCAATTTTCCTTTTTCCTAACGTAATTCGAGCTAATCCATTTTACGTCGTGTAATACGGTTGTGCCGCTGTAAAAGATACCAATGCTTTCAATCCGTAGGGAACACAAGTATTGAATTCAGAGGCTTCTTACCTTTATAGGTAATGACACTTTTGGGGATGATGAATGTCTTTTAATATTAGATGACAATAATTTTATCAGAATTTCGAGTAAAGGTAATTTTCAAAGTAAATATTAATGGAAGATTAACCCTAAAAAAGTGCTTATACCTAGAGAATTGAGATATACAACTTTCAGCTTCCAAAAATAGCTATGTGATTTCTGGAATGTAATAAAATTTATGACCAAATTTTACAACAAATTACAAAATAGTCTTATAAATAGCTGTGAGGGTTCATAAATTCGTTTCGTCTCATCGGTTTCTTAGGTTTACGCGAATGTTACAGATTGAAATAAAATTATATTTTACAATTTTTTATGTGAAAATTAAACCAAATTCGCAATAAAATACGAAAAAAAATGTTTTATTTCAACTCATTTTGTCACGTCCAGCGCTAAAGCATCGGTGAACCACACATTCCTTCTACCGTGATGGACCCTTAGGCATTCGAAATCCGATTAACGCTTAACTGTTTTAAATTTGACCCGTGTACATGCCGGCCATTTTGAAACTCTCCGTGGATCGTCAAAATTTTATAGCGCCATTCTGTGAGAGTTGTCCTTTCCGAGTCTTTTGTTGTATTGTTATATTAAATTATCTATAACAGGGATATCCCGGTAAATTATTTAATTTGGCAACACAAAGGGTCTCTCGAGCTCGTAAAAAATGTTATGAAATGCTCTTTTTATGTTGGTAAGAAATATTTTTTGGGAGGGTTATGGCCGGGTCACATAATTAATGTTAATCCTTGTGGATTTTATTCATTTGTGCGCATTTGGGATGTTTTTGATTTATAAATGGAATTAAGGGTTAGGCTTACCGTATAATGTGGTAGGTCAATGCTAACATTAGTTTATTAACTGTTTTACTTTTAAATTTATTTATAAGAGAAAGCATTTTTACTTGTATTTGCCATTAAACTATTTCATTTTTTATTGATCTATTTATTCACTATGTAACTTGACATGTATAATAAAGTATATAAATAAATTTTATCATGTATACTTAATAAATAATTTTCTTAAAAATCGAGCGTATGTACTGAATATCGACACTAAAGATCGAAACTTCTTAACTCTTTCTTTATTTAGAGCAAACACAATCTGCTTATAAACAATAACAAAATGAATGAATGAAATTAATCATAAAAATATAAGCTATATTTAAATTACAAAACTAAAAATACTTACAATGTTAATAACAAAAAAACTTTTCTTATGGCACATAAAAATATTTCCACGCAGAACCGCGTCGCGATGTGTGTTCGTTCTGAATGGTTGCAATAACAATGTAAATTCTTGGGGCTGGCTATTAGGATATTATTAAAATAGGCCCCATACTTCTGGAAGAATTTGTTAATATAAGGTAATGAGTTTTAGAGCCCGTTTGAGAATTTCTTTAAAGGCGTCTTGTGACTTGACGCGCTCTCGGGATTGGGATTTGTTTGTACTTCTATGAAAATATTATAATGCTACGTTCTCCAATGATTGTGATCGATAATTATCAAATTTAAAAAGTAATGTTATATGAAAAATAATCTAATTTGGCCCTCTGATTAACATCTCATAGTTTAAACCTGTTATATAGGGAACCTAAAAAGGATATTATTCCCAACATGAATGAATGTACTGGTGTAGTGTGTTACTAGTGGTATGTCTCTCATATGTGAGAGGTCTCTTTGGTAGGTACCACCGCAATATCTATTTCTCCCGCCAAACAGCAGTGTCGACGCACTGTTGTGTTTCGGTTTGAAGGACATTGTAGCCAGAATTACTACTGGAAATATTGAGACTTAACATCTTATGTCTCAGATTGGTAAACGCAGTGGTATGCCAAGCATTGTTACTGTCCATGAGCGGTCATATCGCTTACCATCAAGCAAATAGGGTGCTCGTCTCGCAATTCTTAGTAAAAAGAATGAATCTGTTATCATTTTGAAAGGCAATATTATATACAGGCAATGTTCTGTTAAAACATATTGTCAGTGAAACTTCATTAAACAAAAATTTACTTAAGCAACCCAAGAAACAGTATTTATAGAACTACAGAATCACACTCTTGTTAAAAAATAAAAGAAGAAAGTATTTTTAATAAAAATAATATTATTTGCATGCTAAACCAATCCAAATACTAATAATGCAAATCCGACGTCAATAACATTAGGATTAAATGAAAAATCGCGTCACGCACAGACATAACAACTCAGTTCACTATCGATCTATATACCAAAGTCAAGAGAACATTCTAATTTTCTATTCCGAAAAATGCTATAATAAAAGAGCGAACGTTGTACATACAAAGCAATGCTTTAATATTGAGAGCAGAAAATTCTATAACAAAATAAAGAAAATTATTTGCCGCAGTAAGAGTCCTTTGTGCTTTTCAGCCCAGTCTCACACGCTATTGTTACAACATGTAATATATTATTACAAGTTTTTCAAATGCTTACTAACCTTAAATAACTTACTTATTATTTAGATATCTGGGGTGGAAAAAAACAAATTACAAAGACATATTTTTGGTCGTTATACTGACAACGCAAAATTAAGTACTAAAATCGTGAATTGAATTGAATGAAAATTATTCATATGGGTTAAACTTAGGGTTAAGCGCAGTTTTCAAATGCGGTTAATATAAGCTGACTCAAAAACATAAACGTCAAAAATCACGAATCAAGTATCAACACAGGTTTTTAGCTTTAAAATGGCGGTGAACATTGTATGAGCAAATTTAAAGCAAAATAAAATACAAAAATGGATGTCTGTCAACTGGACGTTTGATATTACTGTCAAGTGAATAAATTCACTTTATTTCGGTAAATCGGCAATATTAAATAAATAAAAAAATATATGTAGAAAATACCATAATAAATAGCAAAACATAATAACCATTTAATATTCGTATTCCTTTTAACATGATTTGCCAAATTTACGTTTAATTATGAATAAAAGAGTCAAAAATAACTACATAAAATCGTACGAGTGTAAATTCGCGTCTGTATTTCCAAATATTGATTGCACGTATCCATCTCAATATACGAAATTCACGGATAGAAATATAAATATTCAAAAAATAAAGTTCCACAAAACTCGGTCAAAAAGCGAACATTGTATAACCCATTATTTTATGATAAAAAGTATTGAACGTAGAAAATTCGATGACAGAGTAAAGGAACATCGTTCGCCATAGTAATGCGCTGGTCCTTTGTGCTTGAGATGTGAACAATAATTTCGTATAAACAATAATGTACCAACTACCAAGGGACGCCCACGGTACAAAGGAGGTTGAATAAATTTGCTTAAAGTAAAAGGATGTGGGGGCGTAATGCTCGTTTGATAACATATAGGGTCATGTGATGTGTTATTATTGGAGATATGTAAAATTTTTGTTTAAGTACACTACAATCACATATTTAATCATAGGAAAGCTGCTGAAAAGCTTGTCTCTAATACTTATAAGGTGCATATTAATTGAAACATTTTGGTAATGATTAACAAAATATACAATTGATTTCCTTGGCAACAGTGGTAAAATATTTCAATTTGCTTTTTAATTAGTAGAAATATATGTATAAAAATTGTTGAGCCGTCAACAATCTCAGTGAGTAAATAAAATTTACATTACTTTTTGCAATTTGTTGTCCCTTTAAAAGGATATAGTTTGTGTATTATTTTCCTTTGGTAATCTTATTGAAAGAACAGAACAGCCAAGCCTGTATTTAAAATTTTATTTGGAAGACTGATATTATTTCAGTGGAGTAAGTCCACCATGATGTGACTAAAAACACCAAATTTTGCAACCATACTTTTTCAATTAGTACAAATCGCTATGATATGCAGGTTTCGTCACGACGTTTTCCTTCTCAGTTATTGCGTGATAGCGTGGTGGACTATATGGCTTAACCTCTCTCAACCGTACTCTCGATTGTAGAGCAGGTCCATGCAGTGGGACCTATATTGGCTGATGTATTTACAGATATATTTTTGAAATTCACTAATACCACCTGCTCATAAATTAATGAAGTGTCGACTAAAGATAATTCCCTCAAACTTGGCCGCAAATAAATCACCTCAAGCGTTTACAGTAAGCATTGTTTGACAGTTGGCCAATCAAAGGACCCTTAAGACGTTGTCTCCTTTGTATAGCTCACTGTTGATTTATTACAGTAAATTCTAAGTAAATATTAGTTCACTGATGAACTATTTGTTTATGGATATAGTAATCAACGGTGTTTCGTATTTCAGTTTAATTTCTGTCAGCATGCTCTAGGTTTGCTTAAAATATTACGAATCTAGTTATTTATTAATAATCGTTCCAACCAGTGATGAATAAGACCGAATAAACTATCATTATTTTATTGTAATCATGTTTATCCCTTTTTTTGCAATAAATGGCGAGCATGTAATTCGCCTGATAGAAAGCGATAGGATATCCCACAGACAATAGAAAAACCAAACAACACCACGAAATGCTTGTTATGTCACTGCGCTCGCCATCCTGAGATATAAGATGTTAAATATCCAGTAGTTACTCTAGCTGCAATGTTCTTCAAACCAGAACACAACAGTGTTTACTTGCTGTTCGGTGGAAGAAATAGATATTGAGAATTATTTGAAGACAAGAATTTAATATGACGATGTTGGCAAATCAAAATATTATCTATATATTAATACGTGATGCAAAAACTTTGGATCCCTTTTTACGAAAATTGCGCGGACGCAGGAGCATAAAATTTGGCACACTTATAGTTTATGTGTAGGAGAAGTGGAGAATGCTAATATTTTTCAATAATAATGCTTATAAAGTACATTAAATCAAAAAATAAAACATTACACACACTGCCATGCATTTCACACACACATCTATACACAAGTATACATACTCTGGTGTCAAATTGTTTCTTTTCTTTTTCATTTTGTTCTTCTGACATAGACATATCAAAAAAAAGTTTTTATTTGCCTAATGAGGTAATCATATTAATATTAAAAGAGAATATTAATTTTAAATGAGGCAATAATATTAATATAAGGCCTAATATTAAATTAAATATATAAAAAAAGATTTTAATAATAATGCATAAAAAGTACATTAAATCAATAAATAAACCAGCATGCATTTGACACACGCATACACAAGAATTTGTACACGTATACATACTCTTTGGTCAAATTGTTTCTTTGGTTTATTATAGACATAGTTGAATGTCAATCAGAAAAAATTGTTTATTGTGGTTTTGTTGAAAGTCAAACAGAAAATATTTATTTGATGAATACTACGTGAAATACTGAGCGCTTATACAAATTGTGTAGCAGTAAGATACGTTTAAATGTACACGGACTATCATTATATGCATAAAGAAAGTTCTGTAGCAGCAATCTGCAATAACAACATTCAGGTACAAAAAATGTGCACAAGTTATCAGAATAACAACATCATCATACAGGTAAAAACTTTTTCTCTTCTTGATTTGGTCGAATTTCGACCACTAGGCGACCACTAGTAACTATTATTACGACAATTTTTGGGCACGGTAAAGGTAATTTCAAGTGATATTGCACAAATAGAAATACCACTAAAATCTAGTGTTTGTCCCAATTATGTTCTTCATTATATATATTTTTACCCGACTGCGAAGAAGGAGGTATTATATTCTCACTCCTAGATTTTGTTGCTCTACATACATCACCAACAAAATTATGAGAAGTGAGCGTGATATGCCTCCGACTCTGTTAGTGAAAACTGTCAACTAAGATCAAAACCAAAATAAAATATTCATTTAAACTCTTGTTTTATTAATTTATTTAAGATTGCAGATATTGATTCAGTCGGGTTTTTTGTTTCCTTTTTTTTTAATTTTTTTGAATAACCAAAAGAAAATCTTCGGACTTACTAATAACGAAGATTTGATCAAAGTTTTCGCCTCGCTCATTCGATGGGTCCAATGCTTTCTCTCAACAGTATCTGCAAAGTAAGACCGTCAATTCTAATTTATGAACTCATTTTACATTCCCGTCGACGAAGCGTCTCCAATGGATCTTAATGTAAATGAAATGAAATTGGCAAAATATTCTCCTCACTTTTCATTCAAGATCTGTGCAATTTACACAAGCTTCCGTTAAGTCCCAAACAAAATTACGAGCGTTCCAGGTAAATATTTGGAATTAATTTACTGTAATTTGATAATTACGCTATTATCATAAACAATTTATTGTAATTGAAGTATCTTTATAAATTATTGTGAGAATTCGGTGTTTTGTTTCAAGAATATTATAAATAACTGGGGTCTTTCATTCCCACATACAGAATGAAATCCGATACCTTGTGTCAATGGCCGACTACTTCTTTACAGTGCAATTATGTTTTCCTATAAGTTAAAGAGATATAAGCCATAGGATTAACCCGCATGTATTACTTTTCAATTCTTACATCATGGCGAAAAGGCTGTAAAAGTTGAGATTGGAAAACACAATACTTCTTTATATTTTGATAAAGGCATTTTGGAAAGTCTAGCAAAATAATGAATGTAATATAATAATTTTATATTAAATTAGTTTTACATATTTTCATAAAATAATGTATTTTTTCGAGTGAATAACGTCAACCTCATAAAATTTGAAGATAAAACTTTGAATAGGTTTTAATGATAAAACAAATTTTATTACTTTCACCTCAAATTACGCAAAGATAATATGAAGTTGCCGTCTTTGTAATTTTATCTGAGGTGATTTCTTTTATATTCAATTTTCATTTGTTATTTTGTTTTACGTTTGTAACTGCTGCTTCTTTAATGTCTCGGAAAATGACTGTCTGAGTTGACAATATTCATATATTATGAGCCATGTACAAAAATCACAACGATTACAATAAGAGAAGAATATCTACTTTACCTTAATTGTATAGCATTGCATTGCATGAGCCCATATACGTCACATTCGAAGACACGAGCCTCCTCTTAAATCGCAGCTTGATTGAGAGTGGCCTGGCCATATTATAGTATATTGAATTTTACTGAAATACTGTTAAATTGCCACTTTAAATATATTATTTCTTTCAATGAAGGATAGTTATTCCCTACTTAGTATTAAACTACTATTCGCACGGATCTGTTAAACTAAATATTTTGTGTTAATTCCAAAACAGAAAATGAACTGAAATGAAGAACATGTCCATGTATATTTAACATGAATTTGTAGGCAAATGATTGATTCAATAGTTGATTACTATCGGAATCTCGGTACATACAGCGTGCTACTGTCACTTGTACCCATCAATAAATCAAGCACGTCAAGTATATTAACACAATGCGTATTCAATAATGGGGTATTAACAAGTCGTCATCGAACGTATCGGTGCACGGACACTAAATTGCCGAAATTAAACGATGGAATATGGCCACGTGTCGGCTTTGAGTCGCTTTTATGACCGTACTCGCGACGATAAAAATTTATTCGCTGTAAAGTATGACAGACGAGTAGTGATGGGATTTCATGTTTTAGTATTCTGCCTTATTTAGAAAATGATTTTGTAGAAGTTGAATAGAAGAAATAATTTAATTTATGTAGAATTTTATACAGGAAGATTCTCTAAGAGTCTTAAAAACTGCTTTTGTAAGGATAATAATTTAAAGTTTGGTGATTAAATTGGTAATTATTGTATTTTCTATCTTACCTGGAAATAAAAATGAGACAAAACAGAATAGTATCTATTTGTTGGATCTATTTTGCTTTAAATCAAATACATTTTATATTTTTAATCTATACTCTACACTAATAAATATAGCTGAAGAGTTTGTTTGTTACCTCTAATCTCAGGAATTACTAGTTCGAATCAATAAATATTTATGTATATGTATATGTATGTATTATAGGTATGTTTGTATATGTGTATGTATATGGATGTATATATCTCCTGTTAGTATATCCATCCCATGGTTGCCTGTAAGAGATTACCTAGTGTGATAAGGCCGCCACTTGTACTATTATTCTTATTGTGTAACGTAATATCTTCATAGTGTTTCTGTACAGTGCAAAAAATAATTAAATAAATAAATAAATATTTTTGTGTTGAATAGATATTTCATTGAGGAATGCTATAGACTATATATAATCACGCTGTGACCTATAGTAGGGAAGCAGTAGTGAAAAATCTAGAAAATACGAAGAAATTTTATTCCATTTTCGAGGTCGGAATTGAACATTTTGGTCGCCATTTTTATAAGTGTATCTGCACCCGGGTGAAACCGGGCCAGACCGCTAGTAAAAACATAATTAAGCAAGAAACTGCAATATATCGACGTATGCCATCACTACGGGGTGTTGTAAATCTTTCTGCGGCATGTTACCGACGTAAAATATTTTACGCGGACATAAAACACGCAACACATTTGTGAACGGAATATCACAATCATACAATTACAATCGAAGTATAAAGTAATATCGGAGCTATTTCACTGAGTTATTGCCTTTTTAAAATTCAAGTATACTTTTATGGTTTATGATTTTGATATTAATACACCAATTTGGGCAAATAAATTGTAGTCTTGTTTTTATGAATGGCTAAAATAGGTTCTACTTTTCTACATATTTTTATGAACTACATAGATATCGTGTTGTCTTTTGTTCTGTTGTCTATTTGGGGTATCAAATTCGATTGCTGAGTGAGACAATCCACTCATGGCTTGTAGATTAAAAAATAATAATTTTAATATTATTTGGATTATTGGGGACTGGAATTTGTGACTACTGCCCAGCATAATAAAAGGCTTTGATTTTATTATGTATTGAGAGGGATATAAATTAGGTGAACTGTGAAACGTAATAATGCTTTAGTATATATCTTCTGAGATACAGGCCATAGATAATACACTATATAGGTAAATACAGGCGTTGGCTTATGAGTTTAATTTTGTGGGCATATTTTGAAATGGTTGATAAATTATGTTTAATTTTACGAAACACCATTCGCGAACAATAACTCTAAATCAAAGATGGGTAAACAGAATGGCAAAAATAACACGTGATTTTTAAACACCTTTGCCGACAACAAAAAGTTAAACATGTGTTTTCCAACACTTAATCTCTCAAATTTAAAGCAAATTTAAACACATTCCAATTGGAAGTGTAAATCAGAGTGATAATATTCAAATCACGGCGCGTCCAAAAATTCCCGGTTGGTACGAGGGCTGTGTAATTGTAAGTCACGTTAATATTCATGGACCATGCCGTTTAACCCTCCCAGAGCTTTGATTTAATAAATGAAAATGTACGCGATATTAACCAATCATAACGGCCGATAGCTGGCTGGATACAATTAATTTGTGTTCAGAGTATGGGTTCCGTGGTTAAAACTGCTTCGATAATATTCTGGTCTTCCGCAAGGCCATTAAGTGACGTCACGTGCGCCAAAAATGGAATAAAAGATAAATAAAAATAAAACAAAATAGTAGCAATGACAATATACATTGAAATAAAACTATTATTTTCGGATATTGTTTATAACTTTTTACAATTTTGACTTCCCGACGTTTCAATCACTTTACAGCTTTCATGGTCACCGAAGATTATTTCAAAGTGTAATATTCGCGTAAATCTATGAACCCATTATAATAACAATATACGTTATCATCTCAGATGTGGTCAGAGGTGTCTGAACTTCTCAACAGAATAAGTTCTCTTCCATTGGATTCAAAGTTTTATTTGACGCATCGAAAACCACTCCGGGAATCCAATTTAAAACTAAAATTACAAACTCACAGTTAATTAAGAAAATGACCAAAGAAAAACAGGACTGTGTTGGCGGTTTTTCACGATTTTCCCGAGGAAAAGTTGGCAGGTTTCTTAATGGCGAAGTTGGTGGCACCTGTAATTGTCTACTAACTTAGGAGTTAGCACTTGGTACGAACTAGCATAAATACTAGAAAACCTTTCCGAATGTACTTGTGCTCTGGAATAGTATTGTAGTGCTTAGCAATTACAACTCTGCATTAAGCTAAAAAATCGATAATGTTGATTTTATTTACCATACTATAGCGAATTACAAGAATTTCCATAATATGTAAAGTCCGCGAATTTGCATTAGACCAGTGTGGTCGACAATATGGCCTCACCAATCTCAATCGTACTGTTGATTGTAGAACAGGCCCTTACCCTGCAGTGGGACGTATATGGGCTGATATAGATACATGCATAGTTCTTGGTATTTCAAAGATATTATTTTTATTTGTGTGATTTGTGTGAGTCAAATATTTCCATCAGTCATGATCCACAGGTATTTGTTTAGGGTTTGGGTGTTGTGAGACCGAAAAGTCTCTCGTAGTTCCTGATACCCACGACACAAGACTCGATCTTAGTGTGGAGTCACGACTATGTATGTGACTGTCGGGTGTATTTTGGGCTGTAACAATGGGGGATAAAGGTGGCGATAATATAGTTAATAAAGACTATAATTAAAAAGAAAATGTTTTCGTAATGCGACTACCAACACATAACCGTGTATTTTAATGGCAATCCCAATCTCGTTTGCATACAAGCGATTTTTAATTCGTTCAGAAAATTCCCGAATGCAAATTAGCCTAATTAGAAAGGAATTAAACCGACTCGGCTTAAATCAAGTTCACCAAGTATTTTCACTAGTAAATGTACGCATTGCAGTCTTACAATTTTCAGCTGCGTTACCCGATTTGGACGTAAAGGGTTTTTACCAACTGTAAAGCAATGCAATAGTCTTGCTATGATCCACCAAACAACAGTTTAAATGCTCTGTTGTGGTTCGGATTGAAGAACATTGTAGCTAGAGTAACTACTGAACATATTGAGACTTAACATCTTATGTATCAGGATGGCGAGCGCAGTGTAATGCCAAGCATTGCTTCGTAATTCGAGGTGTTGTTTGGTTTTGATTACGTCATATCGCTTGCCATCAGGCGAACAACAAGCTCGTCTCGCCAATAAAATAAAAAAAAGAATGTATCAGCAAATTGTACTCTTGGTATTAATGCGATTTCTTTACGGCCAAAATCAAACCAAATATGCTTAGAATTCATACAATATCTTGTAATTATTTTATTACGTCTTTACGTCTTGCGTCATTCTCGCCTTTACAGTTATCTTATTCCGTCCTTCTATATATTTTCATATTAATTACTTTCATTGGCCATCTCTATCCTACACGTTTCATATTGGTGGTTCGTGTCACGTTTTATTCTACTTATTACGATATTCAAATCGTACATTAGGGATATATGTGTATTTTTGCTAGATACGTTCATAGCACGGTCATAGTCTGTGGTAGTGGACAGAGTACCTTATTAGGTATCGTACCGTTTTCCAATTTAAATGTAAATCAACGTTCGCTAATTGGAATCGTATCGTGCGGTTGTTATGGCTAATTTTGTATATTAATAGTAGGTAATGCTCTTTAAGCTGGATTTTATTTTCATGTATGTATATTGCTCGGATTTAATAAAGACTCTCATCGGTAATGGCTGTTATGTTTATTTGTGTATTAAATTTTTCAAGTATGTGAATTTCCTTACAGATATTTAGTGAAATCAAAATTGATAGCCGTGGTAAAATATCACGATGAATATTATTTTAAAGACTCTTTCTGATAACATATTGAAAATTCCACCGTCGAACACAGACCATGGCAATATCGCTTCTCTATTTTGCTACAGATTAATGTATTATCGTGAAGATAATTATAACTTAATGCATAAGCATTAAGTATAAAAAGTAAAAAAAATAGTTCATATATAAAGGACTTACGATGCAACTTTCACATAAATAAAATTCGTAAAACCAGGAATAAAATTATAAACAACTTTTTTCGTTGGTTGTTGAAAGCAAAAGAATAAAAACCTATATGGTTTTAATTTTAATATTCTTTTTCTTTTTTTATTTATTTTATTATTTCATAATTTTAATAATTCCAAACCACAGTAAATAAACTCGAGAAACGCACAAAATGCTGGATAAAACAAACAAGTCGAAAATCTCTTTAAAATCCTTTCCAAAAACTTTTAATAATTCCGACGAGTTAATTCAACACTGCGTACATTTTAAACCTTTTAATTGCATTTTTCACCAACACATTTATAATAGTTGTCACTTAGCATTGTCCATCCCGCTCTAACACGTGTGTGAATGTTGCTTTCTCGCTCATAATTTTTCACGGCAGGCAATTTCCTTGTTCGCCGTTTTCTTTTATAAAATGGCGGGTAATGAAGGTAACGAGGTTCCTCTCTCGTGTTTATCTTCACAGTGAATGCACAAGCGACGGACAATACAAGCCTTTAAATAAAAACTGCAATGTCAGGCCCACGGCAATGTTGCCGGGTTTTTGTAAATTTTTAAACTGAATGTTAATCCTTGCTAGATAAAAGTGAATAAAAAAGTGTCTTGTGAACTATATTTTGCGTATGGCTTAATAGAATTATTGTATTAGTTTAAGAATATACCGTTGGTGTAATACTTTGCGTGCTGGTACACTCATATACTGATTGTTCGGTATTACAATCTAACAATCCTAGCTATTATTTGCGTTCAATCCAACGGTGTATGTATGTCCATCAGTCTCACTGCTACATTTAGAAGTGACCAGGCTCGAAAGGCAAAACATCGCTATCTTATTTTTTTATTGCAATGAATTACGCGACGCACATGCCGTTCTCCTGATGGTAAGCTATACGATCGCTCATGGGCATTATTAAAACCAAACAACGCCTTGAATTAAAAAGCAATTCTTGACACTCCACCGCACTCGCCATCCTGAGACATAAGATGTAAAGTCTCAATATGTCCACTAGTTACTATGGCTACCATGTCCTTCAATCCGAAACAGCGAATTTACACTGCTGTTGAAAGAAATGGAAATTGCGGTGGTACCTACCCAGGTGGCCTCTGACATAAGAGAGACTAACCACCAGTATTAAATACCACCAGTATCCGAACACAAATACTCCCCCAGTAATTCAATTTAAGTCCAGTTGATTTTGTTAAGTGCAGAGTGTAGTGACTGCATGGTATAGTGTTTACGTTCAATCAGCCGGTATGTAGGTGCGTCCGGCAGCCTAGTGCTCTACTTACCGCGCGGCGTCCCAGACGATCCAATATCCGCGAGCGAACGATTCGCGCGAATCATTTCCGCAGCCTCCATCCGAGAGATGGGCCGGATTTGGTTATGTTTATATGGGGTATATTAGAGGTATTTTAGTGCTATATGATTTTTTGGTATACTACGCGTATTGTTTTGTTTTGGCTATGGACGAATTTTAATATGTTCTAGGAGGTATTATGGATTTATTGTCCTATTGTAATATAAATGTATATTATGTACGTATTCGTAGCCTGTGATATTGTACAAGTAACTGGTGTAAGGTAAAAATTAAAATACCAATTTTCTAAAAAAATAAAATGAGAATAAATTAGTCCCGTAAATTCAATCTCTCAAAAAATAACTGTTGGCTAACAGTTAAGCGACTAAATGAATTTTAGAATACGACGGGATATCCTATGATATATATTGTTGTCATGACCACCACTCGCCTTGTCAACATATAAATATAAATTCAATTAGCCACCGCAATCTATAACACAAATATAAATACACTAGGGACTCATGACCTACCACTAGTTACTCCAGATCCACCCCCGTACCATCGACTATACTGTACTGGATGTCCTATTTCTACGTAAGCTGATCTGTGTGACGCGGTGGAGTTGCCTTCATATCTTAGTCTTACTGAGCCCTTTGAAAACACAAGAATAACAAGAATGATGTGCGAGGTGTCTGTGGCCTACTACACCAACTTGGATATGAATAAATCCTAAAGGAGGATGCCATTTTACTATGAAACTTTATCGGTGCGAAGATTTTTGTCCTTCGATGAAACGTACTTTGAATGCAGTATTCTTAGTATACCAAGTAGTCTTCTCAATATTCATTGAGTCGTATGTTATACTAATTTTTGAGCATTATGATCCAAAAAAATAGACTGCCTCGGTGGCGTAGTTGTACTCCGGTACGGTTACAAAGCTGAAGTCTCGGGTTCGAATCCCGGGTTGGGCAAAGTGATATTGGATTTTTCTATTCATTATCAGCCCAGAGTCAGGAATATGTGCCCGATATGGCGATAGGCTCACCACCTATCACATCATGGGACGGAACATACAAGGCGAAATGTGGGTGCCCTGGCACCTCTGCCTACCCCTTCTGGGATATAGGCGTGAGTTTATGTATGTATGTATGTATGTATGTAAAAATATACTATTTAGACTACCTGAGCGCCAGAATTGAAATCAAATGATTTGGTTCACGATAATTAAAATATAATACCAGTGAAAAACGGCAACTTTGTGAAATTAAATTATTGCGTATTGAATCGTTGAGTTATTGTGTCGCATATTTATTAAAATTTAAACGTGAATAAAAAATGTATTTGGCTCTTAAATAAATTGTAAATATTATCTGTTTTCGCTTTTAATATTTCATGTGACGGATATCGAGTTTTCCAGCCATTGATACATTTCGCAGCTCGCTTTATTTTTAATTCGTATCGTAAATATCGTTATATTAGTTTTTACATGTGAAGCAATTAAAATATTTTTTGTAGCTTTTTGCCGACTTTTTTTAAATGTCAATACAAGGGTAGATTGTGACATGTTTTTATAAATGTCGATAATGGTAATAGCAGCTTTCTGTAATGACTTTCTTTATCAAGCCATTATTTATTTATTTAAGGACATCCAATATGACATAAATTGTTTCTTATATCTACACAAACAATTTAGTAACATGCTAAATGCACTCACTACCTGCATTTAATATTAAATAACTGCTAAGTAATACTAGAATCAATTTAAAATAAAATCGTAAGAAACTATACAATCATAAAATTAATCAAAATTAAATATTAACAAAATTAGAAGTTAAAAGAAATTAAAAAAAAAACATCAAATGTAAATAATATGATAATAATCAATATGTGTGCAATTTCTTAATAACTTATTAATTTAATTACTTCAGTAACATTATCAACGATGCTATACCAAGCTTACAAAAAATCTTAGTCATACCAAATCGCACAAAAAGTTCATGGCTTATATTCGAGATTGCTTCCTTCGGGGCAGCATAAATAATAACTCAAATAACTTGTGTTTAGCGAATATATTGCAAACGCGAGAACAATGTATAGAAGGCAGCGTTTAATTTCTCCGTATTGTATGAACAATCGGTTCCGCACTGTAGCTGTAGGTGTGGCTGTAATTATTGCACGGTGTATATTGTGAATAAGCGGAGCGGTTTTTAATATTACGTGCATAATAATTTCAACTTCGAGGTTATAATTTATACAGGGTGTACAAATAAATGGCACACCTGCCATTTTACGTTTTAATAAGTCTTGATTGCTTCTATATTAGGATGAATTTACGTAGTTTACCCAGATGGTAACAAAGATGGCAAGAAATCAGAAATTAACATCAAACATGCTTCCCTTTAACAAATTACTCGAAAGTTCTGAGAGTTCATGACATAGCCTCTTTGTAAAGGCGAAGTCTGAAGAAAACGGTTTTTATAGATATTCAGATAACCATGTACTTAGCAATGAAACGAATACGCATTTAGCGTATATGTTAAAATTTTGATCTTTACCTATTACAATTGGTTTTATGCGAAAAAGTTGTAATAATACTCAAAATTTTAAATGGTCATGACTCCCAAACAGATAGGTATTCCCTTGTATCCAACTTAGCAAGTGCCATTTTTTCCTGCGCTCCCGGTATGTAGCTGGTATAAGCGCGGCTTCCAACGTAAAGGCCCACTTCATCACATCTCTACATCACCTAAAAGTAGATTGGTAGATAATGCCTCTGGCATTAAGTCCTTTTACACAATGTGTATGAAGTATAATAAATAAAGGCAATTAAGTGCTGTTGCTTATTTAAATTAAGCAGTCTGAAAAGTGAAATAATTCTCGTGTGAATGATAAAACATTTATTTCTGAATTTGGCTGATTATTTAAAGTAGGCAATGAAATAAATTTATAATTGCATTATTTAATATTTTAAGCTGTGTACGGTTTTCAGCAAATACATAAATAAAATAAAGTAAATAAACTATCAGTTAAACTCTCGTCATATTGACATAAGTATAATAAGTAAGTTTTACCGGGTTAACAAATTCAGTGAGAAATTTGCAACTTTAGTAATAAATAATTTTTACTTTAGGGATAACATGACAATCCTTTTATGGCAACCCACTCATCACGTAAGTAAAAAAAATGAAAACTATAATCGAGACGATTCTTAAGTCTTCAGCTAGTGTGAATCCCTCATTTGTCCAAGTGTATTCCAGAGACCCTTCGTTCAAGGTAACCACAGCGACCTTGTCGAACTAAAAAACGAAACTACCCGGCTAATCTGTCTTTTGTTTTTATTATCTACTATTCTAACTACGAGATTTTGACTTAATATTTAGCGTGATTGAGCACGATATCAGGCTGGCCTAATTGATTATTTCCGATCTGCTTAAAAGAGTACAAGGCTGGCGGGCGTGAGCCGCAAAATTTACAGCAGTTTGATCTGGACTTGCGATTTTAATCAATACTTCTCGTTCGCTATACTACCTATAGTACAATGACCTCTGCGGATACAATATAATCCATAAATGAATACATGAAACAACATTCAAACATCCATATACATTTGTGACCTTAATAATACCAAGTCTTTTTTCGTGGGTATCAGTTACAACCACTTAGTTGTTACAACACCGAGAACCGAAACAAATATGTATTGATCACACAATTATTCAAGAGCAAGAAGTCGCTGGATGCCGCCCGCTTCCAACAGGTCGATGTGAAGACCCTTCTCGGAGACCTATGTTCAACAGTAAACTTCTTGTTGCAGAAGAGAGAGACACATACATAGAAACAGACATTTAAGGCGGAAACATAATACTGAAACGCCACGCGACCCAATCCAACGCGATACGTGTTCAATCAAATCAAATTGTAGTATTTTCTATGACCAAAACCACACTACGAATACGCGATATTACGTTGCGTCGCGTGTTTGAAGTGTGCTGCTGGTCTTATACTAGCCTAATTATATCTACAAACAAGACGAACCTTAAACGCAACACGTGGATTATTGACGGGTATTAGTTCTTTGATCCAAATCGCTGTAGCATGCATTGTGCGGTGACCGCTACAAATATAATATCATTAATATTCATTAGACGCGGCGCGGCCTGACGGGAGTGACGCGCCGGGTATTCGCCCCGCGTTTAATCTCCGAGCTGTGGAAGACCTGCAGAATTCGCCTCGTTAACGATTTTATCGGGAATTTATCGATTTATTCATAGTGGTTAGTGATGGCCTAGATATTTAATGTACTGGTTATTTCAAAATTTAAGAAAGCATTTTTTTCAAATCTTCAATTACCCCTCTTTTGATTCGATAATATAGCTTAACTAGTCAAACCAATGTTTAATAATGAATCTGTTTAAAGGTCTTTGTATATTGCAAGCAAGACGAACATGCCGTTCGAGTGATGGTAAGCGATACGACCGCTCACAAACAGTTGCAAAACCAAACAATACCGTGAATTATAAAGTAATACTTGGTGTTACACGTACCTTTATTTAAATTGTTTTTACACACAAACTTAAACTGAAACACTGAACAGGTACAATAATTAAAAAAAATAGTATAAATGGCGGCCTTATCGGTCTACAACATGAGTTGGAGAATGAAGTCATCGAATTCTAAACAGTCCAACCTGATTCCTTAATGAGATTAAGGAATCAAGATGTCTTATACCTAATGGAATAGTTAACTTACAATTTACTGTTATCCCAATCACCAGCACTCTTCCACGACTTCATCAAACCACTATACACAGAACCGGTAATGTAATAGTAAAGTATCTCCGTTTGTAAGTCGCTCACGTCTTCCCACTTTAATAATGTCGCCAAAAATTACAGGTACAGACTACACGTGTGCCGGCCGAGTTCCTTGCCAAAAATTAACTTTCATGTACATGCTTTAGTTTTGTGAACGAGAATTACATTTTATTCTGCTTTACTGGCGATATTATTTGCTATACCTACAGGGCCTTATTAATAAACTCGGATGAGCGAGGGATTAAATTTTAGTCTTTAATTTTAAAATTGACCAATTTATTTTGAACGTTCTTTTTACCTTTAAAATCAGTGGATTACATAACAGGATTATCATGTTAGGCTGAAGACTATAGATTTTTATTAATATAGTCATTACTATCTAGCTTAATTCATAATAATAGATTGAATTCTCAGCCCAATGCTTAAAGTTAATCCTTCGCTCATTCGAGTATATTAATGAGGCCCACAGGGTATATGTTACATGATATTAATTTATAAGTAAGATCGGGTTAGGTCTTAATCTATCTACCACATCGGCTTAAGGCAGGTGGCCATATTTCCGCATCGTAAGTATCAGACGCATCGTATATTATTCTTTGTATAGGAATTTATAGATTGGTGCGATCCATACGTTGTAGGTCAGTGGACGCACTAGTATGAAAATGAAAAAGTATTTATTAAAATATACAAATTAAAGCTTATACAATATGAGATCATACAGTTAGATTAAGTCTGTACATGAGTTCCTTGTATACATCTAAACATTTTTATCATGGTCCCCAACTAGGCACGCCTGGATCGGAGGTATATTCATGTATAAAGAAATACTTATGATACAGATATACATTTTGCTGAGTGATCACCTACTAGTCATAGCCACGAAGTGAAAAATTCTTCCTTTTATTTTGGTTTTAATCTCCTTTTATATTTCTTATACATCTGTATATGTACGTCGTTTTGTTCGCTAGTGAGAAATAAACAGTTTTTCTTTCTTTTTTTATAAATTCCTATATACCGAATATGTGATGCCTGCCTTCAGCAGGATATATTAGTTTTTACCAATAGCCATTAATGTGAGAGTAAAAGTAAGAATAGTTTTGAATCAAGTAGAGTTTATTAAAAAAAACTACTCCATGTTACGATTATCCTATTCGAAGAACTTATAGACTAGTTAATATTGAGATGTACTCTCATTTTCCGCCATTTAAAAGCAATAACCGTCGCATTCCCGCAGCTAAATACTCCGCAAGCCCACATTACTCCCCATTTTATTTCCCAAAGCAGACAAGACGTGGAGTTTCTCTACGCAATTTTAGCTTCAAATATAATAAATTTAAGCCTACATTGGCATTCTGCGTAAATCCACTGTTTTATTATAAATCCGTGCTTTTCCCACTGTAGGGCTTTTTATGACGTCAATTCACAAGATATATGTAAGCGGTGGATGTCGTAAAATTTGGCAACTCGTGTACAGCACACCTGTTTTTTAATTATCAACCCTATGTCTATTTGATAAGGTGTAAAATCATTTGGTCGCTAACTTTGTGAATGCCGAAGAAAATATGATCCAACGGCGTCATTGGAAGCGCCGGATTACTGATATAAGGGGTCGTTAATACGAGGGTGGTTTGGTCGAAATAAAATAAAAGTAATAAAACCCAAGTGGCGGTAGACGCGAGAAAATTTACTAATGAATTGTCAAGGAGATGGCGCGGTGGGCTTGGGAGACTCGTTATTCCCGTGTTATGTTTTTTTGCGCTATTTATTCATAGCGATATAAAAATAAAACCGAAATTTATTTTTATTTTTACAAACGATATTTTTTCGTGTTTTATAATCAAACTTAATGATAGAAATAAGAATTTGAACTATTCTTTTATTGAACATAACAAAATATTTGTGGATAAATAGATTTGTAAAGCAAAAAGTTAAATATTGCAAAATTTCGTAACACTCGTGAATACGTAGTAATGCTACAAATTACTCATGTAAGAGGTGCTACGAAACTGCTCTACGGCTTTGACATTGCTACGAAAAGTAAGCTACGCGATAAAGTCAACACTACCGGCTACGTAATTATGGCTACGTTAGCTACGCGCTACGCTGAAGTGATATCGATTACTGAACTGAACCGCAAATTTGCAGTATTGTATATCCTTAACGTCTATAAATAGCAGGCAAGACTGTTAACCATAAAATATTCTAGTAAATTATGCATATACCGCTAAACTCAACGTACAATTTAAATTTCACGATGGCCGAGTATAGCTACGGCCATAAATTCAGGCGCTACAACACTAACGTACGGGTAATTTGGTGAAATAGTGGGGTTCATTTTATCGCGTATGTAATATTCATAAGCAGGGTTTTGGAGTTGTGGGAATATTTTTTTATTTGTGCCATAATTGTTAGTACGCTGTAGATTTGTGGATATGGTGCATGGTCTGTACTTATTTTTTAGTGTATTTTCTCAGCATTCTTTAGGGTGTAGTTGAGTCATTACGTAAATTTTTAAAGCTGTATTATTTTGCAGGCGCAAATGTTTGTTATATTTTTTTATACAACTTATTTCAATACTGTTTTTGAGAATTGATTATGTCAGTTTTGACTGCCTCGGTGGCGTAGTTGTACTAAGGTATAACTGTACCTTACCTACCAAAGCTGTGGTCTCGAGTTCGAATCCCGGGTTGGGCAAAGTGATATTGGATTTTCCTATTCATTATCAGCCCACAGTCAGAAATTTGTGCCCGATATGGCGATAGGCTCGCCTCCTATCACATTTTGGGACGGAATATACAAGGCGAAATGTGTGTGTTCTGGGATATAGGCGTGAGTTTATGCATGATTATGTGAGTTTTCATTCTTAACAGATCTTTCGATTATAAATGAGTTCTTCACTTCTCAATAGATGAACAAGAAACACAGTAAAATTGTAAAATATTACTAATTAACATGTATTTCTAATCAAATTTTCTTTTAAAATCTTACATAAAACAAATTCAATCCCATTCAAGCCTTAACTAGTTTCGTAAATTGTACCCAATCACACCCGTGACGTCACGTTTTACGATACAAATTAACATCACAATATCAAAGGGACGAACGGGATTCGAGCAACGAGCTTCTTCGGCATCTATTCAGGCGAAACCCGACGTTTATGATTTATTAATCCCGAAACAAAAGATGATTAAATCGTACACAGGTCGGCTACACCTACTGATTCTGCATAAACTTTCATTAATATCAATAAACGTTGCCTTTATTAAATTGCCTGACGTCGGTAATATGACTTTCAATGTGGCTTGCAATAACTCTGGGGAATTGCTTATTTTAATTTGTTTTTGTGGATTAATATGTTATGTTCGTAGAGCACGAATAAATATCGTTTTGTTTGCAATTTTGTGTTATGAAAATCAACTGCCAAAAGAGTGAATATGGAGATTAAAAATATTTGCCGAACATCTGATAATTTCACAAATATCGGTTTTTGTTTTGCTCTTATAATATTGCCTAACAATAAAAACATAGTAAAAGACATAAAAGTTTTGCTTGTGGTAGGTCTCTCATATGTGAGGTCGTCTGGGTGGGTACCACCGCAACGTCTATTTTTCCCGTCAAACAGCAGTTTTAAATGCACGGTTGTATTTCGGATTGAAGCATATTGTAGCCAGAATAACTACTGGACATATTATTGAGACTTATGTCTAGGATGGCGAGCGCAGTGGAATGCCAAGCAATGCTTTGTAATTCAAGGTGTTGTTTGGTTTTGCTACTGTTCAGGAGCGGTCGTATCGCTTACCATCTAGCAAACAGCATGCTCGTCTCACCATTCACAGCAATAAAAAAAGTTCAAAGGCGATTTATTTAAAAAACATTAACAGTATACCGGGTATCTCATGACTGCTACCGAAAACGAAGCCGGGTGGTAGTTTTAGTGACTAAAAACACAATGCAACTAAAAATTTCGCAAAGAAACGCGACAATTATTTTATATGATTTTTTAAATATCGTCATTTTTGGGTGGTAAATCCATAGTTTTTGCTAAAATAATAATTTAAACACTTTTATACCTTAGATTATTTATAAATAAAAGAGTATACACTATTATTTTAAGAAAAAAATGTATTTACCACCCAAATATGGCCATAGGAAAAAAATACCAAAAAAAAAAATTGTCGCTATTTTTTGCAACTTTTTCTGTTGCTTTGTGTCTGAAGTCACTTAAACTACCACCCGGCTTCGTTTTCGGTAGCAATCTTGATATACCCTGTATGAACTAAGAAAGATCGGTTGGATGTTCATGAAACTTAATATATTTGCAGTGTAAAGGCCCGGTGTAATCCCTCAGGATCAACAGAGTTTCCAACTTTGTACGCAATGAAGCTGTGCGTAATACTCTTAGCTTATAATTGAATTCGTACCAATTTTCGCCGCCACATAAATTATATGTAAGAACAATATAGTGCGTTTATTGTAAAACATAAAATAAACTTAATATCAACAAATATAACGTATAAATTGGCAACATCCGTGGCGCAGTTGGTTAGACACCGGCTGTGAATCGTGAGGACGCGGGTTCGATCCCTGAATCGAGAGATATTTGTGTGATCCAAGGGTATTTGTTTCAGTTCTGGGTGTTCGTGAGACCAAAAGATTTTGTAGTTTCTGATACCTGCGATATAAGACTCGATCTTAGTGTGTGATTTACGAGTGGTTACGTGACTATTGGGTTTATTTATGTATAATTATTTTGGCAGGGTGACGACCGAACTGTCAAGCCACTGGTCGTTGATTAAAACTCACACTTGTGATTTTTTAATATAATGATTCTGTGTGTGAGACACAAATGTCAGTTTTATGTAAGTAGAACCAACCCGCACTAGGCCAGCGTGGTGGACTATATGGCCTAACCACTCTCAATCGTATTCTCGATTGTAGAGTAGACCCGTGCCCTGCAGTGGGACGTATATGGGCTGATACAATGTAAGTAGAAAACTACCAATATAAAATATAATAAAATATATACACTAAAAAGCTAAATGAGTACCACGCACAAATAAAATCAAGGGCATTTTATTGTTGGAAATAAAAAAATACACAGAAATATGGTTTACGTTTACTGCAGATTTTAATTAATTCGCAAACAAAAGGCTTTGTTCAGACTTTCGACCTAAAACTGTTTGAACAAAAAATACTCTGTTCTAAAGCAACATTTGATTGCAATCGTTTCTGTTGAAAGCTATAAAGGTCTTAAATATTTTAATATTATAAAGTGGGGTTAAATGAAGCTGCAAAAATATGAATTTTTATTAAACGCCTCGAATAATCTGGGTATTAAGAGGAACGTGCTGGGCTTAAGTATTTTATCGCAGCACTAGAATTTAACCCTGGTGCTTGGTGACATAGTATTAGGTACGGGGAAGATATTTAAAATTGTTAAAAAATCTTGTTTCCTGCCCGTTTATTATTTCTTTAGACACAATAGTATTTCGACGACAGATGCTGTTTATTTTATTTTCTGGATTTTTAACGGATTTGAAGAAAAGTAAAATAAGTAGATTATTTTATTTATCTAATGCATAAAGTAGGTACAGAAATGTGGTTTTAAAGTTTGACCCAGATTTGAGACATGTCTGATATAGACAGAGCCTATGTTTCGATAATTATTTTAGCTATCAGTTAGATTACTTGATTATTCACTACTGTCCGTATACTTTCAACTACAGGGCACGGGCCTCCTGAATAATCGAGAGTTCGATTGCGAGAGGTTAGGTTAATTCTCTATATCCTATCTTTAACTAATCTATCTATCTTTAACAAGAAGTTAAAATGGATATCGTTACTATGTCGATACTACTATATGTTTCAATAAACAAAGATAGACATACAATATTATCTTACCTAGATATGTATAAATATATGCACCTTATCTAAATATCTCTCTCTTTCTTTACTGAAGCAAAAAATGTATCGAAATTTCGAGAGAAATCTCTTGTTAATAATAGATAGATTATAGAAACCGGCCGATAGTCCATCGCGCTAGACGCCAAGCGGTCCAACTTATAAGAAATAATAAAGCCGAAACACAGGTGCTGTCTTCATCAGACATGTCTCTTTGGTTCGTACTTAAAACCACGTTTTTACGCTGGCCTAGTGCGGATTGGCGGATTTACATACCATCGAAATTCTTACAAATCGCTATGATATTAGAGTTGTTCACTAATCCCGTACTATGAGAAACGCTTGTACGTTTGTATGTAAAGCACATTAACGAGGAGGCACTGTACTCGCTCTGTGCATATTTTAATATCATTAGGAGTGTCTCGCGGTATATGCAGACGCACTCGTCGTTCGTTTTAAAGCTAAAAGCGTCGCTGCCGTCCGGAAAGTCGTCTTAAGCAAATGGACTTACAGGAAACAAGGCATAAGATATAAGCGTTTTTATGTGTTTGAATTATCAGTTATCTCAGCACCATCTTAATTCATTTAGGAATTAAGTCCGCCTATATACAATGAAATATATCTGTTTTGAATAATTTTGTTGCGTTGTATAGGTATATTTTGTTAGTATTTAAACGTACTGTGTGTTTGTAACTCCGACTGATCGTAGCATGTCTCTTATTGAAATTCACCTTTTCAGTATTGCCCACTGAATGAGAGGCTTCATTGGTGGCGCAATATTTTTAAATTAATTATATTTTTTAATTTATTATTATTATTATTATTATTTACACTTTATTGCACAAAGAGACAACAAATACAGAGAGAAATTACATATATAAAAAGTACAATTGGCGGTCTTATCGCCGAAAGGCAATGTCTTACAGACAACCATGGGATGGATTAAAGAACAGGATAAACAGAGGGCAGTCAAAAGTGTAAAGGATAGAACCTACCTAGAAAGGGACAAAAATTGCAATATACTAATTAAAATAATTTTAAAAATTACAAGTAATAAAAGTCATTTATGCTTGGGCTTTCTTTTTTAGTTTGTTATTGTTTTTGTGCTTGCATTATTTTTCTTTTTGGGGTCAATTTATGATCATCTACACTTAAAAAAACTTCTGTTGAATATATTATCTTCTTTTATTTTCTTCGGCTAGTCGTTGAATGGGTCCAGAAAGTATGTTTTGAATGTCACTTTTCATCATCTTGGACACAATAGGGTTTTTGCGTATAAGTCTTTTTTATACCATAGAGATAAAAATATTACTTTGTTTTTATAAGAAATATTTTTTTCTACTGACCTTTCTTGTACCCTACGATATATTTTCTATTTTCCATTTTTAAGTATAGCTGAGTTTCACTAAATTCCGTATCTATTGCCTTTCTGAAAGTTGTCCACACTGACCTGTTGTGAACATCCTGCAATCTGCTTTACTCCGTCATACCCAACTCAAACACTTATATAAAATTGGTTACTAACCACAACCGCTATCGCCTGTACATTACACCCCTCTGTGTGTACAAACACAATCCGGCTGCGTTAAGGAGGAGCCAAGCAGCGTGCTTACTGTATATTTGCGATATCTTAATAACGTTTTAAACTTGCTCCGAATCGCTTCTGCTGGATTCTGGTGGGCGACACGGCGATACCATTTGCAACTGATTTACATAAGATAAGCGTTATGTTTCGGGAAAAAACAGCTAACGTTCAACAAAATCCTTGTACGATTTAGAATTTGGCTTGACCTATTCTGCGATTTTTCTGGGATTTAACAACCTTTTTGATATATTCGGTAAACAATTGTGAAATTAGAGCTAGATAGATCCTCGCACGAAGACAATTATTTGTTTGATTGGTCAATGAGTATTCGTTTTAGGTCTAGGTGTTCTTGAGACCGAAAAGTTTGTCAAAGTGCCTGATATCTACTACACGGATTTATTGTTCTCAATGAAGCATGAGGGATATGCATTGGCCTGTCGGTTGTATTGAGTGTAACTAATAATTAATTTTCTACGGCACCAATTATTTAATACTTACATCAACCATTCGTTTAAGGTATAGACGCGTATTTTTGACATGATTTTGTGGGTAATAATCTTTTAATGTTAATTATGATACAATATCGTACGACCGCTTATCAACTATTTTTCTTGTACTACTTTCATATAACTAATTATAATAATGCAACGTTGTGATTTATTTTGTCTCTTATTTATCAGAATTTCTTTCTTTCTTCACTCCATCTTAATATGCAGTACCGACAATCTACCCAACAATCTGCTACTCCACATTTTTTTGCTAGAAGCCCAATTATCTCCAAAAAGGCTACAGTCTTATAAAGCTTCTCAGGCTCCTTAACACAAATTCCTTGGCATCCAAGACATCAAACCCTCACCCTAATTACCCACACAAAGAGATTCATAATGAAATCCGGGGTACAATGCAACAAGATCTCGGGAGAGCATCGAGGCGCACTAACAACGCCACTTGATATTGTGGGATGGAAACAAAATATAGAATACAATGCTCTGCTGGATTGCAAATGTTTTATTGTGGATGCCTGTGATCCGTATATTGATGAGTAGTTTTTAGGTTTGGTTGATTTTGCACGTCGTGGTAAGAGCCCAAAAAGAGTGCCCGCGTTCGAAACATGGTTATTAATTTGTGATGGTGGATACAGTTATGTCAGCGCGCTACATACCAAATAGACACGTCTGAATCGTTGGGATCGGTCTTACAATCTTGTCTTACGTTGAACCATATAGGAAATATGTTACCCTCCGGGTGACCGTTGAGTTAAGTCCCTACCAAATTCCTACACCAACATGCCAATTTAAACCCCACGGTGGTTCTCTTCAGCGAATTGGAGTGACTCCAGGATCCTAAAGCAAAATGCCATAGCCTAGCTGGAAACGTTTCCATACGATGCCGCGCTAGGGCACATCCCACGCATTAACACGTGGTAGTCGCCTTTTTTCCGGTGTTCCCTCTGCGAGCCCGCGACTCCCATTGCCCTCATTAGTCGCCCCTCACGACAAGCGTCTCCTCGAACAACGTAAGCGATCAGATAAGTCCTTCTGTCTCTCTGCCATTCTTCTGTACTAGAATGCGAGCTTCAGTATGTGTAATTATATCATTAATCATAATCTCATATTTCTAAAATCTTATTAAATTGTTGGAATAATATTTCATTTCATAACTTTATTGTCTTATTTCATCCACTGTTTAAAATAACCTGAGATATATTGTACTTTGAAACAATAATTCCAGAATAGATTTAATGTTGGAAATAAATAAGACAATCCAATTACCGACATTACGTTGTTTTGCCTTTAATTACTTGTGGAAGTTTTCAAATTACATTTCGCGGCGCTCGAGTGCACCTCCAAGTTTTAATTGCAACTATTTATTATTTCAACTCTAATTGTTATTTAAATACTTGAAAGTGCTGGAGTGCTGTGATAAATAGAACTCGTTTCAAAAGCGATGACGGAAATAAATCTATGTTTTTAATAATGGCATGAAGGTAGTGCCATGCAGTTTACATGTTCATAACAAGTAAAGAGTATATCCCGACAGCCACTGGTTCTTACAACGGTAGAGAGGAGTTAGGCCGTATGCTGGCCCAGTGCAGGTTGGCGGATATTACATAACATATAAATTCTAACATGACATTCACACAACGCTGTATGCAGGCTGCTTCCAACAGGTCATTGTGGAGATCCTTGGGGTAGGCCTATGTTCAGCAGTGGACTTCCTGTGGCTGATATGATGATGATGATGATGAAATTTTAACAAATCGCTTCATCATTTCCTCACAATGTTTTTCTTTACCCTGATCGTGTGACGTGATTAACTATCCATAACACACATATATATACATATACTATATATATATATTTATTCTAGCACGGCAAAGTGACTGCATTGCAATGGCAGACGGCAGTCTCTCGATTGTTTCTCGATTACAGAGGTGGCCCGTGTCCTGCAGTGGGAAGTATATGCGCTAATACAGTACAGTAAAGATTCGTGCATAACAATCGCATACACATTTATGAATAGAGCTTAGTTAACATGTTTTTTAAACAAATCTGTGCATATTTGTAGCCCTGGCTCTTTACTAATACAGGAATATTAAGGCATGTTATAAAGTGTTTTACTCATTATACTACTAAAGCCTCTAAGCTCATTACTGAAAAAGATCACGAGCAAATCCCAGAGGTTTTTAAAACATATTTTATTAAATTACAGATATAGTTGTGTACTAAAATGTCGTCTGACTGGAGCACGAGTATAAAGTACCCACATTAGCGGCAGTTGAAGTTTTAAAGAGATATCCAAACTTTTACACACCCTGTTAGTCCCCGGCTTTACAGCGAAAATATATTTAGAGGAAAAACTTGGCTGAAATGGAGTTTCTTTAAATTTAATGAATATCTTTCTTTTATATCTTTATACTTTCTATTACTAGGAAAATGGCTTTTTATAGGGTTTAAGAGGAATTTGGGTTAAGTGCCTACTGGCCTAATAAGATTAGGTTAGACAAATTTTATTTTCCAATTCCTGAAACCTTAGGGCGAAGTGAAAAAATGTTTTGAAATCTTTTTGATTTTATCAATGGATTGAAAGCAGATCAATCTTACCAAGAATTTCTTATTTATTTTATATTTATAACTGCGAATTATCATGATCAAAGATATCCCAAATATTTAATTATTAAAAACGTACTGAAATGATATTATACTTACCGGAACAGTCGTTTAGATTATACAGATCATTAACGCACTTCCAAATTGAGTTTTTATGTCCACAGAGGTACGAATGGAAGCGCCCAGCCTAGGATATTCGTAGTAAATTGAAAAGTTTCTTCGGAAAAACGACGTATTCTCACTGTCTTTACTAAAGTGGCCACGAAATATGCGTTGAACATTGGGCTGACGATGTCATAATTTGTAAATGAATAAAAGATACCGTCATTATTCAAGAAACTGCTAAAAGAATACTACCTATCTCTTTAAACATTTAGGATTAGGATTATTTCCTCTTATTGATTATATTATATTTATATATGTTGCTCTAAAACATTTTTGTTGTAGATAAAACTAACAACATTATCGCATATTGTACAAAAAATAAATACTAGTAGAATATCATGTTAAACAAGTCCCTATTAAAATACGTGTATTAAAATATTTTCTTGGTAACGCAGTTGTAATACTGTATGATTGCAAAGCTGAGGTCTCGGGCTCCATTCCCAGGTCTGGCAAAGTAATGTACTTTTCTATTCAATATCAGCCCGGAATCATGGATTTGCGCCCTATATTGCAATAGGCCCGCCCCCTATCACATCGTGGGCTGGAACACACAAGGCAGAATGTGGGTGTACTGGCACCTACCCCTGGCGCATACCCCTTCTCGGAATAAACGTCAGTATTAATATTATATTCTCATTTTCCGCAGTTTTAACAGCCACAACGCAAGGTAAACTTCGGATTCAACTAAGGCATAAAATTGTTAGTAGAAGTTCCACAGGCAACTTGTTCTTGTACACAATTGCGCATAATTTATATTCAGGGGACACCGTCTACTTTGCACTTTGCATTGCTCTTTAAACTACTGCATATACATACTTAGAAATGCGTAAAGTTTGTCTACGAAATAGGAAAAACTATTGATTGTAGTATAAAATTTATATTTTTAAATTATATTTATGAAGGATAACGACCAACATACGTGATGATGTAGGTAATACTCGTTTTAGTGTCACATAAATAATTAAGTATAAATAACTATACATGTGCCAATAATTTCTTTGTGATTCATGGTATTGTCTGGTTATGCATGAGCGTTCGTCTCGCTTACCATCAAGCGGAAGACCAGCTCGTCTCGCCATTTATTGATATAAAAAATCTATTCACAAGTATCCTGTCAATAGTCACCCGTATTATACGTAAAATGCATATTTGGTTTCGGTAACAACTTGACATCCTGTATATTTGATGTCACGCTCAAACAGCCAACAAAGTCTCAAGCACACACATTAACAATAATACCCTATTGAGTTGAGTAAATATTTATTTTACCTTTCCACGTACTTCCCTTATTAAAGTGGGGAGGAGAAACGAGTTCATTCGTGGAGACCGGTGAATACATGTCAAGGAAAAGGTTAACAATGCAAACCTCTTTTTACTCGTATATTCATATGGAGTAAGTAGCTCGGGGGCTCAGGATAGGACGAGATGGTCACCTACTTGAAGCCGTCACTTTTATTTAGAACTAGACTCTGCTTGTGGTTTTGCCTATGCCAATTTATTTATACTTAGATTTAAATAATTTACTGGTGGTAGGTCTGTCATATGTGAGAGATCGCCTGGTTAGGTACCACGGCAATGTCTATTTCTCCTTCAAAACAGCAGTGTTCAAGGACATTGTAGCCAGAGTAACTACTGGTCATATTAAGATTAAACATCTTATATCTCAGTATGCCGAGCGCAGCGCATTAGCGGTAATATCGCTTACGATCAGATGAATGGCATACTCGTCTCGCTATTAATGGCAATAAAAAAATATTGGATAGTCCTCGGCAACTTTAAAAGATTTTAGAAATCGAAATAGTCAAACAAAGAAAGTATCACTGAAGGTAATTTTACAAGCACATAATATAAGCTTCTGGGAAATTATTCAATCAAACACAATCACTAGCCAATCAAACTAGATTTAAAAAAGATTGATGCCTGATCAGTTATAAAACAATAATTAAAAATAATATTCAAATTGCACAACACAAATAAATCGATGAGTCGTCGATACCCGAAAATTCTCGAGCATTATTTACGCGTTAAGCATTTTTTATTTATTTTCAAATAATCCACGACAATGATAAAACACAAAAGTTATCATTATTCTAAACATAGCTCCAATTGAAAGAGAATTCGCATCTGAGCGTCTTTTCTCCGTACTGTCCGCGAAACGTAATGAGACGGGCGTACCGCTGGCTGCGTATTGATTGCGTATTGTTCTCAGTACGTGACTCGGCGAGGCTTTTTCAAACTCCGCTTGTCTTTTATTTGGATTGTGCGATATTAATTTTAGCATAGAAATGAATATTCCTTTTTATTCTGCGTTTGCTGGGTGGATTATTTGTTGAAAGGCAGAGTTTAATTTCATTCCTCTGTGATCTATTCCATTTATTGCTATGAAAAATAAATGATATTTGGGAACAACAATACGGTTCAAAACAAACACTTCGATAAAAAAAGACAGAGAAACAAACTATTTAAAAAATATTTATTTATGTGGATAAGAATATCCTAAAACTTTAAGACCCTAGTTCAATTCATAATTACCTCAAAACGCCATCTCAGTGTAGCCTGCCACTTGTGACTAAAAATTACAGTCATTCTTTTACAAAAAGAACCTTTTAAACGGTTTTCTTTGCAGGCCAATCAGTCTCTTCATACTGTTGCATTCCATCAAGTAACAATGTTCTAGAAAAAACCCGGGAAACTCCAAGAAAAACTCCGTGTTTCAGTTTCCACTGTAAGTTTTCAACTTTAAATTGCAGAGGGGTAGATCGTTTTTTTTACGTTTGTAAGTTAGAAAAACTTTGGTAACTTTCTTTCACGAGGTTTTCATTCGCTTGTAAATTGTGAGGACAAGAAAAACTACGGAGAATTCTAAGTTTTTTGAAGTTTTAAAGTTATTTTAAATATTGAAAGTATCTTGTTGAAACTGAGTCGCAGAAATAATGCTATTATTCACTCATAGTTTCCAAGTTTCAATGACACTTTTGTTAGGCTTGAGAAGTTTTCTTTTATCGCAAAACGATTTTGCCAGCAGCCTGGTACATGTTTTTGTAGTTATTTTAGAAATAATAACAGCTTATTAAATACTTGGTGCTTTGGTGGCTAACACAGAATGCATTGTATATAAAGAGAGTGTTGTTTAGTATCCGGAAAATTGTGTGTTAATACAGATTATCAATCTAATTTGGTACCAACTACATCCAGCGTAAAAAAACTTAACACTAATTCCAAAAAACTAAATCCTTCAGAATCTAGAAGGACTAAATGAGATTGTTAAAAATTTTGCAGCAGCTTGTTTGTAACTATCAGGAAAATGCTAGTTACACGGTGAAAAAGAAAACACTTTCTGGCGATATTATTCAATTGAATGTAGAAAACATTAAATAAATCATAAATCCACCCAGGAAACACCACACTAAGATCGAGTCTTGTGTCGTGGGTATCAGGAACTATGAGAGACTTTTCGGTCACACATATTTGTTTTATTGGGAGATCGAACCCGCGGCCTCTCGCTTCACAGTCGGCTTTTAACCAACTTTGCCACGGAGGCTATCTTATTAAAAAAGAAATGTTAATGCTTTTTTTTAATATGTATAAATCAAATGCAATAGATTATGTCTTTAAAAATGAAAAAAAAAAATCAAAAATATTAACTTATATTTTATGCACAAACTGATTTCTAGCAAAATTTGTAGTAGATTTTGATTTATATTTAAGTGCAAGAAGCAAGTTTTATATTTGCACTTAACGGCTCACTCAGTTTTATTCCCCACCTATATGTCTTTATAGTTTATGTGAGTGGCTCGCTGTTCCCGGCCGGGCGCACATTCAACTAACTGTAATATTTGATACGTTTTTCTATTACTCTCACAATGTTTTATTTATTTTAAATTTATTTGATGTTACATGAATATGTTATCTTAGTGAATGATATTTACTGTACCGTACTTTGTTTACTTATAATTATTTTGAGAGTTTATATTTTATGTTATAAATTAATAAATAAATAACACCCACCAGTCTCTTATATATATTTATATCATAGTATTATTAACGACTGAACGTCCGCACGTCATTAAGGTCTATTATAGAAAATCAGCGTTGCAGTGCTGCTTAAGTGGTGCTGCAGCATACTAGCGGAATGAGAGCTACCTTTACTGGAGCAATATTTATTTGTTTTTGTTTACCTTAACTGTTTTATGTCAACTCCTCTGTTATTTATTGTGCCAGTAATAAATATTCTTGCCATTCTTTCTTTCTATATAGTTCTCCGCATTTAATTGAAGTCTTGTGTCGTGGGTATTAGGAACTACGAGAGACTTTTCGGTCTCACAAACACCCAGACCTGAAATAATTCTTCCGAATTCTCTCGGTGCGGGGATCGAACCTGCGGCCTCTCGTTTCACAGGCGGCGTCTAGTCGACATTGCCACGGAGGTTATCAAATTTATGTTATTTTGTTACCTTTTATACTAATTGAAGAAGAGATAATTTTTGTGGGTCGTTACTTAAAAGCCAGCTTTAGATGGTCAACGCAGTCACGCAATCCTAGTTTAAAAAAACCTGATTGCAGTCTTAATGAAACGTGACTTATGTAGCCTTTGTGGTGCAGTAGATGCCGGTTGTGAAACGAGATGCTGCGGGTTCGATCACCGCACTGAAAAAAAAAAAGTGTGATCCATAGATATTTGTTCCAAGTCTGGGTTTTAGTGGACCAAAAAGTCTCTCGTATTTTCCGATCCTCACCACACAAGATCTAAGAGTACTAAATATACGCCAGCTCAATTCCAAACCCGATATAATAGCGTGTTTTACTATAAAGGTTTTTCTACCACCATTTACGAACGAACGACCTCAAACACCACCCAACTAAAAAATCCACAAGCTCAGCCTAAAACCAAGTCAATAGACCAAGTCACAAGAAACCTGCTGTATTTTTCACCTGCAAATAACCTAAACTAAAGAAAATAATGCCGTCCCAGGAGCAAACAGCGCCTGAACAAACTATTATTTTAGATTTAACGCTCTAACCGTCTTGGAAATTGCGAATAAAATTGATTGTCTGGAGACAGCGTGGGTCGGAATATTTGTAAAATGTAAACACAGCTCCTACGAGACTATTATAACTTATTTGCGGTTGCGTATTGAGTTTGCGAATAGACAATTTTATTTTCGGCGTGTTTATGTAGATTTTTATTAGCTTTGTCCTGGTTTTCGGTGTTTGCGTGAGTGAATGTTGAAGTTAGGTTTGTTTGAATTTTTGTTGTCGGTTTAAGCCGCCTTTTTAACAATTTCATTAGATTTACCTTCATTGTTCTTTTACGTGCCGAAAAGAAAACAAAGATGTTTTTACTAATAATTTATCCGCCAAACGGCAGTGTAAGTGCACTGTTGTACAGAGTAACTAGATAAAATTTAGGCTTAAAATCTTACGTCTCAGGATAGCGAGTGGAATTCAAATGCTTTATAATTCATAGTATTGTTTGGTTTTAGTTTTCTACGGTCCATTAGCGCTCGTACCGGTTGTAGTACTTTTGGTATGAATAAAACACACATTATCCTTCACGAGGTGTAGGACTCGTCATTTGACCTTTAAATACGGCCACCGTCGGCTATCTAATGTCCGTCAACCTCGTACCTACGTATCTACATTATACCTGTTAGCATCAGGCGAATGGCATGCTGGCCAATTATTGCAAAAAATAAAAACAATGAAATAATATATAAATAACACCCAACAGTCACATACATAGTCCTGACCCCACACTAAGATCGACTCTTGTGTCGTGGGTATCAGGAACTATGAGAGACTTTCCGGTCTCACAAACACCCAGACCCGGAAGAAGTATTTGTGGGCCGCACAAACATTTCTCTCGGTGCGGGGATCGAACCCGCGGCCTCTCGTTTCACAGGCGGCGTCTAACCGCCAGCGCCACGGAGGCTGTCATGTTAAATACAATAAGTGTCGCTGTTATATATTTGGAATTTTATACTCCCGTATTTAAGTTCATACGAAAATACTCCCGAAATATTTTTGTAAATTACTTGAAAATCCGAACGAAGTCTATAATATGCCGTGCAGTGTTCAACTAAGTCACGGGTCTCGTAAATACGCTTTAAATAAACCTCATATTATTTAATTTCACATGTAGTTCACGCAGTCAAACGTTTTAAATTCGCAGACGTTTTAATTTTGTGTTCGTATGGTTGTACAGCGGTGACCTCGGCCCGCTAACGAAGGTCCGTTGACATTTTTCAGTGCTATAAAAAGAATTTATGTTTTTATATTAGAGCGGTCAACGCCATTCAAATCTCATTATGACATCAAAATAATAATTGGGTTCTAATGATATATTGAATAATTTAGAGGAATAATATTCAAGAATAGTTTTCAGGTTTAGTTTGAAGTGAGTTACGGTAGTTAGTACTCTTTATTTGTTCCTCTCTATTATTTATTTATTTCATTATTTAGATACACAATCAGTACGCCGTCGATATAATTAAATCTTGATTTGTATAATAATAAACCACAACTTAATCTAAAAGAAAATGTAGTAAAAAATAAAATGAATAATAATAAGCTAGAAAACATCATAGCATTAAATGATAAAGTAATGGAATAATGTAACATAGTTGAAATTAAAGAAACAACAGTGCAAAGAGATCTAAGTGAGCCTTAAAATTAAAACTTAGGTTATAGGGGACGTTATTAATTTTGATTATTTATTCCTATTCATTGCGTGCGTGGTGGCCTGTTGGTAAACGGACTAGACGCGACTGCCAACATGTTCACGGTGGTCGCAGGTTCGAATCCCAGGGCACACCTCTGACTTTTCGGAGTCATGTGTGTATTGATAGTCAATCACCACGCACTAAAACGGTGAAGGAAAACATCGTGAGGAAATCTGCATACCATAGCGATTTATAAGAATTTCTATGGTATGTAAGTCCGCTAACCCGCACTAGGCCAGCGTGGTGGACTATATGGCCTGACCACTCTCAATCGTATTCTCGATTGTAGAGTAAGCCCGTGCCCTGCAGTGGGACGTATATGGGCTGATACAGATACAGATTCCTATTCATTAATTTTTCACTCTCAAGACAATCACTGCTAAAAATTTACATCTGCTGATAATTTCTATAGAAACCTGTTAAAGGCGGCTTGCATCCAGCGACTTCCTTTTCTAGTAGACTTTCGTTTTTTAGTATACTAAAATTAAATATATAAAGTAGGTCAATGTGTATATTATTTCACTTATTTAAATTTAACTTGTATAGGTATATATTTAATTAATTACTCTCACATTATTATTATCGGTTAATTGCATAATTCAATTAATTAGCAGTAATTACCCTAATTAGGGATTAAATATGTTGTATGCGTTCCCGGTAAGTATAATATTGTTATGGTAATACAAAAACGCAGTATTGTAATTTTACATTTTTAAAATTAAAATTTCGTCTCAAACTTAAAACATAATTTTAAACAAATACACATATAAGTCCTAGGACAACTTTACGAATAACTTAGTATATCTGGTCCTATGTTACGCATTGAGTAATGAGGACAAAGGTGGACAAAACCACAAATGCTCTGATATAATGTAGGAGATAAAGCTTTTGTTTCATTACGGGATTAGAACCTGCGACCACTCATTTCATAGCCGAGATACCACCCACTGTGCCTCGGAACAGTTTAATATCCTCGCCATAGAAAGATGTTAAATACTGGCACAACGAAAACATCGGCGGACGCGAAAACTTTGTTGTTATCTAATGAAACTGTTTCCACCGTAATTTGGAAGCTGTTCGAGCGAGCTTCGAAGCTTTGGCACGTTTGAAAGCCTCACTTTGTGCGAAGATACAAACATTATAGTTTACCAAGTTTTGCTAGAACATTCTCCGGGAGAAAGTTTATATGAGTATCAAAATATTTATTTAAAGTCTTATTTTAGGAGCGTGTGAGTTAATTACTTTTGAAAGTAGTCTTATGTTTTAGTTAGACTGGTTCATGAGAGTTGTATGTTTTCATTATATATTTGTTTAAATATCGGTGGAGTAGATTTGTGTGTGGTTCATCTGGATATCACTGAATCTATTATTTCTGCTGATATTTATATATCGGGATAACAAGTGGATTATAGTAATAAGATATCGTTTTTTTTATTTGCATTGTATCGCGCTTACAATAATGGGTATAGTATTTTTTTCGTATCATTATCATATTCACTATATAAAGATAAATCAAAAAAATAAACCAGATAGATTGAGTAAAATATGACTAAATCTGTGAAGGCAATCTTTGACCTGATTTTTCCATTGCCGCGGTCAATACGTAGATAGATATCAATATCGTTTATGATTTTAGATTTTTAGATCTACCTCCTTTCTATAGTAGACACGCTAATTTATAATTACAGAGATAATTTTATATTCATTTTACTAAACAAAAGCATATAACACGAGACAAATAAACTTCATTTCTAGTCTACAATCCGAACAAACAAAGCGCAACTAACAATACAGAAACCTATTTACTAGTTCGTAATACCTTTCGAGACTCCATTAACAAGTGAACTGTTGTTTTTCACGCTCCATATAACAATGTTGGAGTGTAACAATGGACACGAGTGGAGGGGTAGGGGTAGGGGTAGGGGTAGGGGTAGGGGTAGGGGGTAAGGAGGAGGGGGGGTATCGACGGCGGCGCCAGTACAGGTGTGGGTTTGTCCGTCCGTCGCGCGCGCAAAGTAACGGAAGCTGCAGACATCGTCGCCTGTTTTTAGTTTGGTGCGAGCTATGAGTGGCCAGTGGATTTCTTGCATGGGTTATGCAAGGATTTTTTATGTTTGTGTGTGTCTGTGTGTGTATTAGTCCGTATACGTCCTACTATAGAGCACGGGCCTCTTTTCAAGAGAGAGTATGGTAGAAAGGGGTTTTATAGTCCACCACGCTGGCCTAGTGCGGGTTGGCAGATTTTCAAATACCATATAAATTCTTCAGAATTGTTATGGTAGGTATGCAGGTTTCCTCGCAATTTTTTTCTTAACTGTTATGTTGCATGAGGATTTACTATCAAAAAAACACATAATTTCAAAAATTTAAAGGTGTGCCCACAGATTTGAATTAACGAACACCATAAAAATGTTCGCAGTCACGTCTGGTCCATTACCAACAAGCCACTATTTTCTTGAGTAAATGGTATTCGGTAAGACTTTAGTGTATCTGTCCAAGATATCAGGGTTGGGAGGGAGTGGGGGGGAGGGGGAAGGTGTCCCATGTCCCCTGGTACCACTCCCATGAAAAGGTGACGCACCATTCCCGAGAAAAACCAATTTATGTAACCTAACCTCAAAACACTTGTTGTCAGAACAAATTTACTTCTGCAACGTCTCCGGCGCTGCGGGAAGTGCAGCCCCTTCGCCCTTGCGTAACAAAGGATAGGCACCCATGCTCTCCCTCCGCGCCTCCGGCTTTTATATACACTCTAGGAGTGGTAACCAAAAGTCTACGTGAAGTCGGGGTGCCCTAAGTCGGTTTTAAGACAAAGTCGACCTATTTTTCCCACAAAGTGGGTACACTAACTACCATTGGAACATGATTTCCAAGTTGTTTAAAAAACAAATAAAACAACAAACATGATATAAAGTTCATTTATTGAAACTAAAATTTATCACATAATTTCTCGGAAATTATACACCACCTTTTAATAAGAGTGGTATTGTTTTAATCAGGGACTCAATCCCTACCACCTGTGATCACTTTCGCCGCTCTCTTCGTGGCCAAATAAACTAAAGTCTAAACTAAAGTTAGGTTACATTAATTGGTTTTTCTCGGGAATGGTGCGTCACCTTTTCATGGGAGTGGTACCAGGAGACATGGGACATCTTCCCCCTCTCCCCCCACTCCCTCCCAACCCTGATATCTTGGACAGATACACTAAAGTCCATCCTATTACTGTCTTTTGTTATCATTATATAACTAACACTTCTTTGTTTTATTTATTTATTTATTTAATCCTTTATTGCACAAAAATAAAAATACAGTGAAGAAACAACACAATAATAATAGTACAAGAGGCGGCCTTATCACTCTAGGTAATTTCTTCCAGGCAACCTTTGGATGGATATTGAGATAGGAAAAATGAGCGGGTAGTCTAAGGTATATAAAATAGTTATATATATATATACTATTGTAAATACACAATTAAGGTATTTACAATAAAATAATAATAAAATACCTTAAAAAAAAGTAAATACCTTAATCTTTTATTTTCTAGGGTTGGATTATTTTAATAATTAATATTAATTTCTTTGTTTTGCTTTTGTATTTGTACCAACAATAAACTTTTCTTTCTTTTTTTCTTTCTTGTATTCGGGTTCATGTTCCCACTTTTTTCTAATAACGAAGGTAGTAGATGTAAATTTATTTATTGCTTAACCAAACATCGGTACCCTATTTTAGATGAATATCAGGTGCATTGTAGCAATTTATTTATTATTTGTTTATTTATGTAAATCTTCATTGTACACAAACATAACAACAACTTAACCATACAGAAATAATAATAAAAATAGTACAAATGGCGGTCTTATCGCTCCACAGCAATTTTTTATATACAACCATGAGATGGATTAAAATTTTTATTTAAATTTATTATATAATTATTGAACAATATAGTACCAGCCATTGTTGTTCTATAACTGGATACGCAGATGACGGACTCCTACTTATACAATCCAATAGTAGAGCCGGGCTCGAGAGTTCGGCTGACACGAGTCTGCGTTTAATTTTGAATTGGGGTGAACGAAACCGACTAACATTCGCACCTCAAAAAACTTTTCAAATGTTGTTAAAAGGAATTTTAAAAACACCCCCGCGTATTAAATTTAATAATGTAACAGTTAAAAGAAAAGAATCAGTTTGTTACCTCGGATTAATTTTAGAGAGAAATTTCTCATTTATTGAGCATATTAGAACGGTCGGAGAAAAATCAAAAAATAACTTCTATGCTTTGACGAGAATATCAAGGGCAACGTGGGGAATATCATTTAATACTTTAAAAGTTATCTATGGAGCAACTTATTTGGGTTGTATCTGTTACGGTTCTCCAGTTTGGGCCGATAGATCTACTGTTGGCACTGTTCGTAGGAAGTTGCTCCAGAGTCAGCGCCTGGCCTTGATATTCTTGTGTAAGGCTTACAGAACCGTTAGTACAGAGGCTTTGCCGGTTCTCGCAGGTGTGCTTCCGGTCGATCTGGAGGTGCAAAGACGCGCCGCATTATATTATTCAAATAGAGAGACAATAGACACTAACTTTATTGCATCCCGAGACTTTTTGAAGATTAGCCGATTATTTAAGCCATATTCTGCTGCGTACACTGAATTAATTGACGAATGGCAGAACTGGTGGGATATTCCCTCAAAGGGGCGTTACTTATATCAATACTTTCCATCCGTACGTGATCGCTTAAGAAAATCTTGGCTAGAAATTGATCACTGTGTATCACAGTTCCTAACGGGACATGGCAACTTTAGGAGCAAACTATTCACTTTTAAGCTGGTTAAATCGCCTGTGTGTCAATGCTCTACACCTAACTGTGAGTACGAACAAACTGCACATCATATACTTTGGGAGTGTGATCGCTGGTCCGATGAACGCGGAATAATGTTGAACAATATGCAAATAACATCTGGTGTTGCATACTATACGGCCCTCGTGGAATCTAGGAGGAACTTCCGTGCTTTCCGGCGCTTTTGCCATACCTATTATTGGACCCAAATTTAGCAGCTCAAACTATAGGACCCATGTAATTTGTTTATCCCGTGGTGCTTAATACATCTGGCTTCTCCAGTTGTATATCTTTATATCAGAGGATAAATACCTCTCGACTCAATATTTTTTGTCACCCACTTTGCTGCGGAGGGAAGTGGACAACTATTTGTTTCCAACTCCTCCTTTTGTTTTTCTTTCTGATTAATTTCGATGCGGGTTAAAGACAAGCTAGTGTCCCTGAGAGACTCGCCGAGCTCCGGAGCTCGGTGTCAAATCTTTGTGTGCCACTGTTGATCCTGGCTGACAGGAGTTGCAGTGGCGGGTGTGAGGGTGGGAAAGTCTCTATAGTACCAGCCATTCTCCCATACCTTGGACAGGCGCTACAAGGCTAGTCACGGCAGGCCGACGTATCCTGCGCATGGATACTAGTATTGTTGGAGTTGTTCAGCTCTTATTGTCGCAGAGGCTTTGTGTACAACTTCACGCTCTGGATAATACTATACACATTTATTTTACACTGCCCTTTCTTTCTACTTTTTAAATTCATCCCATGTTTGTAAGACATTGCTTTAAGCGATAAGACCGTCATTTGTACGTTTTATTTTTTAGTTTCTGTATATACTTTTTTAATGTGTACTATAAAGATTTAAATAATAATAATACACTACGTACTATGGACTAAATATACTTAATTGAGTCCTGAATTATTGCTATAATTTTTTGTATCATCAACATTTCAGCCACGTAAATTTCAATGCTGAACATGACCACTGCTTATATTTGTAAAATAATTCTGCGTTAAATACTTAAAACGAAATACCAAGCTTGATTTGGTAGATACAATGACAAAGGAAATTTTGGAGAAAACAACCTACAATAGACATACATACATACATACATAAACTCACGCCTTGTTCCCAGAAGGGGTAGGCAGAGGTGCCAGGGCACCCGCATTTCGCCTTGTATGTTCCGTCCCACAATGTGATAGGTGACGAGCCTATCGCCATATCGGGCACAAATTCCTGACTCTGGGCTGATACTGAAAAGAAAAATCCAATATCACTTTGCCCAACCCGGGATTCGAACCCGAGACCTCAGCTTTGTAACCGTACCGTAGTACAACTACGCCACCGAGGCAGTCAAATCAATACAATAGACATAAATCATTATAGCGTTTATAAATATCCCTTTAATTCTTCACTTCAAACGGAATACCTAGCTTGATTTGATAAACACAAAATAAAAAGTTTTGAGAAAAATCAACACACTTTAATACACATAAATTGTTATTGTTCTATACTTAGATTAAATTATACAACAGCATTTAAATAAAGTTATTAAAGCTCTGAAACTAACAGTGACATTAATACATATAATAGATACTACTAAAATCAGTTACTAAATGCTTTAACTAAGTATAATTAGTAGGCGTCGGTAATTATCTCTGTATTAATAACAACGCGTAGCACTGAGACAGCTACACTAATCAACTACGCGTAATATTCGTAGCACATATATGTTCTCGTAGCAAATACACAGTGCTACGAACTCTTAAGTTTAATCTGGTGTCACGTAGCTTCGATTAGTGTAATGTTATATTCTTACAACTATTTTATTTATATTATTGTACTTTTTGTTTTTAAAGATATGACGAAACTTGCGTGAGTAAGCAACGAGTTGTAAGATATTGCTAAGTAAATTGTTTAAAAACAAAATTACAAACTAAATTACTTTGGATGTACGAATTTTAAGTGTACATATTTATTTAATTTAAATTCTAAGTAGGTGTTAAAGCATACTCGTTTGTTATTTAGCAGGTGTTCTCCAAACACTAAATAACAAATTAATTTGATCTTCAGCAAACTTTACCTTAAATACACACAGTTAATTAAGTTCAATGAAATACACGTGTTTGAATTAGAGAATTTACAGCAAGCCTGAACGAATTTTAATAGAATTGTGAGTGTTTTTGTTGTAAAGTATATATATACGCGACGCGACTAATAGTCTAAGAGCCTGTCAATTCTAGACTTATATTTAAATGGCTGTTTTTGTTATCTGTATGTATTTGGTGTAGGTAAGAACTATTGGCTGTTATAAATCTTGAACCAAAGTGGCTTTAACTGGCAGTACGTAGCAGTTGTTTTTTGTTTGTCGAACGGGGTTCTGTTAGAAATTAATCTTTTTTACAATTATTTTATACTCTTATCTTATTCTATTTTATAACGTACACAACGAAGTAATTTATTTATCTTTAAAGACATTTGAAATGGAACGTCTACTATACAATATGGTCTCTAGAAATAGATCAGGTGATTTTGAATAATTAAGATATATACAAAACTATCTTTGCATCTTCTTAAGGTCTGCTGCATTTGCCCATCAGTGGGATGAAATAAGTTACGTAAAAAAATTTACAAAGCAACCATTATTTTTGTGCTTGGATCATGGATTTGTGACAGGCCCATCAAATTCGGAAGGATGTGGGACGGATAAAGGACGGGAAGAGGGAAGGAGCATTGAGCATCCGGCAATCTGACTCACCGAACGAAACACAACAAAGTTATTACTTCACGTCAGTCTCCTGTGGTACCGCCCTGGACTAGCCTGCCAGTTTTTTATTCTTCAAAATAGTGAATAAATAACATCCACCAGTCACATACATACATAGTCCGGACCCCACACTAAGGTCGAGTCTTGTGTCGTGGGTATCAGGAACTACAAGAGACTTTTCGGTCTCACAAACACACAGACCGGAAAGAAATATTTGAATTGTGGGCCGCACAAACATTTCTCTCGTTGCGGGGATCGAACCCACGGCCTCACGTTTCACAGGCAGCATCTAACCGACTGCGCCACCGAGGTTATCAAAAGTTATTACTGAATAGCTTGCCCCTACCACGTGTATTTTTAATGTGACATAAGTCTAGCATTATTGAGCTCTTATGCTACAAATGTTAGAATTTAAAAAGCGTCACATCATTCCATTTTATTTTGCGTTAGCGAGGCGTACGTTCCCGGAGTTCGCAATGTTTTAGTTGCTACATTTCGCTTTGAATTATTGTATGAAATGTGCGAAACAATCCATTGTTTTATATATGAGATATCACACTAATTTTGTAAATGTGAATGTTGTTTCGTCATTAAACGCAGGCGTAGAACAATGGAAATAGGTTATTTTTTTCAGAAAACGTAATCTAAAGACCAAAGACTGTTTTTATTGTTGTGTTTTTATTATTTAAAGTTGTTACCTTTCGAAGTGTTATCATATTATTTTTATAATATTAAGAGTCCTGAGATCCAAAACAGCCAAGCCGCGATAGAAAAATAAAATTTAAAATAATAACTCTTCATTAGAGTTGTTATTTTGCAACATTTCATAACTAAAAATTGAAATCTGCATTATTATTGTATGTGTTGCATGAATATAATTTGAAGTGAAGGTAATATTCTAATTTCATTTGAATAATAATGTATTTATGTAAAATTATAGGCAATCCCTAAATACTGCACAGTGTTCTTAATATTTTTACTTAAACAAAATCGCAAATCACTCTATTTTAATGTCTCTAATCTCTATACAAACAAGTTCTTCACACAAACATAAAACCCTAACTAACTAAAAATAATTAATTTAACCAAGCTTGCACTCATACTCGAGCTATACAGCCGAAGCATAAACTAGATCAGTGGGCAGTAACGAACGCTCTCAAATCACCATACGATACGAGCAGATACGTACATCTGCTGTATCATACAAACAGATTAAGGTCATATTACACACGAGGGTAGTTACACACAGCTCAGCTTACTCAATCATTGTGTGTGCGTAGCCCCTATCTTAGACCGCAGGAATTTATCAAATATATGCATGCTCTTGTTGATGAAGCTCAGGGTGTGGGTTACTCTGTACTCCAACACAACGGCGAATGTACGAACATCGTACGTACTGGACGAATGTGCCTGAATACTATACAAAATGTTTGAATCTCGTATCGTACGATGTAATCTTAGATTACGTTCGAAGTGAATGATAGTGACGAAGTTTCATAGATCATCCATCCATCCATCCATCAGCTAAAGAAGTTCACTGCTGAACAAAGGCTTCCCCCAATGATTTCCACAGACATTTGAGTTTCATAGATAATAGTAATAATTTTTATTAGTAGAAAACTTTTATCTCAAATGTTGACGTTTAACTTTTTCGAACTTCGTGTCGGAATATAGAGTAACCCACCTGAAGCCGTTCATAGACGTATACAAATTTGGTGAAAAAATATAGTCGATGTGTTTTCTAAAGGAACAAGTAACGTGAAGCCTATGCGTATTGAATGATAAAGTTGAAGAGTTGAGGAAATATAATCATATTATTGTGTATAATTATTTCTTTATTGTAATAATACGGTAAAGTGTCTTTAAGGGCATTGAAATCATTATTGAATATTACACAAAATAAGGCCGGCCTGTTCGTAAGTACATTACGTGAGTATTCTGTTAGGCACCAGTGTCTGTATAGACGATTCAGCCCATATATAATTCACTACAACTATTTATGAGAGAAAGTAAACTCTCATTTTTAAAAACACTAACATAAATGATAAAATAACGAAACAAATACAATACGCGAGAAATCCTAGCACGGTGGCACATTAAAATAAAAGCCGGCATTTATTGTGGCCTCGGATATTTAAAAGTGCGAATCCCGCTAATTACGCAGGGCGCCCTCCGTGCCATACAAGTTTTAATTAATATCAAGTTCCCGCGGACGAACCTTTTCTACTTAAAACATTTTGTTTGATGTAATTTAATGTAACACTGGGTTGAAGGGTTTTATATGTTGAGTTTTGATCACCTTATTTTATTATAATAATTAATAAATAAGAAAAGCCTTTGATTTCTCTGATTCTCTTTTTATTTGTAAGGAAACCCGCCCGTCAATTTCTTAAGCTTGGTAATACAGAAGTATGAAATATAACTTTAGACTAGGATTCAAAAGTTATATGCTACCAATCAACCAAACTCTTAAATGAATGAGATCAAACAACATAATTCCGCTTTTGATATAATTTGCGTACTGCATATTATGGATTGCAACCGCAATCTATTTTATTTCCAATATAATGCCATATAATAACACATTAGAAACAACACTTTTCATTCATGATATACTGGTATATTCCATTACAGTTTGTGTCCATTTTGCTGCACATTTACTGGTGGTAGGTCTCTCATATGTGAGAGGCTGCCTGGGTGGGTGCCATCGCAATGTCTATTTTTCCCGTCAAACAGCAGTTTAAAAGCACTGTTGTGTTTCGGATTGAAGTACATTGTAGCCAGTGTAACTACTGGACATACTGAAACTTAACATATTATGTCTCAGGATGGCGAGCGCAGTGTAATGCCAAGCATTGTTTTGTAATTCAAGATGTTGTTTGGTGTTGCTACTGTTCATCGGTATGCTCGTCTCGCCATTCAATGCAATAAAAAAAAATAACAGAAAAAATCTCTTACCCTCTCTCTATCTGTATCTTTTTAGCCAAAGAAAGTCTATCGCTTAACGTAGGCCCCGTCCATGGGTTGCCACATAGACTTGTTGGAAGCGGCCTACACTAAGCGACGTCTCAAAATAAAACCTGCTTCGACATTTACATAAAATTCTACGACACAAAAATTTAATAGTAAAGTTGCTGTGCATTAGAACTCACTCAAGTCTCTTGTCTCCAGCACTATATGTCAAAAAAGAACATAAAGTTTTAAAAACAAAACACTTACCAGATAAACGCTTTCAAAAACTGCCTAATAATGTAAGAAAAAACTTTAACATAAAATTTATCACCAAAACATCTCATATCTAACTCACTCATAAATTGTCTCTGGAGAGCGCTTATTCGGTTTTTTCGCTCGGGCCAGATAAGGAACATTATAATTTATTAGCCGAAGCATAATGTATCGTTTGTGTTGATTCTCGGCTTCGGCTCGTAATTTTACACCGCCGAAGCAGGCACAAGTTATTTTTCAACAGTTTTATATTGTTTTTATTACTTTTTCTATTATGTAATCGGCTGGGGATGATGGTGATTTCATCACGCGTAAAAACAATTTTAAGGCACTTTTTATGGATTATATTTTTAAAAAGTTTACTTTTTATGACTGAATTTGTTGTTTCGATATAAATAATACAGACTGCCACGGTGGCGTAGTTGTTAGAGTTCGGTTACAAAGCTGGGGTCTCGGGTTCGAATCCCCGGTTGGGCAAAGTGATATTGGATTTTTCTGTTCAGTATCAGCTCAGAGTCAGAAATTTGTGCCCGATGTGGCGATAGGCTCGCCACCTATCAAATCGGACGGAACATACAAGGCGTAATGTGGGTGTCCTGGCACGTCTGCCTACCACTTCTGGGAAAAAGGCGTGAGTTTATGTATGTATATATGATAGAGATGTTTTAAGGCTCACTATGTACACACGGCTATAGGCTCACTATGTACATATATATGTATGTAGTGGATCAGTATTGGGCGCATCACTGAGGTATTTCTTTCGATTAGAAAATGTTACAATGCTTAGAATTCTGTCCTCGCCTGACTGTCCTCACCACCACACCCAACTATCACGTACACAGTCCTGATCCCACACTAACTATCGAGTCTTGTGTCGCGGGTTTCAGGAATTATACGAAAGACTTTTCGGTCTCACAAACACCCAGATCCGGAACAAATACCTTTGGATCTCACAAATATTTATCTCGATACGGGGATCGAACCCGCGGCCTCACGTTTAACAGCCAGCGTCATAGCAACTGCGTCACGGAGGCTGTCAATTGTTGTGGATTTTACCGTATGCAATCACTAGTCACATATTTTATCAAGTGACCGGTAACCTACTTACTTCTTAACCAGTAACATAAATTTAAACAATAGTGATACAAATACCACATTTCCTGCCACTGCTATAAAATATTATTATCTAACAGAATGCGCCAAGCGCTATAATAAGCTCGGTTTCACATAAATTTATAAGCCGGTCTTAATAAATTAACTATACAATAACAAAACATACACAAATCGTTCCGTTGGAGGTTTATATTACTCACTAATTCACCGCAGCGTGATATAATCCGCAATAATAGAACATTTTTACCGTCACATCTGTATCGACACACGAAATAATACCGTTGTTTCATTAAATTTTATCGCAACAATAATCCAAATAAATCAAGCCGCAAATTAATACGAATGGCGGATAATTAATGTTAAATAATGTACAATGAAATCGTAAAGTTGGTTTGTTAATAAGGTGACTAAATACGGCCGCGCGCTGCGCTCGGTTCGAATTATTATTGCACGGATAAATGTGAGTATTTTTGTATTGAAATGTTTTTTAATATGGTACGGTAAATGGCTGCACTGCTGATAATATAAACCTTAGGTAAGTCCATCGAACAATTCTCTTGCGATTTCATTGTAGGGCGAATGTCAGGAGATGAGTAAAACGATCAAGTGATGATATAAGACTGAGTTTATTATGTTAATCAATTGGGTTATATAGTCAGCATGATTACACTTGTATGTATACTTATATATTATTTTCTTAGTACTACTACACCTTCCATCCGAAAGAAAAAAAAATGTGACAATATAAGGAAACATTTTTTTTTAGATTATCATTTTATTTAAGTACAGTACAATATAAGTATGAATACTTTTTATACAATGCAAAATTTTATGTTTACACAAGGTTATTTTTTTTTTTCAAAGACTATAAAATAAGTAAGATACAATGTTATTCAAAAAAAAAAAAGTAAAATATTATTAATAAGTGTACTTAGACAAAACATAGCGTTTTATTTATTACTGGATATACCGTTTTGTGCGGTTTTTGTGCACTAATTCATTCGTTCCATTTTTAATTATTTCTACATTTGGTGGCCTATCTTTGACTACTTTATATGGACCAGAGTACAAATCACTTAGTTTATTGCCTGTCTCATTTTTTAAGAGTACTAAGTCATTCACACTGTACTTTATAGGCCTACTATATTTATCACATACAATTTTTCTCTTTTCCTTAGACTGTATTAAATTTTTTCTTGCCTCTTTTTGTGATAGTTGCAACCTGTATTTGAGCTCACATGGATAGTGATCGTAGTTATAAAGTGGTTCGAAGTCAATAGTCAAATTACTAGGAAGTAAACATTTTTTACCAAAGACAAGTTCGTACGGAGTAAATTTTGTCTCTGTATGAACTGTTGTATTATATGCAAACGACCAAAAAGGTAACCAACTGCTCCAAGTTTCAGGATGACTATCAATTTGAATACGAAGGAAAGCATTTAAATTTTTATGTGACACTTCTAACGCACCTAATGACTGGTGGTGGTACGCGGTCGAGTTTAACTGATTTATTTTAAGTAATTTACATACCTCTTGGAATGTAGATGCAATGAACTCTTTTCCTCTGTCTGTAGTTATTACTTTCGGTACTCCATACCTAAGAATAAAGTTAGTAACAAAACTATTAGCTACCTCGTCTGCTTTTTTAGAAATTAAGGGATAGGCTTCTATATATTTAGTTAGTTCGCATTGTAGCGTTAAAGCATAAGAGTAATTATTATTATCAATTTGAAATGGACCCACTAAGTCTAAATATATCTTTTCAAAAGCTGTGTTAGCTGTCGTTGTTATTTTTAAAGGTTCTTTTGTGGGTAACGAAAATTTTTGTCGCTGACATTTGTCACAACGCCTAACAAAGTTCCTAACATCATTTTCTAATCCTGGCCAATAATAATACCTTTTAATGTTATTGACCATCCTTCTCATACCTGCATGGCCACTGCTAGGTAGGAGATGGAAGTCGTTTAATATAACTTTTCTGTCATCTTCATTACAAATTGTCTTCACATTATTTATTATATGTATAGGTGGACCGGTCCTATCTTTCATAGATTTTATCTCATCTACTAGTTTTTTAATAAATTGCTTATTATCATCCTTTTTTATTATACATATTTCATTGACATTTATTATTTTGCAGAAATCATCTAACTCTCTCACAAATTCGCATCGCGTCATTCGTGAGTCAGAGGTTAGGTATTTAATATAAATTATCTTTTTCTTTTCAACATAACAAAACGTTTTATTTTCTTTACTAATGACTCTTAATTTTCTCAATTTATTCAATTCTTCTTTATTAATCATACGTAATTCTACTGATTCTGCCGGTTTGACATGATTACTTACGACCTTAGGCTGATCAGACCTTAAATCTGTAGGTACCATGTCCAACGAGGAGGAATCAGGTTTATTTATTTTTCGCGATTGAGCACGTGTCATGACATTGACTATGTTCTCATTCAATTCTTTTAATTCTTTCGAACTCAAACAGATTCTAGATAATGCATCTGCAGCTGCGTTATCTGAACCCTTCACATATTCTACGTCAAAGTTGTATTCTTCTAATACTAAACGAAACTTCATAAGCCTGCTCGACGGATCCTTCATGCCAAATAAGTACACCAGGGGCTTATGATCAGTTCTGATTTTAAAATATTTACCGTACAAGTAAGGTCTAAAATGTTTCACAGCCCAAACTATCGCTAACAACTCCTTTTCTATAACTGGATAGTTTGATTCGGCCTTATTTAGAGTTCTGCTAGTAAAAGCTACAGGTCTGCCATTTTTATTGGATAAAACTGCTCCAATGGCTTTATTAGATGCATCGGTTTGCAAAATAAAATAATTATCTTTTGAAAAATCTGGGTAATCTAAAACTGGTGGTGACATGATACAGTTTTTAAGTGTCTCAAACGATTTTTGACATATTTCATCCCAAACAAAATTAGTGTTTTTTCTACAAAGTTGATTCAGTGGTTGTGCAATTTCAGCAAACTTGGGTATAAATTTTCGGTAGTAATTTGTGAACGCCACGAACCTTTTAACTTCATCAGCATTTTTCGGACAAGGATAATTTTTTACTGTATTTACTTTATCGGGATCTGGCAATATCCCTCCGTTAGAAATGTAATGTCCCAAATATAATATCTGTTTTTTAAGAAAAGTACATTTTGAAGGATTTAATTTTAAATTTACGGATCTGAGTCTTATAAAAACATCCTGTAAGTTTTTATTATGGTGTTCCAATGTCCTTCCAAAAATAATTAAATCATCAAGATAAATAAGGCATTTTTCATTATTAAGTCCTGACATCGCCAAATTCATCATTCGTGAGAATGAACTGGGACTTGTTTTCAATCCCATAGGCATTCTCGTCATCTGGTACTGGCCAGAATTGAAAGCAGTGAATTTTCTACAATTTTTATCCAAATTAACATTATAATAACCTTAATATAGATCTAAATGCGTGAAATATACACTTCCGGACAAAGATTCTAAAATTTCAGTTATATCGGGGAGAGGGTACTTATCATCCTCTATACAGTTGTTCAGTTTTCGATAATCGACGACTAGTCGCCATTTTTTATTACCCGATTCATCTAATTTTTTAGGCACTAATAGTATTGGGCTAGACCAGTCACTTTTACTAGGCTCTATTATACCTTCTTCGAGCAATTTACTAATCTGACGATTTATTTCCTCTTTCTGACTAACTGGTAACCTATAAGGTTTGGAAAACATTGGACTAACATTTGGTTTCAAAAAAATATTGTGAGTGTAAATATCAGTGGTTGTCAATCTGTCGCCTTTTAAATAAAAAATGTCTGCATATTTTGCACATATGTTCTGAATACTCCGAAATTCTAAGTCATTTAAATCATTTAATTTCAATAAGGAAAATAATATTTTTACTCGGTCTGAATTTTTCTCATTTTTCTCGAAACTGCAAATATTATAATCGTTAAGATTGTGAATAGTAGGTTTTATTCCTGACATAGTTACAAAATTTTCAGTCACATTCAAAATTTTTATAGGTATCTTTCCATTTTTTGGAGTCGCTATCGAGCTGGCTAAGTAAACGCCATCTTGTAATACTTGTGAACAAATTATGCAATCGGATTGAGATTCAGTTTGAATGTAATGTATGGACTCGGAACGTGGCGGAATTTCTAAAACATTTATATAAGATCAAGAGTTATTTCTTCTTAAAGCATAACACAATGTGATTCATCTAAAACAGAGTTTTATTCATTAAATATAGTAACATTTACATATCAAATATCAACTATTGAAATACTTACTAACCTAAAACAGAGAATCGACAATTAAATGTCCATGCTTTACTATTATTACTATACAAACTTAAATAATCTTTCACATATTTAAATTAAAGGAAATTCACAAAAAAATACTTCAATTATTTCAATTTAAAATATTAATGTCAGTGTCAACGACAATACACAGCAAAAAGAATATAATATTATATAAGCAGGCCGAAGGTTACATCTCCCCCCTTCGAAATGCAAATTTTTTTCAACATTAGTTGAGTAAAATTTTGCTGCGAAATCTAAATATCAACAAGCATAGGAATAAGCTTTGTAACATGATATAGTCCAATAGATCTTGTACCACGACCAGTATTTATTTTAAAAACTGAATCCGATATTTTTTCTTCAATTTCAAAGGGACCAATTCTAATTTCATCCATCTTTTTTTTGTTTAATTTGTTTCCATAATCAACATATACCTTATCTCCTTTTTTAAATTCATGTTGTATTCTATTCTTGGCAAATAAAGCTTTATTATATTCGTGTGATTTTATTGACCTTTGGAGTGCTATTTTCCTGTCTTCTTCCAAACTTTTTGTTAATATCTGTTTTTCTCTTAATTCACGTGGTAACAAGTCTGTAGACTCACCAGACAGCAAATATTTAGGAGAAAATCCTGTTACAGAATGGTTTGTTTCATTATATCTATTTCTACATTCTTCTGCTATTTTTGACCAATTTGTTTTTCCTTTCGATTCATTCACTTTGCATCTTATTTTGTTTACAATAGTCTGGTTTAACCTTCCGTTTAAACCATTTGAGAATGGTGCATCTACCGCTGTAAGTATTAATTGAATATTTCTGTCCTTAAGGTAATTTTTGAATTCATTCGAATTAAAAGCTGGATATTGATCAGAGAGTAAGATGTCTATTTTTTCTTCTTTAGGAATTTTTTCTATAAGTTTGATGAAGTCTCGAGCATTTTGATTCTTAGAACACAGGATGTATGCGTACCTAGTGAAGTGGTCTACTAGTAGATGTAAGTATCTTTTTGTTGATCTTTGACCTCCAAATCCTCCTATTGTGTCCAGTGACATTATTTGAAAGGGTTTATTAGCTGGACCTAATTGCGACATAAAGCCATATTTTCTATTTAGTCTCGTTTTATTTTTCAGGCATATCTCGCAGTTCTTGCATATATTTTTAATATTTTCTGATAGATTCGGTGCAGTATAAAATGGTTTTATTTTAGATTCTGTTTGATTTATTCCAGTATGACAATATTTTTCATGAGTCTTTCTTATTATAATTTTACTATAATCTTCACTTAGAATTATTTTTTTATTTTTCCCACTTTTTTTATAGTAAATTCCATCCAGTAATATAATGTTTTTTTGAAGTTCTTTTATTTGCAAATTTTGTGCTTGATCATATGTTATGTCATGAATATCAATAAAATTTACCGTTCTTAAGTTATCTTCATCATTTGCATCAATGCCCAATACTGGGTTCCTGCTGAGACAATCTGCTTCTGTATTATTTTTTCCGGGAAAATATTTTATTTCACAATTATATTGTGACAGATAATGAGACATATCACCTAATTCATCGTCAGGTCTGTTTCTTATATTTAACTTCTCGAGAGGTTTGTGATCTGTATAGACAGTAAAATAGTTTCCAATCAACCAATGTTGCCAAAACTTAATGCTCTCTTTTATAGCTAAACATTCTAAAAATATCGCTTTTTTATTTTTCTGTGATTCATTTAATTTTTTAGAAAAATATGCTACCGGTTTTCCTTCGCCATTGTTCTGAATTTGTTTCAAAACTGCTCCTATACCTATGGTACTGGCATCTGTATAAATAAATGTTGGTGCTTGTGGATCATAAATGGCTAGTATTGGTTTGGAACATAGATACTCCTTAACTTTCCGGAATGCATCCTCACACTGTTCTGTCCAATTAAATCTTTGATCTTTTCTCAGCAATTTATGTAAAGGATCAAGAACTATTGAGACACTCGGAATATACTTTCCATAAAAATTTATTTTTCCTAAAAATTGTCGTATCTGTTTTCTATTTTGAGGAGCGGGAAAATCTTTTATTGATTTTAAATTGTCCTTTAGAGGTGTAATCGTATTCTTCTGTAATATATGACCTAAATACTTAACTGAATCACTTGCAAACTTACATTTTGTTACTTTTAGCCTGAAACCTTCTTCTCGAATAGCCTCCAGCAATTTTTTTAAGTGTGTAATATGTTCATCAAATGTCTTAGAGAAAATCAGTATATCATCAATAAAATTCACTGCAAATCCTGTCAAACCATTTTTCCTTATAATATTTCCCAAAATCCGTTGAAATATGGCTGGTGATGTCTTAAGGCCGAAAGGTAAACAGGTCCATTGGTAATGACCTTCTTGAGTTACAAAACCAGTTTTGTATCTGTCTGTAATTTTTAATGGGATAGACCAAAAAGCTGAATTTATATCCAGAGTTGTAAAATAATTACAATGTATTGTTTTTGTTATTAAGTCTTCTATGAGAGGAAATGGTTGTGATTGAGGTATAATTATTTTATTCAAATCTCTAAAGTCTATGCATAATCTACTTTTTTTTCCTTCATCCCTTTTAAAAGCTAAGGTAACAGGTGCCGCAAAAGGACTGTAAGATTCCTCGATCAATTCATGTTTTAAAAGTTGTGAAATTTGATTTTCTATTTCTATCTTGTCTTGCATTGAACATCTATATGGTCTTTTATAACAATATTTTTCAACTTGCAAGTCTATACAGGCTTCATATTTCTTCACTTTTCCAGTGTCATATTTATTTTTAGCAAAAATTTCCTTGTAATTATCCAATAATATGTTTATCTCTTGTCTTTGCTCAGTATTTAAGTATTTTGTATCTATGTCAAATTTGTTTGTATCTATACCTTCATTAAAATTAACTGCGTATTCTCTTTTCTCTTTATTTGTTTGAATATTTTCAATCTCTCTATCTTCAAATATATTTTTACTACTTATTTCAAAAATGTCATATTTCTGTATTTGGATATTTAAATTCTCGTCATGAGTCAACCCAAATTTATGTATTGAATCTAATCCTAGAATTAGATCATACTCAAAATTTTCATTTTCAAAGATAAATGCATTTATTTTCATCTTCTTATTCAATAACTCGGCATCTAATACTATTAACCCTTTAGTCTTACCTCCTCCACTTATTGTTTTTATTGTGTTATAATAATAACTAGGCTTCATATTCGTCACCTGGACTAATTTTGAATTTATCAATGTTATTCGTGAACCAGGGTCATACAGCCCCTTGACTTCTAAAGTATTATTTAACATCACCATAATCTCAATTAGTGGAGGGAAGTTTAGTTTTTTGGATCTTCATTACTCAGTTCAACTTTTAATATTGAATTAGAATTCATGTTTTTGTCATTAGTTGTTTTTTTCCCGTAATTATACCAGCAAACATTCTCTGGGTGAAATCTACTTAATTTTCCTTTATTCTCACAAATCCTGCATGGTATTTTTTCAGTTTGTTTTATTTCTTGTTTATTGTATTTATTTCCTACACTAAAGTTTTTTTTCAATGTTAAACTTTCTAGTCCTCTTATGCAATTAAATAAGTCATCTACTTCTTTAAGATTTTCTCTGTCTATTCTATCCATTATGAAGTTTGGTAGACCGGTGGCAATCAAATAAATTAGGGTTTGTGTATCTATTGATCTGTTTATTTCTAGTAACAGTCTCTCTTTTTTAAGAGCATATTCTAACATTGACCCTTGTATATATTTAAAATTCATAGCGTACCTGATCGGTGACCAGCCTTTATCAGCAAATGTATCACTTAAGCTTTTCTTCCATACAGACCAATCTGAATCTACAGTATGTTTAATAATCATTGATGTATACCAATCTATACAAGTATCTTCCAATAGTAATCGTAGAATTTCTATTTTTTGTAAATCTGTATCTATTTGTAAACGGGCACATTCACTTTCAAAAGTATTTAACCATTGTTTAACATTTGTTCTATTACTTGAAAACTTTTCTATAGAAAATTCTCCTACTAATCTCGTCTTATTTTCTGCTTTTTTTAATAATGTTGGTTCCATTGATGACAGCTCGTGACCTTGTTCCAATTTTTCAAGTAAAAACCCATCAAATTGTAAATTATCATCATCTAAATATGTTTTCCTCATTTCCTTGGTTAATGTTATCCAAACCTGTCTCTTATCGTGCCTTTTCTGGAGTGATTTTTTTATTTTGTCAAATATTTCATGCTTTAATATTTCTCTGTGTAAATTCACTGATTGATACTCTCTAGGCATAAGAAAAGTTTGATTTTGTGTATCCGTGATGGAGGTTATGGTATAAATATTTGTCTTAGTATCATCTGGTTTGGCTTTTACAACAAATTCAAATCTTAATTTCTCCATTGTAAATATATATTTTTTCACATGTAAGTAAATTGTCGATTTATAAGATCAAGAGTTATTTCTTCTTAAAGCATAACACAATGTGATTCATCTAAAACAGAGTTTTATTCATTAAATATAGTAACATTTACATATCAAATATCAACTATTGAAATACTTACTAACCTAAAACAGAGAATCGACAATTAAATGTCCATGCTTTACTATTATTACTATACAAACTTAAATAATCTTTCACATATTTAAATTAAAGGAAATTCACAAAAAAATACTTCAATTATTTCAATTTAAAATATTAATGTCAGTGTCAACGACAATACACAGCAAAAAGAATATAATATTATATAAGCAGGCCGAAGGTTACTATTGTTATTAGTCAAAGGCAAATAAATTGTTTGGTTCAACCCTAAGTTTATAGATAAAACATTATTCTCGAAATCTAAACACGCTCCAAATCTATTCAAGAAGTCTCTACCTAGAATTCCATTTGCCGAAATTGGTAAGGAGTTAAAAACAAAGAACTTGTGATTATAAACATACCCATTAATGATTAGTGGAACATAAACATATCCAATTGTTTGCACTTCGCCGCCTAACCCGTGTATAATTACATTCTCTTTATGTATTGGAATGCTGAATTCGATCGCATGTTTATAAGTTACGGCTGACAATGAAGCTCCCGAATCAACTAAGAACGAATAAGTTTTATTACATGACGAAACCAATAAATGAATAAAGCAATTACTACTACTACTGGCTAAAATTGAATGACTTTGTTTATTCTCGAAAAAACTTGTCAAGTCGGGGTTCATCTGAAATTGATTCCAAATTTTCATTGATTACATTAACCGTGTTTCTTTTTATCCCTCGATTTCCGCGATAATAATTATTACGAAACGTACCTCCATTAAAACGTCCTCGGTGTCCTTGGCCACGCGAGTTCGACCGGATCCATGAACTCGATTGCTGTGAGTTTCCATAGTAATGCCCTCGTTGAGCAAACGTTTGCCGATTACGTCCATTGTCGCGTGGGTACCTAGAGTTATTATGATAATTCCTAGAGTAATATTTTTTTTTATTGGACATACCCATCACCTCTCCTGCGGCCGAAGATGAAGTCTCCTCATCTTGAGCAGCTTGTATGGCGTCTTTCAGGGAACTGTAATTTCGAGCGGAAATGATTGTGCTGATTCGGCGGTTTCGTAAACCATCGGAAAACTGTTTAATCGCTTGTTTTTCATTAATTGGTTTCAAGATATTATAGCAGTCAGTGTTTCCGTTGGCTTGCGATATCGTGAGATCTACAAACAACTCTGTTATTAATTTCCCGTAGTCAGTAATTGGCATATCATTTTGCTTTAGTTTTTGCAATTTATTTTGAATTGCAGCGGCGCCTCTTTTTGGCAATAACTCTGTTTGCATGTCTCTAATCAATGCCTCAACACTTGTATAATCATCTTTAAGGCGTAATTTAGCAGACTGAGACAATCTACTTTTTAATATGAATTTAATTAAATTCTTTTTGCATTCCGGTTTGGCTAATAAGGAATCATAATACTGAATATTGTCTAACAATTGTTTTACGCTTGTCTCATCATCTGAAATAACAGGTAATAAAGTCAGAGCTGTTTTCAAATCGAAACTATCCATATTGCTCGAATTTTCAGGTTTACCACAGGCTGACACAATATTTTAATTTCCTGATATAACAAATCAAAATTCTTACGATAGTTTTCATACAATGGAATATCATCAGATTTAATCGTACCTTCCTTTACTTTATTTTCAAAGTTTAATAACCATTTAGAATATTCACAAAAAATTAAATTTGCCTCTTTCAACTTAGTTTCTAAAATTTTACCTTCACGTCTACTCGGTCCGATTTTAATTAAATATGTTCTAACTTGTTTCAGTTTTTCATATATATGTTCTAGAGAAATATTCATAACTTACCACCAAACGCAGTACCTACATACCGATAATCACTTACGTACCATAAAATACAGCTTAATTGACATGTGTGTATAGTAATAACTATTACTAGATTAGATGACAACTAAACATAGTAAAATGAATAAAGTCCAATAATAAAGTCTCAAAATAAAGCATTTATATTTTTGATTACGCCTTTTTTTATTATTATTACCACACGATTAATAGACGCGCACTTTTAACGCATTTTTCCACACTTTTAGGTATTATATACGCACGTAAACATCACTTTCAAATACTGGTTAACCGGTTACACTTTATAATACGCTCTGGGTTGAGTCGCCTCTTCCACATTAGTAGCTGCAGGAAGTTGTGGTTGCCGGAAGAATGACCTTCGCAAGGTATTTCTATTGATCTCTGTGGTAATCCACTTCACATGACACCGCCTGTACGTCCGGTACAAACAATACAGGGATCCCAGCAGCAGTACCAGCACGATGATGCACAGCAAAATATTACCGGTGCTCAGGTGATATTGCAGTTGTTCAACTCCTGCCTTGTTACTTCCCACTGCGTTTTGTACTACACGGTCTCTTCTTTTGTCGGAGAACTGCCCATCTTCACGGATGTTACTTTTCACCAACTTTTCGCAAATCACGAACACGTATGCACCGTAGCGCAGCTCAAGATATAACGCCATAGCTTTACTCAGTTCATTTTGTGCACTTAGTAACAATATTTGATCCCATATACGGCGAGTTTCATTTTCGTCGCACGGATCTCTCTGGCAGGGTCGCCATGTAGGGCGAATGTCAGGAGATGAGTAAAACGATCAAGTGATGATATAAGACTGAGTTTATTATGTTAATCAATTGGGTTATATAGTCAGCATGATTACACTTGTATGTATACTTATATATTATTTTCTTAGTACTACTACATCATAACATTATAAAGGTATAGGTACTCAACTGCCCTTTTTTATATGTTACATATGTTCGCCTGATGTTAAGTGATCACGGCCGCCTATGAACATTTGTAACACAATAGGGCATAGAAAAGCGTTGCCGGTCTTTAAGGAGGGGTTTTAGGAAGGAGAGAACCTCGGGGCAGGCAACAGTTTTACACTACTGTTTTGCCTATGTTATTTCAGTCGTTCCCTCCATTCTAGAAATGTGGCGATGATCAATATAAACTCAGTAAAGAACAGTACAGTGAAATAACAGAAACAAAGCGAAGGAAATAAATAAAATATCTCAGTATTCTAAGAAATGAAAGACAAAATCTAAACGTTAAAAATACAGATACAGTTTCTACATAAAACGCGTCTAAGAAAAATAATCCAAGGCTGTAGGATACCGTTCAATGGCGTATAAACCGATATTTTATTTAAGAAAAACCTCTCAAAGAAGTAACATTTTAATACAATCGGGAAAATTGAGCGTTGAACGGATAATAACTAATAATAAAGTGGATTTAAACTTTCGCCCGGAATATTACGGCTTTGCAGACTTATTATTTTATCCACTTCTTGTTTACTAGATGTTGGTTTTGGATTTATCGATAAAAGGGGCCCTACTATATTCATCCGAAATGAAGTTCGAAACTTCGGATGATCGAAGTTTATATACGATATGAATGTAACTACATATATTTATGGTCGATATTGACTTATGGTCGAAACTATAGACTTATGGTTACGATGTACGTTATACAAATTTGAACTTTTACAGAGTAGATACATTCGTATCGTTTAACTTAGATCATCCGAAGTTTTGAACTTCGTTTCGGATGAATATAGTAGGGCCCAAGCTTCGGGAAAATGGCATTTATCCGACACATTTACATTAAACAAAAGTTTTTATATGACTATGAATGGCGCGAGGAGCGTACCATTCGCCTGAAGGTAATCATACGACCGCTCATGAATAGTAGCACTACCAATATCGTGCATTACAAAGCAATGCTTGCCAATCTAATGCGCTCGCCTTCCTGAGACATGAGATGTTAGGTCTCAAAATGTCCAATAGTTATTCTAGCTACAATGTTCTTCAAACCAGAATATTGTAGTGTTTTACACTGCTAATTCACGAGAGAAACAGACATTGCGGTGGTACCTTCCCGGGCGGCCTCTCACATATGAGAGACCTACCACCAGTGAAACTCTTAACTCTAGGCTTATTTTGAATGAAAAAAGATCTATTAGTAATACCAGATTCTATTTAGGTAACAGTAGTTTGTTTTAATATCTCTTGGTCTTTAGACACAGGTAGTCCGTTTCTGAATAAGATAGGGCTCAAGGATTACAATATCAGCCTCTTAAATGCGGTTCTCAACGTTTACTACATTTGTTTGGTCAGCAGTAAGACTTGTGCTCCATTCATCCATCCATTATCATTAAACACATTGCTTTTGGAACTATTCAGTAATTTCATGTTTCCATGCCAAATTGGAATCCAAGTCATTCAAATTTGTAAATTTAGTGAATAAAACTATTATTTAGGGAACTTTTAAAATTCTTTTTTCCATAATTGTAAAATAAGAGCAGTTAAATTGTAACATTCACTGAGCGGATGACTAATACCTCAGTCCGCCCCGTGACCATGAAAGCTGTAAAGTAATCGAAACGCCGGGAAGTCAAAAATGAAAATATTGAACTAAATTCGCGATAAAATTGGTAAATAATAGTTTTATTTCAATTAGCGTAAATCTAATAAACCATTATGAGATCCTCGTATTTAATTTATTTTCACATCAAGGGATGCTATTTCTAATATTACCAATATCGATCATTCATAACATACGAAAATTGAAACACGAACATAATATATTCGGTCTTAAACACAGCAGTAGTATTGGAAATGCATTCTGAATATGAAACATCAAATCTGCGAATTTCTTGTATTGCATCTCGAACGCGCGTTCGCGAAATATCAAGTTATCGGAGCAATAAAAATTCTACGTACGTCTGTGTCGGTGCATATATTTAGAGTAATAACGTGAAACAATATGCATATCGATGAGCTAAGAAATGCAATAAAGAAAGACTGGTTGTAGGTCTCTCATATGTGAGAAGCTGCCTGGGTACCACTGCAATGAGATGATGTATATTTTTACCTGCCAAACATCAATTTTTTATTTTCAATTTATTTTGGATTTTTTTCAATATTGAAAATGTCACCCCCATAATTACATACAATAATAATAATTATAAATACAAGAAAACAATACATTAGAGTAATAAAAGCGATATAGAAAAAGTGGTATAGACCCCAAAAAAAAACAATAAATAAAATTGCAAGTAGACAATTCAATCATATAAATTAACTTAAGCGCAGTTTTAAACATTTTCTAATTAATTTGTATAACATTTTAGCTTCATCAGAATTTGGAGAAGCCAAGATGGTATGGTAAAAACCTAAGTTATGACTAATGCTACCATAGGCTTGGCGTCTCTGGGCCTCGATGCGTGTGCATTCGTAGAGTATATGGTGTACGTCTTGCACTACGTCACATATATTACAATTTGGTGAAATACAATTCCTCATCATAAATCCAAAATTGTTTAGTGGTACATGACCAGATCGGAGTCTCAAAGCCATTACAACATCTTGCCTGTTTAGCCCGCTCACATTGAACCAAAGTGAACGAGGAAGAGAGGGTTGGATTACCTTATACCAAATGCCCTTCACCAAAGATCTTTGCCAAACATCAATGTAAATGCTGTTGTGTTTCAGTTTGACAGAAATTATATATAACGAGACTTAACATCTTATGGCTTCGGATGGAGAGCGCAGTGGAATGCCGTATGCCGTAGCGGTCGTATCGCTTAACATAGCGAATGGTAAGCTCGTCTCGCCATTCAGAATATTTAAAAAGAATGCAGAGGCGTTGATGGAATATTACCCGAAAACTAAGCCGGGTGGTACTTTTATGACTATAAACACAATACAATTAAACATTTCACAAAGAAACGATTTATTAATAGTGAAGAAACAAGATCACGTTGCAATCTTATAGTAGTAAAACTGCGCCACGAGGAAGTAAATATATTATATTTTATCATAAGCCCGGTTTAACTAAGCTACGTAATTTTTTATCGTAAGTCACTGTTATCTCACTGTCGCCGCTAATTATGATTCGTGCAACGTGGAAGCTAATTAGTCGTTTTCGGAGAAATTAAGCTGTTGTTTAATTATCACCCCTAAGAATTATCGCGCTAAATAAAAATATCATGACGACGTTATTTAAGCGTAATTTTGTGTCAGAGCTGTGATATTCTGTAACAAATGCCTAACTTAGTTGTTTTTGAAACAAAATACTAGGTGCAAAGTCTGTTTTATTAATTGTATCTAATATACCGCCATTTTCGCTTTTCAAGGTAAGTTGTTCTGATATCTTTTCCTAGAAAAAAAATTTGTGAGCCACGAAATTTTAGAGTTAAACATAAAGGGTTTTGTAAATTTATAAATTATAAAAAAAAATTGATAGTTCTCAAATATGAGTACTGTATCTTGTACTGTGTATTTTGAAGTTATGTAGACGACCTTAAATTTATAATATACGCTAAATAATACCAGAATTTGCATAAATATCACACAACGTGCTCGTGTAAGTTTGTTGTAAGTTCCGGCAAAAATATATACCAAAATATAATCAATTGACTTCACGAATAATTTCGCCAATATTCTGTCACATTCACGGTTTATAAACATGATTTTCTACTTTCGATTTTCCTCAAGGCTGAGTGATAAATGTCCAGTCGCTTTGGAAATATTTATAGCCACGCCCTGTACTGAAATATTTAGGTACGTGGGTCATTCACTGAGTGATTGGCAGCCTCCTTTGATTCCTTATACCTGATGGGTTTAGTCCATCAGCGGTGAGGGTAATGTTGGCCTATTTTTTATATTGGTCCATTTGATGTGTTATGGATTGGTATTAGAGGTTAGATTTAGTGTTTTGTGTGTACAGAAAATAGTGGCTTAGCGGGTTTCCAATTGTTAGTGAATGTTGTGTGGAGAATTGAAATTATCCTATTCTACCTAAACGAGTATATACTTTTGTTATTATAGGTGTATGTACCTAGATTTTCTTTAGTAAATTTATAAAGGTTTCTTAGATTTACGCGAATATTACACATAGTGGTTACTCAGTACTAGTTACTAAGTGGGATTAATTATCTTCGAGAAGGTTCCCAATATTACTATATTCCGCGGCTTTTGTAATAAGTTACATTGGATCAATACCGCCTTCACAGCATTATTCAAGAATTATTTTTTTCAAGTAACTACATTATTAAACCCACTAGTTGCGCATAATAAATAAAACACTGTAGAAACACATAATAACAAACACTAAGTACTCTTAAGAGCCCTATAGCCTAACCGTGTACAAAAACCAGCCAAATTACAGTACATTTTTCTCAATTTAAATGTAAAATGTGAGGAATATAATGCCGCAAACAATTTGCCCGTTCCATATGAGTTAGAGTAAGAATATATTACGGCAGGAAGCTCCGAGAGCCTATGTCTCCCACCGGGGCAGTTCACAACACACCCGCATTGTGTTGTTATTTATTTTCTCGTGTGAATCGAGGGAACTACGTGAGCCATATTTAAGGTACGGCATCGTGCTTCATTTCTTTGGTACCCCTATTAATAGAGAGCCTCCGTGGCACAGTTGATTAGACGCTTCCTGTGAACCAAGAGGCTGTAGATTCGATCTCCGCATCGAGATAAATATTTGTTTTATCAACATATATGTGTTTCGAGTGTAGGTGTTTTTGAGATCAAATAGTCTCTCCTAGTTTCTAATACCCACGACACAAGACTCGTTCTTAGTGTGGAATAAGGACTATGTATGTGACTGTTGGCTGTATTTACATATTTATTTATTGTATTCATAATAAATTATTTGACAACAGGTCGATGTGGAGATCCTTGGGGGAGGCCTATGTTCAGCAGTGGACACCCTGGACTTAAGAGGCTAAGATGATATTGATTATTTGATTCATAATAAATAGGTCCAGTAAATAATCAAACCATACACATAATGCGAGATATTTACTGATGAACAAGTAATTGGAATGTCGGTGATTGACTGATTTCATAAAATAGGAGGGGTAATGATAGGAAAAGACTGGAGAAAAGGGTATCCCCTTGGTGATGGATATTCCATCAAGGTCGCCTAAAGGATTCTTTTTCTTTCACATTGACGCCAACTACAATTGACTATGAGTAACATATTACGCTGTTGTCTATTGTTTGTTTAAGCTCACACTAGGAGAGCGATTTTGTCATCTATTGATCACGATATCCTCCTTTATAAGCCATTAGTAATTCGTAATCAAGTGTCTATGGCTTACAGACAAAAAGCATATCGCACCTTTAGAATTCAATTAACCTAAACAAAAAAAAAATGATTTTCACTCTTAATCATAGTATCTGGATGATCGAGCTTTACTCGGTATTTAAAAATAAAATAGGATTATTATTCGCCAATAGACGCCGAGAAAGTCATATTGTAAGTAAATGATCGATAAAATTGATTGTTGAATACACGAATAAATCAACATTTTCTAGAAATGAATTCTAAGTAAATCGATTCGTCGCCCCCGAAAACTCATTACTAAATTTCATAAAAATCGTTGGAGACATTTCAGCGATTTAGATTATATATTTATATATAAACAAGAATATCTCGTTTAAAGATATAAGATATTGGCACAAAATGACCTATCGACCTGTTAGTAAAGAAGGACCTATTATTGACGCATGAAAGGCGGAAATATGTATACTTCGATCTTCTAGATGTATTTTCCATAAGTACAATTTTTAATGTTAGAAATTTTTAATTAACTTTTCCCAAATACCAAGATTTTTTAGTTAGGTCTCTTTAATTCTACAGGTGCGATATGTTGATAGATTTATACACTTCGATAAGATTCAGTGTTATATTTTTAAAATGTTTAGTGGGACTTACACATCTGTCCTGTCTTATCTAACTTTGGAGGTTAAAGCGAGTGCTCGTGTCACCTAGTTAATTAATAATCCAAAATTTGCGTAGTATACAAGTATTCATGAGTGATTAGAATATGATTTGAAGAAATCACATTTGTATAGCCCACGCTGATTCATTAGCTTAATTTGTAAAGTTGAAGTTAAAATTTTACACCAATTAAAACGAAAACTTTCGAAAACTTTAGCGGACCCTTGGAAATTTCACAAGTTCTCAATTCACCAGTTACACAATTTGATTTAAGGACTTATGAAATGGCCGTGTCTGGAAATTATTTATAATGTCGTTGTTTTTATGTGTTTCTTAATTACCCTCTTTACATACTTTCGCATTGTTAAAATTTTCTTTGACAGCCTTGCGGCGCTGTTGGTTAGACGCTGGCTTTGAAACGACAGACGGTGGGTTTTCTGTAGTCGATCCCTATTTGCTAAAATGAAATGATGTAATAATAAAGCTTTTGTTATAGCTTTTTTATTGAAAATCATGGGTCCCATTCCTTGCTAGGAATTTTGTTTTATCAAAAATTCAAGTAGTTTTAGTTTTCATCAAAATCGGGCTCGTGGTTCCTTTCAGAATATTTCGCTTTTCCTCATAGCTCCAAAGTTGACTATCCACGCCTATTTGAAATATTCACCCTGTATTAAATCGCACCTATATTCCTGAAGAGGTAAAAGATCAATGTAGGGGTACTCCCATGTAAACTGGGACCTTATGTTCGGCATAAGTAATTAATTGCATTTCAAACCTACCACCAGTCCAGGCAATCTCCATTCCTGAATTAATAAACTGTCCTAATAACCTCCTGTTCAAAATACTTATTAAATATCTGCTAAGAAAAAAAGCGTTTTAATTAGACAAAGACGCCCACGCTGGATTAACCACAAAGGAATAAACTTTTACCTGCCAAATGATAACAGTGTTATCTGCACGGTTACAAAGACGGAGACATGTAAACAAAAGGCATTATGTTCTTTTTCTGTTTATTGCTAAATATTTGGACAAGATTGTCGCTGTTTGCGAATATATTTGCACAGGTTTTTTTCCGCTTGTATTTAAGAATAATATAGCGATTGTGACAGTTAATATAAATAATGAATCGGTATATATGCATACATAAACTTACGCTTTTACCCAGAAAGGGCTGGCAGAGTTGCAACTAGACACCAACGTTTCGTATCTTCCGTCCCACCATGTGATAGAGGCCGAACCTATTGCCATATTGGGCACAAATTTCTAGCACCGATCTAGTAATTAATCTGTATAATAATAAATAATAAATAAACACATCCAACAGTAATATACATGGTAATGATCCCACAAAAAGGTTGAGTCTTCTGGCGTGGGAATTAGGAAATGCGAGAGACTTTTTAGTCTCACAAATACTAAGACCCTACAGAAATATCTCTATATTATCTGTCTGCCGGGTAGTCCCACTGTAGAAAAAACAGAACATAATTAAAACATCTTTACTTTCTTTTCACACATTTCAGCTTATTATCTAGCTAGTATACAAGCGCCTGAAAGTAAAAAGTCATAATAAATATTTCTACGTCTTCTGATTATTCATTTGTATAAAACAAGACGTAATTTCTCATATTATTACTTAATACAATTTTAAATAAAAAATTATACAACTTAACTTTTCCACAAAATCCTGTCTCTGATCACGCACGAAATTTTATGAAAATTTTAATATGTAACAAAAATATTCATTAACTTTATATGAATATCATTATGATTCAGTAATTATCCTTGCAATTTAATTTCAGCGTTATTACAATACCTGTCGATCGACACTTACCCCCTCCCCTTCCTTTTTCCTCCCCATAAAATCCCCGCTCATTTCCTCACAAACCCAACATTATTGTATTTTAAACGGAATTACAAGTTCAACTGCCATTTGGATCGTTTATCTTTATTTTTATCTTTTCCTTTCCTTTGTATGTTTTCTCATTTTCTTTTTCCTATTAGAGGTGGGGCGTGTGCTTGCGATGTTGGTACGTGGAATACAATAGGATGAGTACGGAGGCAGCTTTTGTGTTTTTAAAGTTTGGGTTTTTTTTAGTAATCTTGTGTGTTTGCTCAAAGAAATTTACAGTGGAAGACTTTTCTGTAATATTAAAAATATTAAGACAAAGCTTGTAATTTTACACTGCGAGCACAAAAAATGAGTTTCAAATTAAAATATAGTATAGGTGACGATTGTAGGTTATAAAGCAAAACCACTTGGTGTTGCTGAAATGAAATGAATTCAAATAATATAGTGTGGGAAGAACATAATATGTATTTCATCAAATATTTCAAATATTACAAAAATTATCGAAACATTTTTTTTATTGCTATGAATGACGAGACGAGCATGCCATTTGCCTGATGGTAAGCGATACAACCGCTCATGGACATGGACAGTAGCAATGCTTGGCTTTCCACTGCGCTTGCTATCCTAATGCATAAGATGTTAAGTCTCGATATGTGTAGTAGTTACTCTGGCTACAATATCTTTCAAACTGAAACACGACAGTGCATTTACTCTGCTGTTTGGTGAGAGAAATAAATACTGCGGTGGTACCTATCCAGAAGATCTGTCACATATGAGAGACGTACCACCACAAAAAAATAACTTAAACAAGAACTTAAACTAAATATTTCAAATTGAGAAGAGCCATAAAACGCGAAAGTAAACAGGGAATGGCGCGGACCGCTCATCCTTACTAATATTATAAAGGTGAAAGTTTGTATGTATGTATGGATGTTTGTTACTCTTTCATGAAAAAACGGCTCAACAGATTTTGATGAAATTTGGTATAGTGATAGCTGACACCCTGGATTAACACATAGGCTACTTTTTATCCCGAAAATGTAGTGTTCCCGTGGGATGAGTCAGGAAACCAAATATACATATTTTCTACTCTTTCAAATTCAAATTGTTGGCACGGGATGTCCTCTCCTACGGAAGGGAAATATAGTCGACGGCACGCGGGAAATATAGTTAGTAGACACGCGAAATAATATGTTCTTGATGTGGATTGGACTCAAAAACTATCTGCACCCGGGCGAAGCCGGGCCCGACAGCTAGTAAGCAATAAATACGGCAATATTTTAACTTTATAACTCTATTAGTACTCCATCGCGGGCTTACGGAAATTGGCGCTCTCTTCCGAGCACCTCTGCCTAGGCAGCGCTGCTCAAACTTCGCGCAGATAATTAACATTATCAAGTTTGCTGAAGACTTTTTGGTCGGGTTTTGTTTTTTGAGAAATAATAAATAACCATAAATGTTTTGAATCCATCAAAAACATCCTGCAAGAAAATACCAAGTCATGAAAAACATCGCATGAAAACATAATGTATCGTACAATTTGTACAAAATTCTGCTGGCCAAGTCGATCTATTTATTTAAAACGTAAAGGATTTTGAATATTGATATGATAATAACTTACGTAATAACTTTATACAGAAGGTCCCATAAGCGAGGACTAAATAAATTAATCGACTTGGTACTACATGGATCTCACAACTTTTTGCGATAGAAAAATTGAGATTCGAGACTTAGAATTTTTACACGCTTTATATTAGCTTCACTTGTATGTTTGTTTGTAACCGACTCCTTAAGACGCGATTTTGACCCACTTTAAACGGACAGATTTCATTCAATTTTGCACACCTGTCAAAGACCGATGACAATACAATAATTCGATTATCCTTACTAATATTATAAAGGTGAAAGTTTGTATGTATGTATGTATGTATGGATGTTTGTTACTCTTTCATGAAAAAACGGCTCAACAGATTTTGATGAAATTTGGTATAGTGATAGCTGACACCCTGGATTAACACATAGGCTACTTTTTATCCCGAAAAATGTAGTGTTCCCGTGGGATGAGTCAGGAAACCAAATATACATATTTTCTACTCTTTCAAATTCAAATTGTTGGCACGGGATGTCCTCTCCTACGGAAGGGAAATATAGTCGACGGCACGCGGGAAATATAGTTAGTAGACACGCGAAATAATATGTTCTTGATGTGGATTGGACTCAAAAACTATCTGCACCCGGGCTAAGCCGGGCCCGACAGCTAGTAAGCAATAAATACGGCAATATTTTAACTTTATAACTCTATTAGTACTCCATCGCGGGCTTACGGAAATTGGCGCTCTCTTCCGAGCACCTCTGCCTAGGCAGCGCTGCTCAAACTTCGCGCAGATAATTAACATTATCAAGTTTGCTGAAGACTTTTTGGTCGGGTTTTGTTTTTTGAGAAATAATAAATAACCATAAATGTTTTGAATCCATCAAAAACATCCTGCAAGAAAATACCAAGTCATGAAAAACATCGCATGAAAACATAATGTATCGTACAATTTGTACAAAATTCTGCTGGCCAAGTCGATCTATTTATTTAAAACGTAAAGGATTTTGAATATTGATATGATAATAACTTACGTAATAACTTTATACAGAAGGTCCCATAAGCGAGGACTAAATAAATTAATCGACTTGGTACTACATGGATCTCACAACTTTTTGCGATAGAAAAATTGAGATTCGAGACTTAGAATTTTTACACGCTTTATATTAGCTTCACTTGTATGTTTGTTTGTAACCGACTCCTTAAGACGCGATTTTGACCCACTTTAAACGGACAGATTTCATTCAATTTTGCACACCTGTCAAAGACCGATGACAATACAATAATTCGATTAAAATATATAATTATCCTGATTAGATTCGCCAGGATTAATTATTCTTATAATTGATGACCATTGCTACTGACCACTAGGTGGCGTATAGATGAACATAATTTGCTACTGACTAATAGATGGCGTGATCACGTCAATAATGCATGTTTGCACTATTCATCGCTAGATGGCGTTAACATTGTATTCTTCAAGTGTCAAATGTTACTACTGACCAACAGATGGCGTTATTGATTGGAAATACAGCCGTAGATGGATGTTTTTAGTCAAAACAATTATATAATAGTTAAAAAAAACTGAAATACACGCTTTAATAAGATATACAACTAAAAAAGTAAAAATAATTGATACTGAATTTAAGATAAGAAAATGGAGTAAAATACATATATTTTATTGTTACAAAGCGTGGGGTGCAGGAGGATAAGTAATTGTTGTAAACACCCCACGCTTTGTAACAATAAAATATATGTATTTTACTCCATTTTCTTATCTTAAATTCAGTATCAATTATTTTTACTTTTTTAGTTGTATATCTTATTAAAGCGTGTATTTTAGTTTTTTTTTTAACTATTATATAATTTTACAGGATGTTTTGATGGGATTATGTTATCAGGATTATGATCTTATTTAATGTTTGTCAAAAATATAACAAATAAAATAAACATTGGAAACGTGAGCTCAGATGAAAATTAATCTTATATTCTAACAAACATATACAGCTCTACCTATATAAAATTATTTTTGTGAGTTTGAATGAAACTCAGAGATTGTGGTAATATGATATTTTCTCATCTACGACCATATATGAGGTAATTTTTTTATTGGTTTCTTGTAAAATATTTGACGCATGAAAGGCCTTGACGCATCAAACAACGGAAGTATTTTATAAAATCAAAATCGTCACTTACTTTAATAAATATTAAATAATTACACCCAACATTCACAAATGTACATAGTCTTGACCCCACACTAAGATCGAGTCTCGTGTCGTGGGTATCAAGAACTACGAGAGACTTTTCGGTCTCACTAACACACAGACAAGAAACAAATACATGTGGTTCACACAAATATTTCTCTCGGTGCGGGGATCGAACCCGCGGCCTCTCGTTTCACAGCTGACGTCGAACCAACGGTGCCATGGAGGCTGTCTCTGTATAAACGTCCTCCATTTTTATCACAGACTCTCTAATTTAGTAATAACAAATATTATTTTCCACTAACCGTCTTCAACTGCGCACACTCCATCCACTTAATTCTATTAATTAATTAGCTCAACCAAATACCCTGTTATGGAAAGTTGGACAAGCGCTGTTCAAGGTGAAAGTAGGGCCCCGGCGAAGTGTTGTGAGCACGCCAGCGCTATTAAGAGGTAATGAAACGGGCCTTGAGAGCCTGAACCGATCAACACTACGCTATAATTACGTAGCATCTGAAATTTTATCTGGCTCAAAGGATCATTTCTAGACGCCTTATGTTTCATGGACGATATTTGAATTAATATTCTAGGGAATAATAATTGTGATGTAATTATTTTCTTTTTAATTGTGGGATGGTTATTAAGCTTAGGTTTATTATACTGTAAATTGAGTAATTTCATGTGGAATTGTATAAGAAAAATAAGGTAGAGATAGAAAAATCTTTTACATCGTCTCGGAATACTGCGATCAGTCTTTTGAAAGTAAAAAAAAATATGCAATAAAAAACGTCAGCTCTACAATACTCTGTGTTTGTTCAACAAGATTACAACAAACACAGATTTGAATTAAATTGTATTCACAAAAAAGTTATTTGAACCTAAATGATATAGTCGAATGTCGCCTTGGGTCCAAAAGCAATAACAGCATTAAGCAACCATGTAATTAATAAACAAAAACGCATTTAATTTAAGAGCGAACTCCCAGCAAAATGCAAGTTTAGAATAAAACCGTCCGAATACCGAAATTCAATTTCAGATTTCATAAGTGATCCGGTAATCCCTGAGTGCGGTCGTTTCGCCACATCCGCAGCTATTTGCATAATCGATGGCGTTTCAATACACCTATGGGATCGGCGAGCTAGACTCGTGCACCACCGACATAATATGCCAGATTATGTGGCTTCTGTACGATCTGATATTTCGGGAAACATGGCGGATGTATCTCTATGAATAGGTAATGAACTTATTTGGCCGAAAGTTAAAGAATTGTAGATGTATTCAAAAGGTTAAGAAGGTTTACTGGTGGGAGGTCTCTCATATGTGAGAGGCCGCCTGGGTAGGTATCACCGCAATATCTATTTCTCCTGCAGCATTTTAAATACACTGTTGTGTGTACTGTGTGTGCACACATTGTAGCTAGAGTAACTACTAGACATATTGAGACTTAACGTCTTATATCTCAGGATGTCGATCACAGCGGAAATGTGTATTTCTCCCGGAAAAAGGCAGTTTAAATGCACTGTTTTGTTTCGTATTGAATAACATGTAGAGCAACTACTAGGCATGTTGAGACTTAACGTCTTTTGTCTCAGAATGTCAAGCGCTGCGGAATGCCAAGCATTTCTTTGTAATTAAAGGTGTTACTTGGTTTTGCTGCCGTTCATGATCGGTCGTATCGCTTACCATGAGGAAAACGGCATGCTCGTCTCGCCATTCACTGCAATGAAAAAAAAAGGTAATAATTATGGGAGACATGAAATCATAGGCAAAAAATAAGTGGTAGAACTATATTGTAGCTCGTTAATTTTAACTGTATCAATGTATCGTCTTATAACAGCACTTTTTATAGAAAAACTTGAAGTAAAAGGATCCCTGTTGAGTTTTCTTCTAGCTGTCCAGAGGTCCACAGTACAAGATGGTGAAAATACAGTTAGAGTATACAAATTTGACGAATTTCAGTGTTTGTATATATGGCAGGTAATTGTATGGACAAACATCTTACACCAGTAGTTACTCTAATTTACTGCGTGATATAAATAAGTAAATACATACAACATTCACATAGATAGTACTAACCCTACTCTAAGATCAAGTCTTGAGTCGTGGGTATCGGAAACTACGAGAGACTTTTCAGTCTCACTATCTCCCAGACACGAAACAAATGCCTGTGGATCCCACAAATATTTGTCTCGGTGTGAGGATCTAAATCACTGCCTCACGCTTCTATACCGACGCCTATCCAACTGGGCTATGGAGGCTCCCTTTGGTCTCTTTACACCTGAATAAGCTTAAACCCCACAGCTAAATTCTCAAAAAAAAAAACAAATTCAGTCATCACCAAACAACCTACCTTTTCCATACAAAAGTGTAGATATCAACGGAAGCCACAATACAAATAACAGTCAGTACTAACAGGAGCAGACAAGGCGAGTGCAATTCATCACGCCGCGAGCCGCGGGCGACTCGTGTTAGCGTATGATTTGTTGCTGTATGTTTGATGAAATGGAGTTTAAATATATCGTATTGAGAGTTTAGGGGTTATTCTGAAACGAAGTCCGAATGTCTGGACGTTGACCACAATGTTTTTTTTTTTGCACTGAATGGCAAGACGAGTATGCCATTCAACGTTCGGCGATGCAAATCCAAATAACATCATGAATTACAAAGCTATGCTTGGCATTCCACTGGGCTCGCCAACCGGAGGTATAAGATGTTAAGTTTCAATATGTCCAGTAGTTACTCTGGCTTCAATGTCCTTTAATCCGAAAACACACAGCAGTACATTTACACTGCATTGTACGTATAAGATCAGTACTAAAACATATTGTAAATCGTAATCACAGAATCACGCCACAATTTCATGAATCGCAGTTTTTTTTCCGTGACATGGAATTTTAACCTAGTACCTCACAGTCAACATCCTATATATATTACAAACTACCGCTAGATCAATACGGCGGCCTTTTTCGCAATAACTTCACAGAAAAAGAAAACACAACTCCACTCGGAATTCCCGATATAAATATCTAAAGGTTCTAATCTCGAGCAAACACTTAAATATTTAAGAAGCGACACTCGAAACATTTCTCCCATTGAAACGTCCTCGTATTTCTCTTAAACAGCCACTGTTGAGGAAAGAATCTATCGGATAAGTAGAATATTAAGTGACGGAGCATTTCAAGGGTTCACTTGAGACTTGATCGAGTTCAAGACGCGAAGCGCGCCAGTTCACGATGCTATATTTAATTTTCCTTTATTTTCCTTAGCAATAAATAATCGGAAATTTGCCGATACTTTAAAAATGATGAAAACTGTTTAGAAACTGCTGCGCCGGTATTTCGACCTTAACTTAGATGTCAAGGGACTGTCCTCTATAGCGAAACGAGTTTTTTGGAGAATTCTCCACTGCTTAAGGCAAAGTATAATGATATCTTTAAAAGTTGGCAACAAAATAGTCATTACCAGCGTCATTTCCGCTGTAAAATACAAGTTTTTAGGGGATTTTTGTAAAAATTGTATTAACGTACATTCCAGGTCCACATGGTCAATTCCTAAGTCATATCTAATATAGCCCATTTATGAGGAAGAAATCTTGGCCCAACAAGGCTTTAATTATTCCCAAATTACAAGTTTAACATCACAATTTAAATATTATTGAATTTATATAGTAAATTATACTGATATAAATGCCAGATGAATTGGAAAATTTCAGCGAATTAATATCAGAGTTTTGGTTTAAACAAAATTATTATTTTTGGTAAAAGTAAAAAACAATTTTGTATTAAATAAAGCAGGTTAGTGTATTTTAATGGTTTGGCATTTTATTAAATTAAGCTCTTTAGATATGTAATACAAAATACAGGTAAATTGGATGTCAGATACAATGATACTGATTTCAATAACAGTGCATTATTTATTTGTGCTGACTTTTTAAGCTCAGTTTTTTTAAATTATATAATTTCACATTGTTTCGTTTCTTTACAATTCTTTACAATTTATTATGAATTCTATTGAATCTTGGACGGATAAGTAGCTTTGCTTATGCAATATTTTCCACAAAGTGGTATCCAGAATATGATTATATATATTATATATTACCTCAGGACAGCGAGCGCAATGGAATGCAAAGCATTATTTGTAATTCATAGTGTTGTTTAGAGTTGCTACTGTCCATCAGCGGTATCGTTTACCAACAGGCAAGTCGCATGCTCGTCTCACCATTTATTGCAGTAAAAAACGTACCTGTATCTCAGTACCTGTATATTGATTGCGATTTTCCTTGAATCCGATAATTTCGTTTTGTCCTTCAATCATTTCATGCACTCTCGTTAGTTCAAGGCAGATTCACCAGATCCTTATTTTTGTATTCTTATTTCACTGTTTTGGCTATTGTTTGAGTATATTCGGAGAGGTCAACCCGTACCGTATTTTCCATCCAGTCACTTTGCGCAGTTATTTCGTTAATCGCATTGAATATTGTATGCTGTCTACATTTATACAGTCTAAACAGATTATATATTGTGGCCGCGGATTCCAATCCCAGGGCACACCTCTGACTTTTCGGAGTCATGTGTGTATTGATAGTCAATCACCACACGCTAAAACGGTGAAGGAAAACATTGTGAGGAAACCTGCATACCATAGCGATTTATAAGAATTTCTAGGGTATGTAAGTCCACCAACCTACATAAGCCAGCGTAGTGGACTATATGGCCTTTCCACTTTCAATCGTACTTTCGATTGTAGAGGAGGCCCGTGCCTTGTATTAGGACGTAGGCTGATATAGAAACTGATTATTATAAAAATCTTACTTATACAATATTTATAACAGAGTAAACGGCGATACATCACAATAAATCGGTTCGCGATCCGAGGCCTCATAAATTCGTTGGTACGCATTCGGTCCATATGTTTCTGTAGGGTTGCTCAAAGTGGCTTTGGTCACGCGATCACGCATCATGTCGTGTTGTTACTAAAATTATATCAATTTGTTACAGTTTTGCTTATTCACGTGACGTGGGAGCCGAATATAGCCAAATATCAGTTGTTAAGGAGTTTCAAAGTTGGTTTGTTACGTGTGGATTTAGTAGTCTACATAGATATTACTTTAGATGCCGGGCAAGATAGTTGGCTGATCATATATTTATAGATTATAATATTTTAAGAAACATAAAATAATATGTTGTTTGTTTTCACCAAGCTCTTGTAAGAGTAGCATTTGGGTAAGCTTGTTTAGAAGGAAAATTTTAGTCAATAATTAAAAATATGTAAATTGCTCCAAAACGATATTATTGCCTACACGATTCAAAAGAACTAACTAAAACTAGTAATTGGATAAAAATGTTATACCTTAATCCCCGAATGGAATCCACCTTTGGAATAAAAAAAGCATAAAGTTATTTTTTATTATTCGGTAACTAAGGCGGCTTTAACGTGTTAAGAAATTTTTATTCTTGCCACCACCATTCTAGATTGAATCCTATATCACAAACTTTAAGGTTTGAAGTCAAATGCGCCTTATCGTACATGATATTGACCTACAATAAATCCCGAAGGCAACACCATAAGTCCTCTAGATAACCTTCGTAATTCTTTCGCGGGACAGATCACTCGGCTCAAGATCACGAGGTAAAAATATGACTCCACCTACCATGGTTTATGGCCTTTTTGCTGTATTGTTGAGTGAAAACTGATACAGTGTCACTTTTTTTTTTCATTTTTTCTTCATTATTTTGGGATATTTTACATTTATAACAAAGAAATGTTAAAATTTTACAAAGAAATATTAAAATGATCATATATGTACTGTACAACTAATTTTAACCGTTTTTTATTTTAGTAAACTTTTTCGAGAAATTGCGTGATCTTCTAAATTTCAATAGTATTAGTAAGGTGGAAAGTCTCTAAGACTTCCCAAGATCCCACATCATGGATTTATATTTTCATCTTGTATGAAGATGCGTTCGCAAACGAATATTAATTGAAAATCGTTGTCTGTACTCGTACGTTGATTGATGTGATTCAACACTAAAAATTCAACTCATTTGTTTCAGTTAGCAATATTACCGGAGGGCAACAATTATCCATATTCCCTTTACCTTAGTATTCCCACAAAATTTAGATTAGAACAAACGGGACTCGCCACTCGCCAGCCACTCTTCTCCGCACATGGCATACATTGCTCGTAACCTCAAAACTATACATTCGATCCGTACCTCCAACAAAGCAATGTAGAATACAAAACTTGTCCAATACGAACCGTGTTCACACCGAGGGGAAATACCACAGTGATATCGCTGCGAATGCGGTGCAGAGTGGCAAGTCGCCAGATCGTTGTAAAATTGACGATAAATTTGCGTCGCAGGTGCTGCTGGACCGACGCTGTTTAGACCAGATTTGTAAAGCCTTTCTGAATTCCCGCTGTATTACGGCAGGTGGATTGTTATGTAGTGGATTAATACTTGGGTCTTGGCGCCAAGTCAAGAACGGTTAAGGATCTCTAAACATTTCGGGAAATTTGAATTTGGAATTTCTAAATTTGAATATATTTCATTTGACAATAGCAATCCGGCTGCGTACACACTTTTTAAAATGACGACCAAAATGTTCAATTCCAAGATTCCAAATATCAATTTCGAATATCGACGAATCGGGTCACGAATAACGAATAAAATTTCCTCGTATTTGCTAGATTTTTCAGAACAGATTCTCTCCTATAGGTCATAGCGTGATGATATATAGACTACAGCATGCTTCGATAAATGATCTATCCAGAACAAAAAAATATATTTTTGAGTTAGAACCTGTAGTTCCTGTGATTAAAGGTCACAAACAAATAAACTCTTCAGGTTTATATGTTAAGTACAAATAAATCAAGTTTAATAAAGGCGGTTTAATGATGTATTTTTATTATCAGTTCTGGCATAAAAACAAGTAATATACAGAATGGAGCAGACTTTGTAAAGAAAAAGTAACTCAATACATTATCTTAAAGTAGTAGTGTACGGAAAAAAATACTGGAATCTCCATAATATTAAAAGTTCTCGAGTAGGCTAATATTTTTCACAACAAAGTTTTAAATGAATCTCTGTGGTTTAAACTAAAAATACATTAAAGTATTACAAAGTGTCACCATTTAGTACGAGTAGAAAAATAACGCTTTGCAGAATTACATTCCTTAATGCATGAAGTCTGAAAATAAACAGTTTATATATATATTTTTTTGTATTTGGTGGACTAATCTAACTACTCTGAATTGAAACCATTTGTAGAAGGAGTACGATTGTAGAGGAAGCTCGTACCCTGCAATGGGACTCATATGGGCTGATATAATAAACTATTATTTACTAAGTAATTAACAAGTTCTACGCGTGCTTTTAGTTTTTGATGCATAAATCGGTATGCTTGATGCTTACAAAGGCTAACCAAGGTAAAGAAAAACTAAAACCAACCGTCTAAAAATGATAATTCAAACCGACTAAACAGGCATACAGGTAGTTATAACCTTTATTATAATTGTGGAAAATGAGTTAATAAATAGTCTCAGTTGGAATTCTATTTCAGGGCTCAAGGCAAGCTCTTTTAGTTTAGTTTTAGTAAACAACAGCGTTGTAACTGTGATATTAAAAATAGAAAGTTGGAGTTTGTCGCTCGTTGGCAGAGCGGCGGTAAACAAGAGCTTTCTTTGCGGAATTAAACTATATATTACAGAAAAACTGACGTGAAATGGCGCTGCCTTCTAACTTATAACTTATTTAAATAGAACCGTCGGTAGTTTGTGCATTTGTTTCTTGTTATTGTTTTTGTGCTTAGTCTTAATTTGAGTTTGGTAAGTTGTAAAATTTAACTTAGTCTGTAAGTAAGTGACAAAGGGTTAAAATAAGAAAGTAAAAAGTTAGTTTAACACAATGCAATTGTGCTGTGGTGTGCTGGTTTTAAATCTAGGATGGCAAAAGTTTAAATTTTGTTATATGAACTCATGTCGCATACAATTAGAAGGCTGTTTCACACATAACATAAGAATTATACCATAAGTCTTACAGAAGATTCTAAACAGCCCGATTTTTAAACAGTGGCTTGTCACTAATTCCTAACAATATTTAAGTTTAAGCGAGAGTATGTTATTATAATATAAAACTAGAATGATGACATATCATAGCTAGAAATAAATAGCCTATAAATAAGCCAAGATAATTTAGAGATAAATATACCAGATCAAAATTAGCCCATACAAAAACGTCAACAACCATAACAAAACTATCACAAACAGCATTCAAATATGAGAGCACAAATACATACCCATTTGCACTCGGCAATCGATTGAGCGCTGTAAAATTTCGTCTCGAATTCACTGGCAGCACGCTATTTCAATGAATAGGTAATTTCAGAAGAAACCGTTCCAATGGTTCGCTCGTAAAACGTACCTGCCTTAATCTGCACGGAGTGTTTCCGATCATTATCTTAATTCTGGTACGAGAGAATAAAGATGTCTTTGTAAAAGTCTGTCTGCTTAATGTATGGATCGGTTCGTACAAATGGCTTGAGATAGAATCTAGTATTAACTTGCGATTTAATGGATTTGTTCATGCGAGTACTGGTAATTTAGAAAATGTAAAACCATTTAGACTGATTTATGGGTAGTGTAATATAGTGCATATTTTATTTCATTGTTTAATACTTTCATAAGATAGAATAACACATTCTTATTTACACTTATGCATGTTCTCGTTTCGGTACAAACATCTGATTAATTATTAGACTATCTAACCAGTAGCTGGAGAATATCCAGTTCTAATTTTCACAGCCGAGCCGAGTATCATAACCTACCTAGTGCATGTCTGCACCCTAACAAAGATAATAAGTAAAGGAACTTTAAAGTTTTCAATTTTTGCTCAATTCAATACACTATAATCATCGGTATCATTAATATTCTCTTAATTACTGTAATTAAATTATAACTAAAAAGAAAAAACCTACTATTATTTAACTGTAACTTAAATAAACTTTATTAAACTAATTTAATACTAAGGTTGAAATTCTTCGCAGACTTCTTAAACTAAGATTATAAAGACAAAAGTCTTTACCATCCTCCCTCTTATTTAATAATCTACAACTGAACTAATCTTAATATTAAAGCGATTTGAGAGTGTAATAAAGTTTTAAGGAGTGTACGATCAATTTGGTGTCATTGAATCGGCCTATATCGGGAGGTCACGTAGGAGTAAATATCGGGAGGGATCTTTCGGATATGCACCGCACGTGCTCGGTTCAACCAGGAACTAATTAGTATTTTATTGTTATTGCTTTGGGATATAAACTCATTTGCAAAAAAAACGGGCACCTAAGCAATGAACCATTTCAAATGTTACTATTGGTTTGTTTGATAATTATAGGTAGTTTTGCTTTTACAATTTTGTAGATTAATAAGCAAATAATCGTTTTCGTCAGTATTATCATAAAATTTTGATAAAATTTATGGGTTTTAATGCTAAAGTTCACTACTAGTGTATGCTCGCTAGTAGTGCATATGCTCGTGAAGTAAAAGTTAACAAAGATTTTTGTTTGTTTTTTCTTTAATAAAGTAAAAGCAGATAAATGTTTAGTATCGAGTGTGACCTCCTCTAGCTGAAATCACAGCTTGAATTCGTCTGGGTATGCTAGCGAGGATATCCCGGATACTTGCTTGCGGAATACGTTCCCACTCCGTGGTAATCACATTCTTCAGCTCTCTGATAGTCTGCGGAGCCGGTTGTACTGATCTCACGCGTCGTTTCAGAACGTCCCAGACATGCTCTATAGGATTGAGCCTGGTTCTGGAAGAAAACTATGTACCCAACCACGGGATGATCGTTTTCTTGTGAGTCGCGCATTGCGAAATCGCAAGTGTTCGTATGTGGACCTTAAGAACATCCTCGAAGAAGTAAGAAATGTGCATATTAGTTTATGGACGGTCAGGAGGAGGCTTCTCGCGGCCAATATACGCAGTCATCGCCCGGCCCGCGGCCCTAAGTTACTCCGTGAGCACAGAGTTGCCAGGCTTAGGTTTGCTCGAAATTGTGAGTCATGGACTCAAGAAGACTGGAATAGGGTATTGTTCTCCGATGAAGCCAGGATATCTCTGTTCGGTGAAGATCGACGTCGGCGAGTGCTACGAAGACGAGGAGAACGCTTTGCAGAGGCTTGTTTCGAAGAAATCACACCTTATGGTGGGGGCTCTGTTATGTTTTGGGCAGGAATAAATTCAATGGATCGTACAGAGTTAGTCTTTATTGAAAACGGCTCACTGACTGGACATCGATACATAACGGAAGTTCTAATTCCTCATGCACAACCTGCATTGGCCGCTTTAGGCGAAGACTCAATTTTTATGGACGACAACGCTCGCGCCCACCGGTCTGGCGATGTGGAAGCGTATGTGCAAGAGGTCGGCATTCGTCGTTTGGATTGGCCAGCTCGAAGTCCCGACCTCAATCCTATAGAGCATGTCTGGGACGTTCTGAAACGACGCGTGAGATCAGTACAACCGGCTCCGCAGACTATCAGAGAGCTGAAGAATGTGATTACCACGGAGTGGGAACGTATTCCGCAAGCAAGTATCCGGGATATCCTCGCTAGCATACCCAGACGAATTCAAGCTGTGATTTCAGCTAGAGGAGGTCACACTCGATACTAAACATTTATCTGCTTTTACTTTATTAAAGAAAAAAAAAACAAAAATCTTTGTTAACTTTTACTTCACGAGCATATGCACTACTAGCGAGCATACACTACTAGTGAACTTTAGCATTAAAACCCATAAATTTTATCAAAATTTTATGATAATATGTACTGACGAAAACGATTATTTGCTTATTAATTTACAAAATTGTGAAAGTAAAACTACCTATATTTATCAAACAAACCAATAGTAACATTTGAAATGGTTCATTGCTTAAGTGCCCGTTTTTTTTGCAAATGAGTTTATTATACTTTGATTTGTTAGGTAATTTCTGTTATAGAAGTTGTAATTTATTTTTATATATAATTATAAATTATAAATTTATTTTTATAAACATACATTTTTTCCCAGAAGGGGTAGGCAAAGGTGCTCCATTGACGCCTACGTTTTGGCGTGTGTGTCTGAATACACCGTGGGACGGATCCGACGATATAATAGATGGATAGCCCTCTCGCCATATCGTGCTTAGATTTCTGACTCCGGGTTGATATTAAATAGAAGAATTCAATAACACTTAGTCATATAAACATATGGTATTATCTTAATTGAAATATATTTTATTACAAGTGTGCCGTTACGCTTGGAATTAACATTATCAGCTTAAGGCAAACCACTGTTGCATATAGGTCTCTCTAGTTGCTGAATAAGTTTTTTGGGTTTTTCGCAATTAAAACTCCAAAGTATGAAATACATACTTGATACATAAAATATATTAAAATCAAAGAAAAAATTAGTACAGTTAAGTTTCGCTAACTCCGTCTCAATTTAAGTAAAAGCTTAATAAGACGCGGTGAAAGGAAACGGTAGTATTTCAGTGAAATTAGTTTTTCACTTTAAACTCTGCAAATTCAGTTTTTTCACGTGGGTTTTACCGCAGTAGAGGTTACTAAATATGAACTACTCAGTGGTAACTGCTAACGAACGGGAGTTGCGTCAAATCGCTTAGTGGAATTCAGATCGCAATGAAAGTCAGAATTTTAATTTCGAATTTCCCCGCTTCGAATAGTTTAAGACCTTGATAAGTTAATGGAGATTGGTTGATTGCAGATATTACTAGTAAATTTATGATGCTTTAACCACCAACACCAGTATGAATATAAAATTGGTGATTAGGTATGTTACTTTGGGACTTTCTCATATTTTTTCCATTAGCCCAATTGGGCTTATTGATTCCATGACCCCAGCGATCTAACATGTTATTTTTAACAATACACGTTGTATCAGTAAAACATATTTTAGTGACTTTTACTGTTTTAATTTTATTATTTCTTTATAGGGTTGAAACTTGAAAATCCCTGGTGATGAAAATACCCTATATTTCTATCCTGTTTCCTTTTCTCCCATTTCATTTTCAAAACCATGAAATGCACTTATAACGATAAATTATTAACGTTATCAATAGGTAATGGTAACAATTATTCAACAAATGTAACTTTAATAGCTTAAAAGTTTTGAGAGTTGCAAGAACGCTTTCTACAATAAAATTTTAAGGTGTCGAAAATTGCAACTAACAAACAAGAAATCCCTATTTCCTCCGACAAATATTTTACACAACTCAAAGTTGTACAATATGAGCGCACGTAAGATTTCATCTAGTGTAGCAGTCTCATAGTCCCGGACAAAGAGAAACAAACTGCTCCAAGTCTGTCGTTTTAAATTTGTTTCAGTCTTATTTACAAACTCCAAGTTGCGCTGCCAGTGCTTTCTTGTTAACAAGTAAAAGCGTTGCGAGCGGTTAACGCTTGTCACATTACGAGCGACGTAAATGTTCAAGTATCTTATTTTTTTAATATGTAACAATAACAAGTTTTTTTTACAGGAAGACTATTCCATGCACAGACACATAAATCAAATGTAGAATGTAGATACATTGATAAACAATAGAATAAAAACGAGAAATATTTACGCAAAAAAGGTTAATAACGCGTAAAAAATCTAAATACATATAGCCTTTAAAAAAACAATGATGTGACAGAAGGTATTTTATATCTACTCGTCAAATAAACAGTGTAAAAAATCAAGGGATAAAATATTCCGTACCTATTTATTTATAAACACGATTACCGTGAGGCTGTAGTTGCAATAGACTTTAGTAATATAAAAAAAAATAGATTATCATAGATTAATATTGCTTAAAATATACATTAAAAAACTACATGCTGAGTTACAGCAAGTCTGTTTACAATATTTACGTTTATTTTGTGAAGAATTTTTAGTGAAGAATCTCTCATTTTGGGCTAAATTTGGCTTGAAGTGTTATCAAGTATTTTTTTCGAATAGAAATGATACATCAATTACTGTGGCGTTACATTATTCCGTTAAGAATACAGTGACATATTTCCAATAATATTTTATTTATAACTCATACATCATTTTCTTGTTTTATGTTATTCTAATTTCTATAATATTTATGAATTCCTGTGAACTTACTGCATCTACTGCCTCGGTGGCGTGATTGTACTAGGACACGGTTAGAAAGCTCAGGTCTCGAGTTCGAATCCCGGGTTGGCCAAAGTGATATTGGATTTTTCTATTCATTATCAGCCCAGAGTCAGAAATTTGTGCCCGATATGGCGATAGGCTCGCCACCTATCACATGTGGGCACCTCTGCCTTCCCCTTCTGGAAAAAGGTGTGAGTTTATATATGCATGTATGTTACTGTAACTACCGTGCATGCTTAGCGGTGAAGTATCTAAAACGCAAATTATGTGCAATTAAAACACAAGTCCAAAAGTATGCCTAAGTCCATACAATCTGGCCAATACCCTTTAAGGTAAGCGAATGTATGCATTGTATTATTATCAAATAAATAAATATGATTATCTTCTTTCTTTCTACACTGTCGAACATAAACCTGCATCAAAATACGGGAAAAGAGAAAGTTTGCTAATACGCACCATGCTTGAATTGTCTAGCGCAATTGACTTTCCTTTCTATAGGCGTCTATGTATAACTATTCACAATATAAAATCCTTACTGCTTTGCGACTATAAAACAATTCAAATTAGCGTCTACCAGGAGATAATTAAATCGATCACCAGTCGATTCGATTATGCTGGTCCGCTTAGGTAATTACGAGCAGCGATAAAACTAGTTATAGCATTATGGAGGGTGTTACGAACAATTTACCGCAAATATGGGCGATTAGTAATTACTAATACGATAAAAAGCTTACGTTTATTTCGTGGCCGTATGTAGTATATTTAGTCAGAAAATATTTTTTTTATTGTGATGAACGGCGCGACGTATTTGCCATTCGCCTAATGGTAAGCGCCACGACCGCGCATGGATAGTAGCAAAACCAAACAATAACATGAATTAGAAAACAATTCTTGGCATTTAACAGCGCTCGCCACCTTTTCAGGGTAAGATAATACCAAATAGTTACTCAGGCTAAATTGTCTTACAAACCGAAACACAACAGTTCATTCATACAGCTATTCTCCATTCATTAGATTTTTAATTATTTTAGATAATTTTTTTAAATGCATTATGCATCTACAATATACTGTACTGTACCAGCCCATGTACGTCACACTGCAGGGCTCGGACCTCCTCTACATACATAATATTATTTTATACAATAGGCACGGACCTCCTCTATATCTTAAATAATATTTTATACCATAGTTTTCACTGCGACAGTACCACAACACCGGCCCGGAGGAGATCTTTTAATTCCTTAAGTAGTCCATCTGGATTATAGACGTATCCCGGTAACACTTTCATTTGAATTAACTCCGTCCCATCCGCTAGACTTACTCAATTGAAAATCCCTGCTTAATGTTATTAACTCTTGAACCTGCTGTTCCGGGATTTAGGGTTTTTTTTCCTTGGGCTCGATGTTTAGTTGGATGTGGTTATTTATTTACAAACCGTAAATAAATAATCAAATAATCCAATAGTATAATAATGTCACTCGCACAGTATTAATATAACTACTGCGTTACTTTTAAATTGGTACCTTACGTCGTGGATCTCAATAATTAATTGTGACTTTTATTCCCCGACTACATTAAAGATTTGTAGATTATAGACAAAAACGAAGTACTATTAATTTTAATCTCAGTCTCTTGATCCATAATCTAATTCTGTCTTTCATACAGCAAATTTCAGTTTTTTAGAAAACTACTATATAATATCTCCAAAATCACGTAACAGTGAAAGCTATATTAAAGCAAGAACGTTTCCGAGCGTGACGTCAGAGCTAATAGTGACGTAGCCCGGTGCAGCATAATGTCCTCGAGGAGTAGATGGTAAACGTTCCCATTTGAGAGTTATTGGGTGGAACGGTCTGCAGCGAGCCGAGACCGTCTTAGACCGGCTTGTATGACGTATGTACTTGGAAACTAGTATTATTTGTCGTATTTTCATAAATGTACGATGTTTGAATGAAATAAATGGGTCTATTTATTAAAGTTTAAGCGTGTGCGGGCTGAATTGTAAGTCGTTGATTCCTTGGAAAAAGTTGTTTGTTGTTCTCGAGCATGACGTCAGAGATAATAATGACTTAGCTTGGTGCAGCATAATGTACTGTAGTGACTTGCTCGGTATGATGTTTGCAACTAGCGTAGTGTATTTACATATACAGAGTATATTCAGACTGCGGAAACGAAACCCAGTGAGAGTTTAAGTGACTTCAAATACAATGCAGCTTAAATAAAATTTAAATATTTTTACGATTTTTTTTTGTTGCATTGTATATGAAGCTATTTAAATTACTACCGGGCTTCGCTTTTGACCGCAGTCTGTATATACTTTGAATGTAATATGGTTAAAATAAGTAAAGTCGAGTTTTTAGCATCGTGGCAGCGAGTGTGGAATAAATTGCAGGGCCTAGGTTAGTTTCTTGGAAAAAATAGCTTGTCGTTCCTAAGTATGACATGAAAACCAATACACATAATATAACGTAGCTCAGTGCAGCATAAGGTTCTCAAGGAGTCAATAGTAAACGTCCCGTTTGAGAGTTATTGGGTGGAACAGACTATAGTGAAGCGATGTCTCGCTTCACTGTAGTCTGTTCTCTCGCTGACGCCTTGGATCTGCTCGGTATGAGTTATGACGTACTTGAAAACTAGTATTATATGTAGATTTTTCATACAAAAGTCACGGAAAAAAATGGTTTGAGTTACTTTCTAGTGAAAAGGCTATGAATTATTTGCTAAACCAAACCTCACAGGTTTGGTTTAGCAAATAAAGCAAACCACATTGTAAGTTTTTTTGGTGGAAACAGCTGATGAATGACGACCACGATTGGAATTTATGCACATCAAATCACTATTGGCACCTACGCCTTTATTTCCAGGTTTGCAGGCGTGTTATATGTACACTAGCGGTCGGGCCTGGCTCCATCCGGATGCATACACGTTTTAAAATAATAATAAAGACCAGTAGTTCCAGAGAGTAGCGTGTTCAAACAAACAAACAAACTCTGCAGCTTTATAATATTAAGTATAGATATAAGTATAGATGTAAGCATATAGAGTAGTATTTAAACTTAACAAAACGGTATAGGAAAATATACCCGGGTCCGGCGAATTGATATTGGATTCATTTCATTTCATTTTGTGCCCAATATGACGATAGGTTCGCCCCCTATCACATCGTGGGAACACATAAAGCGAAACGTGGATGTACTGGCTCATATAAGCACCTCTGCCTACCCCTTCTGGTATAAAGGCGTGAGTTTATGTATATATGTACACTCTAACCACAAAAGATTCATAAACCATTTCCTTCTGAAGAAATACGTTTTTCCAAGGCCATATATTTTTTCCGCCCAGTTACACTCGTCTTGTGTGAAACAGCAGTGATATTAAACACAGTTCGAGGAGGCGATAAGGTATCGTCCCCCAAAGCTTCTAGTAGACAATTGCGACATATATAGTACATTTATTGCTAAATGTCTTAGAACAACTGTGTCTTGAGCTGAAGAACCGATTTATTTTGTTCTAGTAAATAAATACATCAATGAAGCCTTTTACGAGAGGGAAGAAAATATATCTTATTTCTAAGTTTGAGTTGTACACAATAAATTGGGTACTTGTAGTAAATATTAATTATTATGTTACATGGCGTAGTTTTACTAGTTTACGGTTGCAAAGTTGAAGTCTCGGGTTCAAATACCAGGTTGGGTGAAGTGATATTGAATTTTTTTATTCACAACAGCCTGGAGCCATGAATTTGTGCCCGGTATGGCGATAGGCTTGCTCCCAATCACATCGTGTGATGGAACATTGAAAGTGAAATGTCCTGGGGGTCCTGGTTGCACCTTTGCTTACTCCTTCTGAGGAAAAGGCATGAGTTTATATACATATGTATTTAGGCATGTAATATGCTGTTCTAATACGTTTATCAATTTACTCGTACTGTTTACATTCTGGTTTTTAATTAAAATTATTTATCTGTGACTGGGGTCTTAGTTCAAAAACTTATCCAAGTCTATAGTCTATACGTTCCATTGCAGGACACGGGCATACTCCACAATCCACAGTACAATTGAGAGTGGTTAGGCCAAAGAGTCCACATTCCATTCCATAATAAACATTCCATAAAAAATAAAAGAAGACGTTCGTTCGTAGTTCGTGTTGCTGAGGGATTTTTTTGCGCCGCTTCTTCTTCACAGCTACAACACGTTCCGAAGCGGTGGTAGCAGAAAAGAACGATTCAAAAGATCTTGTGAAAGACTATTTGAATAAAGAATATTTTGATTTCGATTGATTTTAAATACATAATTTTCCTTGTTTATTTCAGTTTTTGAAAATCACTAAAACCCGCTGCTAAAAGACTCCATACAATAATAAAGCTCAAAACGGAAAAATGCAATACAAAGCTAAAACAATTTATCTTGAACATTTCCACAATGGTGCTGTAACTCAACAAGTCGGTTATAGGAATGGCACGCACGTCCCCGGTTCAGGCCGAAGTGATAACTCTCAGTCACCAGCCAGATAAAACGGAAATATTGCACTAACTTTTCGTTGAAACAACATATGATATTTGTAATAATAATTTTGAAGTTTGAGTTATGTTCCCTACAACTCTTTAGAGAGATGTAGCACGTGGAGCATTGTGAATGTATATTTATCACAATTAGTTATCAATAGAATAGTTTATGGTCATTTAAATTATGAAAATTATTTAAGAAGATACTTCAGGGTATTTAAAGTCACATATTTTTTCAAGTATATGTATTTTTTGTATTGCTTCGAATGGCGAGACGAGCATACCGTTCGCCTGATGGTAAGCGATACGACCGCTCATGAGCAGTAGCAAAGCCAAACAGCACCTTGAATTATAAAGCAATACTTGGCATTCCACTGCGCTCGCCATCCTGAGATAAGATGTTAAGTCTCAATATGTCTAATTGAGACTTAATAATCTTATATCTTAGGTCTTAACTCCATTAGTTATTCTGGCTACAATATCCTCAAATCCAAAACACAACAGTGCGTTTACACTGTTGTTTGGAGGGAGGAAAAGATATTGCGGTGGTGCTCACCCAGGCGACCTCTCACATATGACAAACCTACCACCAGTAAAATTTATTTACATATTTTTTTGACAGCAGCTCCCTATAAGGGATATACTTATAATGAACGTACATGTATATAATTATGATCCACAACTCTTATTATGATTTATTTTTCTCACGAGGCAAAACAATTTAATACACCAAATAAATTCTGAGAAGTGACTCCACAGGTTACACCTGTTTTTAAACTAGCTATAATATAAACGGTAGAGCAAACTCTACCTGGAAAATCATAGAGCAAGTTTGTAGCAGATAAATTGATTTCAGCACGATACTACAACAAACTTTGACCGTGCCTTTTCAGGAAATTGAGATCGGTCCCCGCGGGACTCTACCAATGAAGCCGGGTGAAAGTATAGTAACATATCCATATGGATTGAAACGACGTGTCCAATGGCTTATGTATAATTCATCGCCTCGCCAGTTAGTGCTCCTTGACTGGACATAGAGCTAAGTGATTGGAGCTCTATCTTCACATTTTTAGTGTAAATGGATATGTCTCGTTCACTTATAGAAATTGTTGCTATTTTAAATATTGAATGTCGAATAAATAGAGTGTGTGAAAGTGAGGTAGGACTATAGAGTGTTTTTTTAAGATAGAGTGCTAAGAAAAATGTGTATTGATTTGGATATTAACCTTTGTTATAAAACTTATGGAACTTTAAAGTAAGGGTTAAATATTACGTGCCACAAAGTCGTACCTAGACTTACTCTATCGCTATCTAATACTATCTCTCTTTTTTATTTTGACTCTATAAAGTAATCTTTTGTCAGAATGACATTGATCGTTTCAGACACTACTGAATTATCAATTGACACCTTTTATAACATTCTTTTATTTAATAACAAATTCTTCAGAAACTATTTAAATTTTTTATCAATTCATTCTTTCTTCGAAATAAATTTCACAGAAAATATATTTGACATTATCGAGGCCCAAATTACTTATTAATGTGCCAAAGTTCACATCTTTGAAATATCTAAGAATTTTATTGCCTTCTTATATTAACTCTGGAAAATTTGGACATATTTGGACGTCGAATGATTTAATAAATCAAACCAATGTGATATTAAATTCTTGACTGTTTTATGAACTGTGATATTATCAGTTGGAAATGAAAAATGCCAACAGAATTAAGTCCGTCTGTACAACTTTATTGCATGAAGTTTAATAAAATAAAACCTAACGCTTCGCTCTACGCAACAATACAAATAATTATATTGTAAACAAATCTATATCAGCCCGCGTCAACCCATCGCTGTGCATCTTTTGGCCACCAATCCGTCAGTGTCTAAGCCATTCACTGTCTTAACGTCTAACCAGAAACATTCGTATAAAATCTGGGTTTGTGGGACCAAAGATCTCGTATTTTAATATATTGAAGACACACCTGACATCACCTAAAATTGTGTGACTGTTGATAATATACTTCTCATCAGGAAAAATCGAAACACCTTGCTAGTTTATGTTTTATAAGGATTATCAGAAAAACGTATTTAAATTCAATTTGAATTTAGAACATGAAAATTAGGGTTTGAAAACCTTATATAATATTTACCATGAAGCAACATTTGACATATAGAATTGCAAGGTATTTCAGTTGATTGATATACGAGTAGTACATATTTATTTAAACTAACCACGAGTATGATACCTCTAAATAGCTTGATGAATAGAAAGCTACACGACCGCAATCGGATAGCGTTTCTATGACAATCCATTGTACCGCATTATATATTAGCAATTCTAATAAAAGCAGTAATTCAATGGCGAGCCATCCGTACCGTTTATTAAAGCCTTTCGTACATGCAGACCGGTAGAGACGGTAGAATCATAGAGACGGAAGAGGGAAATTCCATGAATTTTCCACAGTTATTTTTTTAATATTACTGAATGTAGTTAGCCTGATAATATTATATAAAATAATATTAATTTTGTACGAACAATGTGTATGAATTAACATTATTTCATAGAAACTGTTTTAGCGATTATGTCGAATTAATGTATTTGGAACTAAGTGCGTGGTGGCCTGTTGGTAAACGGACTAGACGCGACTGCCAACATGTTCACGGTGGTCGCGGGTTCCAATCCCTCTGACTTTTCGGAGTTATGTGTGTATTGATAGTCAATCACCACGCACTAAAACGGTGAAGGAAAACATCGTGAGGAAACCTGCATACCATAGCGATTTATAAAATTTCTATGGTATGTAAGTCCGCCAACCCGCATTAGGCCAGCGTGGTGGACTATATGGCCTAACCACTCTCAATCGTACTCCCGATTGTAGAGGAGGCCCGTGCCCTGCAGTGGGACTTATATGGGCTGATACAGAACTAAGCAGCACCTTAGTATTATTAAAATATAATTTTATCTGTTACACAAATGTAATATTACGAGTATAATTTAAAATTTATTTTTTATGTTTATTCACTTAACAACTACTTTTACAGTCTGGGGTCACTATTCACTATTCACGATTTGATATGCCAGTGTAGTTGGAATAGGTGTATTTTGATTTTTATTTAAAAATTATTCTAGCAAATTCTCTATGTATGTAGTTTCATCTTAACATTTTCCTTAATAGTTAAGATAATTAAGGTATCGCTTAATAGGTACACGTAAGTATTCAAGTGTACAGCATTGAATTGCGACCTTTGATAAAATGGTTAAACCTGGGAAGTATATTAGAAGTTACGAAAGTATAACATGAGTCCACCCCGTGTCCACAAAAATAGTAATATCCTTGAAAATTTTAAAAGATAAACTTCAATATTGTATCTTAATCCTTAAAATTAAGTTTTATTTCAATTTAAGTTATAGTTGACAAGATTTTAAAGTTTAAAATAATAATGCAGTCCCTATTTATAAGTTGATTTAACAAAGCGTTTTTATAAACGCCGCGTATCGTAAGTCATCGCAAGCCGTACATCATACGTGCGTGATTTATACCGCCGGTGTTTGCGCTTCAGTAAGGTGCTTACTGGATAACTATGGACTTTGATATTTATTTGTTGATATGATATATGAACATTGTTGAGACACAGCTGAATAAAGCATTGTACACGCAGTTACTGTGCAATATTCATCGTTCCGAATTTTTAAAAATCCGTACTAATTGAAATGTTTTTTTTTATTGCTACGAATGGTGAGACGAGTATGCCATTCTTCTGATGGTAAGCGATACGACCGCTCATAGATAGTATAAAAACCAAGTAACACCTTGAATTACAAAGCAATGCTTGGAATTATACTGCACTCGCCATCGTGAGATATAAGATGTTAGATCTCATTATGTTCAGTAGTTAATCTGGCTATAATGTCCTTCCAATCGGAAAACAACAATGCATTTAGGCCAATAGGTATCAATATAAAACAAAGATCGTGCTTTTAATTTTCTTACACATTTAAAATCAATAATATTTAGGTAAATCACTTGCGAATTGTGACGTGATCTATGACATTTTAAATATATATATTTTTCTCTTTATTTATTAATTTAGAGGCCTTTAATCGACACGATCATGCTAGCCTCATCATACCTTTAAATATTTAATGCCTAATCAGAAAGATAATCATTAATTAATTCTGCTTCAGTTTCATTGCGAATTTATAAATAATAAATAACATCGTTTATAATCGTATCTCTCAAAATAGTTACTATATTTCATAACTCGCAATATTAACATTTATTTTACTTTTAATACAAATCTGAATATGAATTGTGAACGACGCCAGTCGAATATTAAACAGCCTAATTAATTTCTCCGGGTGGCTTTGAGAATCGAGAATTTTATAATTTTTCTAACTTATAATATAGTTAAATTATTACACTGGGCAACACAATTTAAACTTTTACATGCCACATGTACTTAATTTTTTTACTTCATCAGATGTCTCGTACTAAAAATGAGTAATTAACAATAATATATTGGTCAACAATTTTATATATTGGTGGATTTGATTAATTCAAAATATAATCAGCTTCAGAGCCTAGAAAATAAGATAAAAAGTTATCTTATAATTTACGATTTCAGAGTGGAGAGAACCTTGTAGGTCAATTTACGTATTACCAATATTGAGTAATAGGTTTAATCGATAACGATCTTACTTCAAGAAGTATCAAGAGCACCTCTCTTCGTTCCAGGAATGTTTTCAAGTTGTTTGTCCTGGTTATAATTGGAACTAACTTATAAATTTAAAACTAGTTTGTTACTAATATAACCTTCGGTCAAATATACACTTTATTATAAGTAAGTTATTGCCACATCTCGTAGTTCGAAATTCAAATGTATAAGTACGACTACAAGCAACCCCGGCCACTATTGGCGTGTGATTTTGTTTCGGACCCTATATCTAGTATTTATTATTTGATCAAAAAATATAACAAAGTAAATAAGGTAAGTTCCCAATGTCTAAGACACTAATCTAAGGCTCTAAATAAACCTAATCTAATATACTTTCATAGTAGAAGTTATAATGACTATTACATAACCTATTATTACCCAGTGCGGATAAAACGCCCTAATAAAATAAATCTATGAAGCAGCATATGAAACTGAACCGTGGACGCGGCCTAACGTGGCTAAATGATGTTTATATGACGTGTACGTCGCAATGTCGGTCTGTTTATGCGTTTGTTGTGTACGCGTGCGTGACGTCATAACTCAGCCATCACTGGGACACGCAAACCGGAATTCTAATTATGGAAACTGGTAACTATTGCTGCTAATGGCACGATTATTTTGGCTGAAGTGTTTTGTGTGAATGAGGTCTAGTTTGTGATCGTTGTTTGAATCAGAAATCCGGGTATTTGGTATTTACTTTGAATTCGAATAATGTAACGTAGGTAAACATGGTTTTGAATGGGAACTGGTATGTTAGGTGTTTCAATAAGCTGAACGTTTGCCACCTATCTAATACATTTATTCTTCAACGATGTATCAAATTATCAGAAATATTTTTCCGGTTAGTCGGTTTTTGGAGAAGTAGGAATTTTGTAGGCGTTTACAACACAATGAAGACGATAAATAGTTCGTAGACAGCCTTTAAATAAAGAGTAATAAATGTTTCTTAATCAAACAATTTCACTGCATCACAATAAAGTTCTAAATTGTATCTAAATCCAGTTGTAGTGATTACATTTGTTCCGTGCCCAAATACAAGCTTAAATCTACTTAAATAAGTTTAACCTAAACTTCACCTCCAACCGGAACATTTCACATTTTACATTTATTTCCTGGTGTCTAACAAATTCGTTAGATAAAACTTCACAAACGTATATCTTTATTTTAACGTTTCCAAATGAAATGTTTTCAAGAAATCCTATTTCTGTGCGGTAAGGAGGAATTCCTACAATGGCTTGGTCTTGCGCTAAATCAAGTTAGGTTCCACGGTTTACGGCTCCACGATTTATTCGCTACGGATTGTGGTACAGTTTAGAACATACTTAAAACTGCTTCTTAAGCATTGTTTTTATTACTATCTAGTTGGCAGTGTTGCAGACATTGGACGTTTAACTTTAATACGTTAGTTGTGTGCTGGTGTTCTACATCTGCATCTGTTTCTACATTTGGGTACTTAACAACTACTTTTTAGGTACATTTCATAATTTTTTGTGAACAAGTTTTGATTACTTATTACTTTTTTGGTTATATTTTACTCATTGTAAGTCATCCTGTGTGAGCCAGTATGTAATGTAAACTTAACAATCTTAATTGATTGTACTGTTATTGTTAGTGATCACTGATCAGACATATAATATTGAAATAAACAAACTGTGAGCAAGTTTGCTACTATGGCAATCAAAAATGAAATTGAAATTTAATGAAATTCATGAATTTTAAGATTATGTAGTAATATATTGAATATATTAGCCAACTGCCAATCTTAAAGCACTTAAACAGGCACCAACCGAAGACGCAAAATATTTCTAATAATATCGTTTAATTACGCCGTAAACGTAAGTAATTTCAGAACGATTATCATTCTTTGGGAAACGCATAAAAAATAGCTCAATATAAATTCTCCGCCTAAAAGAATCTAAAAATTACCCACGCAAATACCAATAAATATTTTAACACCCCAACACAAAGCAGATAAAAAACCCGAAGAAGTAATGCGTAATTTATTCGAAGTGCTTCGGAAGCGATTGTTACTTACCGCATACCTCTGTATTTACGGGCTGATCCTGTGCAGTAAGCTGAGAAACATTTCCGCCAACTAAATGGATTTTTAACAAGAAAAAGATACGTGGCGTTACAAGTCAGCCTTCTGGACGTTTATAATCCAGATTGTGTTGTTTGCTCGAATTGTTTTAGTTTTTATTTCGGGACATGGTTTTGTGCTTAGTGAATTTTTTTTTTCTGTAACTGTAATGGTGTTATTCGGCGAGAATAATGGTATAAGGTTAGGTTAGGTATTTGTTATGAAATGTTGTAGCCTTCTTTATGGAAAGGAGGTCTCTGTCCTAAAGAGATATGAGTATAGGTGATTAATGTATACAACTACATAGCTTAAACCAATCTTAACACTCATATTTTTAATAAATAGTTTTATTTTGTCATAATTTTATTTATTTTATAGCAAACACACTCGCGTTCTGTCCATTACTCAGGATCATATCAGCTTCTAAACTTTACTCAAACTCAGCGATAAAACGAGTAACTGAAAAGCCATTCCTTAAGATGATGGATCAGATTTTATCGTGGCGCTACGGAAATAAAATCAACAAACACAGTAAACTTGATTACCGAAGCAATACTTTATACCACAAAAATTCCACCGCTATACATAATCTCTATAAATAAAAAAAAAAACAATTAAACCATACTTGAAAACATTTAATCTAACGCGCAGAACATACAAAAATATAAAAACAAAATTAAAAACGATGAGAGAACTGAGATAATTTTGTATCCATTTTTAAATTCCATATCTTGGATAAAGCTTTGTCTCGCAACAAATATTAAATGTTATTTCACTTCGCTCCACTGGATATAAGTCTGATGTTCCACAGTGAATTTTAATATTCATTTTTTGCTTTTTAACTGCATTCTAGAAGTAATTCGCATGCGGGGGACAAAGGACTTAGTCCCCATTGTGTGTTTCTTTGTGCACTAAAAACAATTTTTAGCAGTATTGATAAAGGAGTTTCAACTTATGATCTGTGATCTTTGTCACCACGAAGATTAACCTCCCAACATATGAATTATTGTATCTGGTTTGCCGATCAAGTCTTACTGCCGTACTCAGAGACATTTAAAGTATATTTAAAGTCAATTAAATCATTACTTAGTGTCGATTTTGCGAACAAAATCTTTACGAATTAACGGTTTATATGATATTAACTGTCTCTGAGTATGGCCGGTAAACTTTTATTACTTTTATAGTGCGGTATGATTCCAAAATTATGGTCTCGGGTTCGAATTCCTGCGCGGGCTATCGGATTTACTACAGCTTATCACAGATAAAAGCTGTTTCTAAAAATGTACAATACAATGCAATGCAACAATACACTTCCATGGAGCGTAAAAATTTTCTAACAAACAATATCAGTAAAATATTTTGTCAATTACTATAAAATACAGATGAATATTTAAATCAATAAATTATTAAACAAAATCGAGTATGCTTAACTTAGTAGGATGCTAAAATTGGAAATCTATTGAAGTAGTGTACGAGACGTCATCCCACTCCATTAGTTCGATTTATAGGTGAAATTATACCAAGGAGGTTTAATTATTCAGATACCTTCAGCTCTCCCACTTGAATCTTGAACTGAACAGCATACTGCTTAAAATTTATATATTTGCTACAGTCTACACTAAAGGATCTTTCACAGTTCTATACAATTCGATAGCTGTGACAAACACTTGTGAGATCCATTTTACAGAATATCCGGACCGTTCTAGCGTAACTTAAAGCCGAAGTTAGTCAAGCATCGGACAGAACGTAGCTTAGCTCGGCTGACAAATATCGATTTATTGAGAGCGTTCTGACTATATCATTAGACTTAAGAATAGTTTGCTTCTGTTAATGTCCTTGTAGTAGATAGTTTTGGTTAAGGACAAGACATGGGTCGTGTGGTCAATCGTCAACAAGTTTGCGGGTAGAAAGTTTAAAGTGCTTTCGGTAACTCTTGACAAACAACAAATAAATAGTTGAGATTATTGAAATTCAGATTTTAATAAGTGAGTAGTTTTGAGTAACTATGACTATTGAAACTCGTAATGACCTCACTGTTTTAATAAGAATGGGGCACAAATTACCCTCAATTTTATCTTAAACGTGATGGTGGAAATCTACCAGGATGAAACAAAGATGTGTCCCGTTTCAAATAGATTGTAAAATTTGTATACCCATATATATACAGGGTATCTCAAGACTGCTACCGAAAACGAAGCCGGGTGGTAGTTTTAGTGACTTCAGACACATTGCAACAGAAAAGATTGAAAAAAAAGCGATGATTTTTTTTTTGTTATTTTTTTCCTATGTTCGTATTTGGATGGTAAATTCATTTTTTCCAAAAAAAAATATTGTATACCCTTTTATTTATAAGGACTCTAAGGTATAAAAGAGTTTAAATTATTATTTTAGCAAAAACTAAGGATTTACCACCCAAAAATTACGATATTTAAAAAATCATAAAAAAAAATTGTCGCGTTTTTTTGCGAAAATTTTAGTTGCATTGTGTTTGTACACACTAAAACTACCACCTGGCTTCGTTTTCGGTAGCAGTCTTGATATACCCGGTATATAATACTTCGTTATTATTTCACTGCAATTTCTATCAGCTGCATTAGAGTCACTTTGTCGTGCTATTAAAAAGAGGGCTCTGCAAAATGTATCTTACCTGTATTAAATCTAGATCTTACGTCACAACTGGTTTTATTATCCAATTACCCTTATTCCATGAACATAGACTATGCAATAAAGCTTTAAAGTCAAATTGGGTTACAATAACTACTATTAATTCGTGGAAAAGCGGGCAGTGGGATTAAAAATATATCCTGTACAAACGCGGGAATATCACGAAACTTGTTTAATTTACAAAACCGCAAACCAAACGGATAATTCGCAGCACTAAATCAAATCACGACGTAGCTAACTAAATTAATTTCATTTCTATCTAAATTTGCTTCGCCTACAAAATCGTTATTGCGGTGTATTGGACTAATTGAATCCACCGGTCGGTGCCATCGACGCAGTATACTGTAAGTCGCGTGTATACGGGCGTTTCTGAAAACGTTGTTTTTAGCTTTAGGTGTTAGCTTTAATGTCTTTTTGCCAAGTTCACTTGTGCGTTATAGGATCAGAATATATTTTAATAGTAAAATGTTGCCTACTTTGTAGGACTATGACAGAAGGTTTATTCAATTATAAATTTTATTATCGGCCCGGCCCAGCTTCGCCCGGGTGCATACAGATTTCTCTACAATAATATGCACGTATTATACACATAAACCTTCCTCTTGAATCACTCTATCTATTAAAAAAACCGCATCAAAATCCGTTGCGTAGTTTTAAACATTTAAGCATACAAAGGGACATAGGAACAGAGAAAGTGACTTTGTTTTATTCTATGTAGTGATGGTGTCTCGGTGGCGAAGTTGTACGGGTTTGCACGGGTTCGAATCCCGGGTCGGGCAAAGTGATATTGGATTTTTTCTATTCATAATCAGACCGGGAAAGGAAGTTTTGTCTCATATGGTGATAGGCTCGCTCTCTAGCACAGGCGGAATACAAGGGGAAATAAGATTGTCCTGGTTGCGTCTCTGCCTACCCTCTCTAGGAGGCATGAGTTTATGTATGTGTATGTGTAATTAATGGTCTTTAATTGTTATCCTTCATTACGGTCGTGTAAAAGGATACTGGCTTGAATAAATAATTATTTTTAATATTTTTAATAACCGTTTTTAAATTGCACTAAACCTTATTCCAACCTATGGCTATATCTATGTTTGGAATTTATAAATAAGTGCTTTTTCAATTATTTAAAACGTTACGTTTACGTTTACGTTACTTTTGGTTGTCTGGAAGAGATCGCTAATAGCGATAAGACCGCCAGTTGTTACACTATTTCAACAGATTGTAAACTGTGTACTTTTATGTCATGTGTGGTGAACAATAAAGTGTTATCAATCTATCTAAAACGGGTAATCCCTATAGCGTCTAAAAAACCGCCCATCTGCGCACCACGTAAACGCGCTAATGTACTATTGATTCAATTTCGTGAGGATCCCGCGTTGCCAGTTGGCAACATTTCGCTCTTTACGCGGAAAGATTACTTTCCAGTATATCGAGTTGTAAGTTCACCACGAGTTTTAGCACTAATGCTTACTCCATTTTTTATTTCGATGCTTTCAGGATTTAATAAAGCTAAAACACGGCTGTCCACAAATCACTGATTTGCAGTCGTGACTATATCATGGATAGAGGGTGTATTCATAAGTAATCGTTTGTTTTGAAGGTAAATATGAAATAACTTGAGAAAATTGAATATCTAACGCCCAAATACTGGAACGCTACTTAAATATTAATGGCGCTAAACTACCTTAATCCCGATTAAATTTACTGGCTAACGGCCGGGTTCAATAATATATTGACAGTTAAGCGGTAAAAATTATCCCCGATAATTACGTGTCTTCTATCTTTGTTTAACCGATGTTTCAATAACAAAAACTAAACTAGGATACCAACGCTGTACGTAGATATTGCATATATCTCTGGTAAGAACCGTTCCTCCCAAACGTTTAATTTTTGCACTTTTAATTGATTTCAATATTTATTAAGTTAATAATTAACTTTATTTTGGAATTATCATAAATCATCATTAATGTGTAATTAGAAGAATAAAACGTTAAAATGTATTAATAATGTAAGTATTGTGACAAATAATGGCAAATTAAAAATTCATACAAAGCTTACATAGAACAACAAAACGCATCGTATGACTGATTTATGATATGTCAAATGTAAAAAAGAAGTTTACAAATATCAATGTTTACCAACAAGAATGAATTCAAAAATGAATTTTACGGCCCTATTTCTGCAACAGAGTTATAAATTTAAATTGAATCAGAGACCATAATATTTATAAATACGAAGAAAAGTGTAAAAATAAAACATTACGTAGTTGCATTACTTTAGTTTTGTAAACAATCTGTCTTTAAAGACCTGAAATCATTTCAGTGCTAATCTACAATTAAATACTGAGGAATATTATTATAATTAAAACAATCTAAATCAAATTAAGAATAATGATTAATTCAGGTGATCTTACTATGCTAGAAGTTTTCGAAATTGTAATGACTAGTTATAGAGAAAACAACTGTTCCTCTTTTTATATATCACATAAAAATGTATTTACAAATAAAATATAAGAACCCCCTTTTCCGCAGATTGTATTATGGGTAAATAAAATATCAAAGATAATTTGTGAGAAATCTTTAATCTTTATTATTGAATAAGT